>CM067075.1:33337993-33937993 GCA_033980235.1 Diadema setosum | reverse complement strand
GGTCTCTTTTTATGAATGAATCAAATAATATTATTACAGTGTACTAGCTTGGTATGAACTTTCCGTTTAACCATTAAATGTCAGAGCACAATATAAGGTACATTTCTACTGGGAACTCTTATCAGACATTTTCTTTGTCTTGGTTTTATACCATATAAACAAAGAGACCACGATGCAATGATGCATATCTAACCTCAATAGCATTCATACACAGACAAGACAAAAAACAACAACAAAAGGAAAAGACACCATGAAGCTGATGCTCTTTAAAAAATACCAAATTCGTAATACGAATAGTTCCTAGGAGAGTCTATATTGGTCACCGTAATTCCTGCATTGAATTATGAAACTTCCCCCAGGTGTGAACTGTGAAAGCGAAATCGACTACTGTCTCTCGACACCTTGTGAGAATAATGCGCCCTGCGCAAGTGTCCTAGGAGACTTCGAGTGCAGTTGTCCGTTTGGCTTTAGTGGAAAGAACTGCAGCATCGAGGTGGATCTGTGTGCAGGGGATCCCTGCAAGAATGGCGCTACCTGCTCCCAATCCCAGCAGGCAGTGATGGGCTACGTATGCCAATGTGCGCCAGGATATCGGGGCGTGAACTGTTCCATGAATATAAACGAATGCCAATCCAGTCCCTGTCTCAATCATGGGTCATGTATCGATGGCGTCAACAGCTACACCTGCAACTGTCCATTTGGCTTCTCGGGCAGCAGATGCGAAGAAGATGTTGACCTCTGCGCCAACGTCACTTGCCTGAATAATGGCACTTGCACAGAGATAGGAAATGGGACATTCTGCGCTTGTGCTGCAAAGTTTTCTGGAGAGTTTTGCCAGGAGGAAATCACGGCGTGCAGTGGTGTCATCTGCGAGAATGGAGGAACATGCAATGCTCTCTCCGAGTCAAGCTTCGAGTACTCTTGTAGGTGCCTGACAGGTTATACAGGTCTTCACTGTGAGGTTGATGTGGACTTCTGCCAATCAGAACCTTGTCTTAATGGGGCCACATGCATCGATGGAAACACAAATTTCACCTGCGAGTGTCCCCCGGGCTTCACTGGCAAGTACACGTTTTCATTACAAATGGTTGACAAATTGCCCTACATCGACGTAAATAAGTACCCGCTGTGTGCTATAAGGATTAGAACCAACACTTGCTGTCTGGCGGAGGCTCAGTGGTCTATAGTGGACATGACGCCTATCCGGAGATCAGGAGGTCGTAGGGTCGAATCCTGCTCAAGTATATATGCCTATGATTTTTTATCATGGCTACTACTAAAACACTGATCAGTACAATTCAGTGCTTATTTATGTCGTTGTAGAACAATTTGTCAAGTAGTTGCAATAAAAACATCTCGATGGAAGAATTTCATGAATTTGAATAAGTATACGTTTTTGTCAATGTTGAATTGTGAATGCGTTTAAAATGAGAATACTTCTTTGCCTCGAAGAATAACTTTTTAACAATCCGATCAAAATTTGAGACTTTGCACGACTTGAAAAATTAAATGTCAACTTTGTTATATATAATATATATATATATATAATATATATGTGACCGTGCACCTCGAAACGAACATAAAGTCACACACACTGATTTTGCGTGAGGACTGAAAATAAGTGAAATGGGTCAACCTAGCCGAACTTGACTTTTTCATATTTTCTGAAAGAGCGGGTCTTCTTTTACTTTATGCTAAAATTTGGCGTCATAAAACGGGTAAGAAAGTGTGTTTTTTTTTAGCAGTTTATCTCGAACATTTTTTGGTAGAGTAGTGTGATTAGGTGTGTCTTTAGAATCCCTTTTTCATTTCTGAAAAACCTTGTCCACACTCTTCACTTTCAACTCTAATAACTTTTAAAAGGATAGTGCTACTGCTTTGAAAAATGGCATTAATTATGGACAGAATGTGGCATGTTCAATTTCAGTTTACTCTGATAATCCCTTCATTGCTGTTACTCTGGTGGTTTACTTCCTGTTTTTGGTCCCATTCATCACACAGCCAGCACGGTTTGTAAAGATTAAGTGCTTGAATAGACACTGTACTTCAGAGCCTCTTTTCTCAGTTCACACTTCCTGAGTTTGTGCTTTCTTTCCAATATTTAGATAGGTTAGGAGAGTCCATTTGATTTGAGTTATACATCATTTTGAAGCTTAAAGTCTGCTCTTTCAGAATATGTGACCCGCTACAACAAAAAGGTCCTAAAGTCGCGCAGGGTCGAAGCCGTGAAAATCGTGTTTGAAGTCAGAGCATTAACATTGGTCAAAACTTACGATTTTCTGATTTTGATATGGAATCTAACATGTCTTCTATCATCTGTCGAAATTTTGAAGCAAAATGATCAAAGGAAAGACCAAAAAATTGCGTTTTTCTGAGCCATGTTTTTTGGCATTTCAACGAAGCAGAAACTGGTTCGAAAATTTGGATTGAGCTCCACAGATAGGTTCCGCCCCTAACAACGACCAGAGTGATCTCATTGGTCAGTTTGCTGCTTGCTGCTAACCGAAGCGTGAAGCTTGCACACTGCCCAGTCGACTGGTGCATGCGGGCGGGGTGCGCTATGCTCAGCCGCTTCTCACATCCTGGTCACTGATTGGTTGGTGAGGAGACCGCCGACGCTGATGTGCTTGAATGAACTCTTCGAGGGTTGCTAGGGCTTACCTTCTATTGTCCGGAGGTGAAAACTGAATTGCGTGTCCCTTGATCGCGATTGCGTCGAAAGGAAGACTTTGAGGGCGCTTTTCTCGAAACAGTGATTTTCCAGACGTCTTGACATGCTCTCTTTTAAACATTGATATCTCCGCAGCCGATTATCTTTATAAAATGTGTTATATATCAATTTAAAGCAGAAAGATTAGGGGATTATATCATGCAATTTTCAAATAATCGACCTCGCCCGACTTTAGGATCATTTTGTTGTAGCGGGTCACATATGGTCTTAACTAAAAATTCATGTCTTGCGACTTTTTGTTTGTTTTGAGGTGCAGGGTCACATATACATACTTATACTTATATGTCTATATTATATATATATATATATATATATATATATATATATATATATATATATATATATAATCTATATGTATGTATATGCGTATTTGCCATTTCATTAACATGTGAATCAATATGCACTTTCAGGAAACCCAGAAACAGGTCAGGGCCGGTAAATAAAGCAGGTTAAAGTAAAGTTTATAACTTTTGATTTGGTCTTTTCCAGAATAGTATGAATATTTCTCTACCTGCGCTGCACTGAATTTTTAAGCTTTTCTTTTTGTGGCGTCGTTCATTTTTTTTTTTTTTTTTTTGTAACATGAGTTGGCAATTACGGGTCATACTGGTCAGCGAAAAGTGCCTGAATCAAGTTGTACCATTTTAATATTAGCCAAATTTGCTTTTCTTTTTGTACCTTTGAAGTGAGCTAAGTATTCAAGATTGCGGTAGGCTGAATGCTCAGCTAGTAAAGTAACGTCAGGTTAAGTTCTGCGAAGAATTAAACATTGCTATATGTTTGTTTATTTCTTTTATCTCGTCTTTAAAATGAATATCATTGTTTCCCACGTTTCCAGGTTCAGTGTGTGGTGATTATGTGGACTGGTGTGCAGAAGCGCCCTGTGGAGTGAATTCCGAGTGTGTCAATGGACCTCAAGGCTTTCAGTGTCTTTGTGAAGCCGGGTGGACAGGGCAGTACTGCCTCGATGAAATCAGTCTCTGTGACGAGCTGGAGCCTTGTAGCAA
This sequence comes from Diadema setosum, assembly GCA_033980235.1. NCBI lineage: Eukaryota > Metazoa > Echinodermata > Echinoidea > Diadematoida > Diadematidae > Diadema > Diadema setosum. The sequence goes on along the minus strand of CM067075.1, from coordinate 33,934,255 downwards.
TGGCAGCACATGTACGGGAGATCATGCGAGCTTCGTTTGTCACTGCCCTCCGGGATATCAAGGTATAATTACTCTCTGGACTCATTAACAGCTAACTGTAGACTTCTCATCATGCACTATTAATGATGCCCCATGGTCACTAGTGTGGTTGTCACTATCGTATAGCTGATTAGTCCTCGTTCATTCTTTATCTTTTTGTTCAATTCAAAGAGCTACTGTTCACGTAAACGTTCCTAACAAATTCAAAAGAGGACGCTTTTTTCCCGTAAATTCAGTTACTTATATTTAATAGAGAGAGCCTTGTTTTCTTTTCTTTAATCATGAAACCATATACAAGAAGAGAGCTTATTTTCGTACCCTGCATACCACTGCCAATACAACTGTCTATGTTTATTGCCATAATTAGAATGAACAACTGCAGAAGGAAGAAAAACCGATCATGCGCCAAGTGGTAAGAGTTATTTTTTAATTCCACGAAAGCAGTAGATTGGAAGCAAACATAATGTGTGCTCGACTAAAAATCATAAAATTTGTGAACTTCATAATACTATCTTGATAACAGGAAGCACGTGCCATGAAGAAATAAACAACTGTTCCAGTGCACCCTGTCTTAATGGAGGAACCTGTATCAGGCTGGTGGAATCCTTCGAGTGTCAGTGTGTGGATGGCTTCACGGGAACAAATTGCGAGGTCAATATTGATGACTGTGAGGGAAGGTAAGTTTAATGACGGTCGTTGAGAAATCTACATGAAGACATTAATATTCAGTATAGGGAATATGGTATCTTGAAGAATTGATACTAATCTTTGTCTAAGTTAGTCCGTTTCATATTTTCATGATGTGGAATGGGGATGATTAAAGTTCCATGTTCAGACAAAAAAAATATGAAAGGGAGTGGAATCATGGTGGGATTTAGCTTTGGGAACTCAGCATAATGCACTTGTTCTCGTTTCCCTATAACTTCTTTATGAAAGGAATAACAGGAGACGAGATATGACAAGATAGGGTATAGAATGGGATTTGCTTTCAGAATGCTTACCATGTCATTTTAGCTACGCTAATGCTTTGCTGACACGTTCGTGTTTTTGCAAATGCAACAATGATGCAAATAAAACCTTTCAGCGAAGAAAATTCCTCAACATTGAAATGACAGAAATGCGGTTCTGCCCGAAACTGTGCTTCGTTTTATCACATTAGCAATGGTTCAACAGTTTCATGGATCAGACAAACTGCAGCAGGAGAAAGTGAGATATTTTCTCTGTTCCTCTGAAAAGACAGACTTACATGCAATGTGACTGCAGGTGACATGTCCGCTGTATAATCTCTTCTCTAAATTACTATGGATATCTTACAAACCCTTGTGCACGCAGAGTATATGCCATGTTATCACATAAGCATAGAGATCAGAATGTATAGTGCCAGAGTAATGACACAATGCTGAGACCAGGCATGCCTTTTTATATACTCATCAGATTCGCATGAAATACTGGACTTAGTGTCCGCTGTGAATCATTGTAGAATGATTGTCATGTTGTATTTTTTATTCCATTCTCCCCCCCCCCCCTTTTTTTTTAAGTCTTTGTCAACATGGGACCTGCACTGATGGAATAGACTCTTACACGTGTGAATGCGAGGTTGGCTACACTGGAACTCACTGTGAAACTGACATCCGTTGTACAGATAGCCCATGCCGCAACAACGCCACTTGTTATATCGATCGGAGGAGGCCGCGGTAAGGAGGCAAATGACATCTTCACCCTATAGTTGGATGCAATGATAAAAGTTATGTTTTAAATAACTACACATTAGAGGTAGTATTGCATATGCTTACAAAAATCCTGTATAGAAATTTTAAAGCAAAGCTCATATTGCTAATTTAATTATCATTATTCATGAATTAATGTGATTTCTTTCATTTTTGTATTCCTTGTATGATATTTTACTAGAGCCAATATTCAGAAAAACAGTTTAGGGATATTCTATTTTCCCATTGTTGATCATTCTTAGTCATGCTCCAAACATCGACTTTTGTAATGATGGTATCATTATTTCAATTGCATTCCAGAAAACAGAATTTTACTGTTGTGCCATGTATCATACATCTCAGAAGAATATGCTTCAAAACTGAAGAAATTAGCAATTGAAGAGCTTGTTCGCAAAAACCCACAAGTCCATATTTGCCAAATGGAGATATTTGCGATTAAAGGTCAAGAAAAATAAAGAGAATGATAAGAAAATTTTTGCTTCTTTTGTCCATAAAAATGTACGTTTATATGTAGTGACCAATCATTTAAAAGGTATTAATTTGTACTTTATGACAGAGACCGTACTTCAAAATCTTCAAAAATGGACTTATCGGTTTTTGCGAACAAAGTCTTCAACTGCATACCTTATGAATTGCGGAATGATGGCTGAAACGGCGGGAATATTAATAACAATTAAGCGAAACCGACATAACGCTAACTTGCGCTTCTACCACTCAAAGGGAAAGTCTTCTTTTGGAATACTTTCTGTTGCACAGATGTATATGTGCACCAGGATTCACAGGTCGAACGTGTCAATCGGAAATCAACGAATGCGGAGAGCAACCATGCATCGAAGCTATAAGGTGCATTGACGGCATCAATTCATTCACCTGCGTATGCAAGGATGGTTTCACAGGAACCCTCTGTGACACCAGGGTCAGCACGTGTCAAAGTTCACCGTCAATCTGTCAGAACGGTGGAACCTGCCACGATCGACTTGATGGCGGCTACTCCTGCCAGTGTCTGCTTGGTTTTGACGGCAACAACTGTGAGGTATGAATGAAGCTTGACTTAACCGTGTTAATCCTTTGACGTCAGAAATATGAATTTCCGGCTTTCTGGAGAGGTGTAAGCCTTAAGGTTTTCTCTCCTGTTCAAGTAAAACAAAGCTGCATTCCTTTCACACAATCATTTTCAAGTAAACTGAACGTTATCTAAATTGCGTGATTTTTTCGTCACACCTACCTCCCCCCCCCCTTACACACGCAAGCACAAAGATAAAAGATTAATAATGATCATATTACAGTAATCTGTACCCAAGTGGCGTTAGATAACCATCAGTCTTCAGTATATGCCAGTAAAGGGTTTTCAGTTTTCAGCACGGTGAGCTTGTGGACTGAAGATGCAGTAATTCATAGTTTTTATGGTCCTTTCCCTAATGATGCAGTTTAGAAGTGTCGTGCCACCATCCGCTCCCCCCCCCCCCCAAAAAAAAAGGAAGAAAAATAAAGATGACAAGACTGTGCATCTATTTGACGTACTAGAATAACTATTCGCACAATGTTCAAGGCAAAGTTAATAAATCAGGATTTTTACAAACTTAGGGCTGTGATATAACAAGACCCAAAATTCACGAGACTCCAAAGAAACCAGCATTTTACGCGGCATCAGGAACACGGGAGTTGTGTCTCCGAAAGAAGTGATAAATGTTGATAACAATGTTTTCTTGTTAAACTTCAGAACAACATCGATGACTGCGTAACTAACGATTGCGAGAATGGAGGTACATGCGTTGATGGGATCCACGAATACACCTGTGAGTGTGCGGAGGGGACGTCGGGCACATATTGTCAACTCTCGGCCAATCCGTGTGACTCGACACCCTGCAGAAATGGGGGACAATGTGACCCCATTGAAGATGGTTTCATCTGCCATTGTCTCGCTGGCTTCACGGGTGAGACGTGTAACACCAATGTGGACGACTGTCAAGACCACCATAATTGCTCAGATGGATCAACATGTAATGATCTGGTATGGCAGATGTATCCCAGATATATTCCTCCTATCTTAATCCTACTGCCGTCAAACCTGCTGTAGCAAATTTAAATTCGTCTTTAAAAGGACTACCGGTAATTCCACAGAACGTGGATATACTTATACTACACATATTTATGCTTCAATGTTGTTCTGACCACACCACAACCCGTCCACTGGAACCGACCTCCCTAGCACTCGAATACGTGAATTAAAAAAAAAAGATCGAATTCCAAATTTGGCTATCGTATTTTGAGACCCTTTACAAAGTCATGCAAAGATAGATAATCAGTCGTAACAGTTCTTTCATACTTACATTTATATAAATAACGATCAACTAGAAAAATTAAGTCGGTGAAAAATTTTTCATTGATTAGATTTTTTTTTTTTATTCACTGTAACGAATTGGGTCTTTTTTCATTCAGGTATTAAAACACAATTTAAGTTTATCTTCTGGAACCTAAATAAATAACTGAGGTCATCAATTTTGCAGTGTATAAATGGCGCATATTACATTGTCTGCGTAAAATATCACAACATTACTAGATTTTCCTTTTTTTTCATATAGATTGCATCTCTGTTATAATTCCAAAACTATAAAATAGTTTGGTAGTAGATTCAGTTTTATTCAGTGTGACTTGATTATAATAATGACGGTCATAACGATGAAAAATACAAACAAAACAAACAAAAATCCCGAACACCCATGCAAGTGCAGAAAAAGGAAACAGACACAAGAATAACATTATTATAATAAATGTAGATGTAATCGATATGTGTTTTCATTTTTTAAACATTGCATCCACATATGATAAAGTTAATGTTAATGCATTAAATGAATTTGACTCGATTGTTAGAGAATAGACGTGTGTATTTTTAATGAATGACTACCTAAAGTTTATTCCCGATACTTCATTGTATTCTCCAATCACCCTTTAAGGATTGTGTTCATTTCTAACGATGTTGTTCACAGTATTGCTTTCAGATTTATATCATTATAATGTCAGGAATAAATTGAAAATGAAGCTTATATTTCAAAGGTGGCATTAACAATACATATAAATCAATAACATCAATTACAGGTCAATGGATACCAGTGTATCTGTCCGGATGGTAAGACAGGAGAGTACTGCAATGAGGATATTGATGAGTGTGAGAGCAACCCTTGTCAAAATGAAGGCACCTGTGTGGACGGTAATGCCATAGGCTACACCTGTCTGTGCTTGAACGGTGAGTAAAGGGCTACATCTGTCATTTTCTTTTGTTCGATATTCGACACCTCCACACGGATTGTGTGTAAGTGAATAACAGTTTTCACTGCTGATAACTATACTTGCATGAAAAAAAAATATTTTGATGCTACATCTATGTCATAAAATCTATTGCAGACAGTGCGTTACAAGAAAGCAAAATTGAAATACTGTAGTATACCCGAAAGCCGTTGAACCGTGTGCAATAAAAGTTACTTTTATTTCAACACTTTATACACCATGTCATTACTCTTTCTCTGTCACCAGATCCATTTTGTTATACAGTGTATTATAATTATTATTGCATTTCCTAGGTTACGGTGGAAGGGACTGTGAAAAAGAAGTGGACGAATGCGCCTCCTTTCCCTGCGCCAACCGTGGAGTCTGTACGGATGTAATCAATAGCTTCGAATGTTCCTGCCTTGAGGGATATCGGTATGAAATGAATCATCCAAAATTTGTTAGTGTTTATTTTTATTCCCTTTTTATGCTCGTTAATCTGTGGTTCTTATGTGCAATCTCCAGATCAGTTTTGTCTGAAGCAGAAAAAAAAGAAATGTTTAACGATTCAGAGAAAGAGAGAGAGAAAAAAAGTCAGAGAGGGGGAGAGAGCTGTATTCTGGCCGAGTTGCTAGACGGACGTAAATGCAGGAAACTTTCATCATGCTCATGCAATTTGATGGACGAATTAAAACATTAAAGACTATTAAGCAGACTATGAGTTCCAGAGCTTAGGTCTATGGCGTCTTAAAGATTTTCATGTTATGATAAATGTAGAATTTTGAAATGATTGTTTGTTGCATAAGTAGTAAAAAAGTCAAAGACGTAGTTTCAAATACAAACATTTCCAAGCGTGCAAGAGCTGGTTATCAGTTTATTTATACATATGGTTTGCCATGTGTGTGCGTAAGTGTTATTCAGAGTCTTTCAGTCATGTAACAACAAAGCTCAGTGGAAATCTAATCACGTAACATATGCTATGCCTTGACCATTCTTCCAGTGGTGTTACATGTGAAGACAGGATCAGTTCTTGCGAGTCCAACCCATGCAAGAACAACGGCTCCTGTACGGATGGACTGATACAATTTGTGTGTTCATGCCCGAGGGGGTTTACCGGCGAGCGGTGTGAAACAGGTGAATCATACAACACTACACTTTCTATCATAAGATGTTGCCTGCTATCATGGTTATGGTCCCCGCCGCGGGGACCACAACAACAACAACAACAACATGATAAAGTATCAGATACGATTGACTGATGTTGCTCAGCCGATATTCACAAACACACACACACACACACACACACACACGCACGCAAAATCACCGAGTTCAGTCTTCATACTTTCCCACTCAGAAACGGTTGAATTTGGTATTATACGTGTCGTTCATATAATGATTTATAAAGTCAATACGTTTTATTAACATCGTTTTTGTGTGTTGTCATTTTCAATTGATGTAATTTGAACAGAAATCCTCGGGAACTTCGACTTGACTCTGGACCAGAGACTTCAGGTGGTCAATCATTCTGTCCAGACGGCTACTGACCATCAAAACTTGACCCTTTCTGTGTGGATGTTGGTGGATATCCCTGCACCATCAGGGAACCTTCGACTGCTTCATCTCAGTGCTGGAAACTTTACTGTAGCTCTCTATAATCCGTGCAGCCTCACTTTGATGATTGGAAGGTACTGTATGAACAATACAAACCTTGAAAGCGCATTCTGTAAAATCTAGACTTCATCGTGTACACCCACAAATTTACCACATCTATAGTATGTTTAAATATGTTATTTTCTTGAAACTTCGTGGCTTTCACCTGTCTTACTGAGGCAGTCCTCCCGAATTTTAAAAAGAATGTTGTTGTTGGCATCTCAAAATGAACTACTTTCACCAAAAACAAACTTTTAAATTACTAACAAGGGCGTATATTTCGATTGAAAAAGTCGGAATTTTCAGTGGCGAATATGTTGATGAGCGAGTGCTGGCGGAAGCTCAGATTTCAATGTTACGCGTACGTTCACTAATGACCCGGATGTGTGAAAAAGCGACGAAAACATTGACTTTTTTGTTTTTGTTTCTCGCTATGTGTATGAAAGTGTGTACCGCGTAGCTTGTACAGTACAATCGATGTTAACATTCTGTAAAGACCTAGCAGCTGCTGTTGACGTTGTGAAGGGAAGTATGGGCAAAGTTATACGGGCTTTATCAAGATTGAGGCGAGGGGTGTATAACAGAGACACTAGGTTGCTCACTGCTTGGAAAGCATTTACAACAGTTTTCCAAACTAGGATAACAAGCAAGTATATGAGTAGAAAAGAACAAACATCGATTGGATAGACAAGACCAAAAGCCTGCGTATTCTGTGTGAGCTTAGTTTGTTCCGTACAAATAATTCTTGAACAGCCATCATAAATGATTGGTTTTATTTTGGGGGTTTTCTTTCAGTGAGACATACGTTAGCAACCAGTCAAGTTTATGTGACAACCGTTGGCATCATGTCTTCCTATGGTTTGACATACACGGTCAATGGGAATGGCGCGTTGATGGCTCTGAGCTGTTGGCCAATCACAGTGCAGCCAACGAGAGTAGTATGGGAGAAAACATTGATGTTACGATCGGATCGAGTCTTCTCAATAGTGGTGAGTTTGAGGAATAACTCGATACATGACCCTGATTTATAGACAGCTCATGATATAGGGGTACGAAAACCTTGATCTCTATAACGCGTATAATCAACATGCGAATGCGGAATGTAGTTGTGATAATTAGGTTTTATATGAACGTGACGATGTGATAATCTTTTATGTACTATTAATCACCTTAAAAGGATAAGAGATGAGTTGCCTGAATGCAAGCATGATGACAGTATCAATGTCCCCTCCAATGTATGCACTGTTTATCACTGTAGTGCAGTGTTCCGTGCTTATAACCTATACTGGTTGTTGATTTGAGTGCCTGAAAGGATAGTGGCAACTTGTGAAAATGGTTAAAGGGTGTGTACAGTTCTGGTCGAGGTGAAGATTTAGCTTTTAACGTTTTGTGAGATATTCAGAAACCACTCTATGAGATGTCAAAAAGCATGCGGTTCTAAGGGGTATCAAAAGTTTATTCGATGAAAATCGGTTTTGAAATGGCTGAGATATCCAAAAACAAGGTGAAACAAAGAGATACTAATAAAGTTGGGGCATGTCGCCTTTTATTATTAGCACTTTTTTGGATATCTCAGCCATTTGAAAACCAATTTTCATCAAATAAACGTTGAATCCTTCTTAAAATTACATGCTCTTTCATATTTCATAAGAGGCTTTTCATTATCTCACTTAGGAATGTTCAAAACATGAATCCCTACCTCAACCAGTACTGTACAGTCCCTTTAAACTAAAAGCATTATGTGTCCAATGAAAATCGCCTCGGGCCCTGATATGTTGTCCTATAATATATTCTTTCTTCATGAAATAGCGTAAAATGGAAAAGAAAGAACAAACGAAACACCAAACATAACTGTATTTTGTTAACTGTGTTATATCGCTCATAATGTACTTTTATGATTATGTGCAAAACAATGATACTCTTGTGCGTGTCTCTCATTTCTCAAGTTTGAAGATGAATATTGATATTTTACTTTTATTCCTTATTTCCTGCATTTTCTGGTAGAATTCGCGTGGATAGAAGAAAATATGCGTGAAGTATCAACATTATACTAGCATGATGCATGTATGTTATCAAGGGAGAATACGAGATATTTGATTACTTTGCCTTTCTGATGTATTTACATCTAACCCACATAACGCATATTAATTGTAATAATTGCTCTAATCCTAAAACCAGGCAAATTCCATATTTACGCCCTCAACCTCTGGAGTGATTTTGTGGGGGACGATTTGACTCCAGTGTTTCAGACAAAGTGTAATTCAAGTGCTTCAGGAAACGTCATCACATGGACTGACTTTACCGGGAACGAAGCCTTTACTCTTGCAGCAATGTTTCCTTCAAAGTGTGATGGTGAGATTAATTTTCATACTCTGTGTGAAGGGTAAATACTTAACCGAACACATAATTCATCGATATAATGTACAATTGTAGAAAATGATTTAAAAAAAAAACAATATGTATCACTGGCTCTAATCAGGCCTGCAAGCCCACCATTTTTTGTCGGAGAGAGAGAGAGAGAAAGAAACCGGTATGCAACATTTAGTGACTCCATCAGAGTCCAAAGAATTTGAAGATTGAGAGACCTGTAGACAGTGGTAGAGAATATATTAATTATGGGATTTGCTTCTCTTCGTTGGTTGCGCTCAATTTGAATTGTGTGGCATATTCACCGTTAATATATGGTGATTTAGCCCAATTACCCCTTATTGATAGTAAACTTGTAAAAAAATGTCTATACTAAAAGTGTCATCTACACTGCACGTGCAGATGTTTGACCTGATAGGCCTGTATTTTTTTCTTACAGATATGGATGAATGTTTGCTGGCCATGTCATCACCACCTTGTCAGAATGGAGGTACCTGTGTGGACCAACTGAACTCCTATATGTGCCTCTGTCCAGAGTATCTGACGGGAAAGAACTGTGATGAAGAGGTCGACCTTTGCACCAATACCACTTGTCAGAACGGAGGGAGCTGCACCACGCTGAATAGGACCACCTCGTGTGAATGCTCAAACGTATTCAAAGGACCATACTGTGAAGTCGCCATTAGTAAGTTAGACGCGAGTTCCAGATTGGTCAAACGAAGTTCGATATATTGTGATATGTTTAAAAAAAAAATAAATAAATATATATATATATATATATATATATATATATATATATGTGAGGAGCGTCATTTGTGTACATGCCGTCAGTAGTAAAGTTCGATTAGAGTTGCAAAATTGATTAAAATGACTACAAAGCACACACACACACACACACACACACACATGTTGAAATAACATCAAAACTGATTACTCGCTGATATGACACAACGGAAACCTTTTTTCTGCCAACCACACGTCGAGTAGACATTCGCACATAATTATATTGCATGCTCACAAATATCGGTCACATTTGGTTGTAATTCAAAGCATGTTATTTACCTCCAATAGTGAAGAGAGTGTGTTCTGTCTTGGCGCAGTGTCAATGTATCACAATGTGTTCTTTTACTTACGATGCATTTCTGCACCTAGAGCTGTAAAGACTTTAATACCGTGTATACTGAATAATAGATATAAATTCTAGCTATTTGACTGAACATGGTTCGAATGATTAGATATCCATTGAATTGTTTAGCAAGTTAGAAAAGCATGTTCATGCCTCTCTCTGCTGGTGATACATTCGCTTCTTTCCTTTGCATCAAAATAGTTTGATTTGTCCGTTAAATTTCAGTCCATGGAAACTGGAGTGAGTGGACAGAGTGGAGTCCCTGCTCAGAGTCCTGTGGTGGAGGGATTTGGAATCGGACTCGTGAGTGCACCAACCCTCCCCCAAATGAACATGGGATGCCCTGCGAAGGTCATGACTTTGAGGAAGAAGCTTGTAACACCCAGAAATGTCCAGGTAATGCATCCAATACGACACAAATACCACAACCTGTTACAAGTGATGTCCGCCGTGATCTTACAGAATGATTTACAGTAGGAATGATGACATTGGATATCTCTTTAATACTTTTTTTTCTGATAAAACTAGCTGGCACAGTACTACTGCGGGTATGTTGAATCATTTCTCCTGTCCTCTTATAATACCCTTCGTGCAAGGTCAGTAGGTGCCACATGAGAAGATTATAGTAGGCATAGCATCTTAGTGTAGCATACATGATAACATGACTTCACTAAGGCAGCGGTTATCCTTCCTTTTGTCATCTCACTAAAACATAGCAAATCTTCTCCCTATAATGTTAACACTGACCAATGTCCTTGCAGATCCATAGTATTTTGTTCTGTAACCCTGTGCGTCCCACATTAATTTCCTAGCTGTCAATAGATTTGTGTGTGTAATTAGTATTTCGTCATCTTTCACTCATTGGAACAGAGAGGGATACTATTGGTTAAAAAACATGGATTTCCGGACCAGTTGAAAGTTGGTCACCACCTATACCTTTCATCTCTTCCTGCAGCCTGTCTCACCCTCAAGGCTCCGGAGAATGGAACCTTGGAGTGCGAGACGGACGGAGAGGCGTACAATTGCACCGCCAGCTGTCCCGAAGGCCTGGACTTTGTTGGAGAAGTACACTCCTTCTACGTGTGCAGCCCATCGACCAACTATGTGTGGAGCCATCAGCTTGATTTAAACATCAAAGCCAAGCTACCAAGTTGCCAGGGTACGTTGATGCATGGACCTATAGGTCCGTGGTTAATGTAAGATTCACAAAGAGAATGGCATCTGTCTCAAAAAGAAATATATAACCAGACATCACCGCTACACCACTAGCTTTGCTGGTCTCCCAAAAGTTTATTAACAATGGCTGCTGCTTTTGATCATACCAGATTCCCTTTAATCCCTTCTGCAATCAAATCAATTCACCCTGTCCCTATAGGTAAGCGCTTCAAAACAATCACTTAGTCGTTCACAGATCCCACATAACCACCTTGTTCAGAGAGTAGGGTAAAATACATTGTGGGTTGCATTACCAAGTAGCTAAACATGCTTCTTGCAAGCTTAGTCATTATCCAAACTGCACGAACTACACATTTCTTGGTGATTTAATAGGGAAATGTCCCTTTACTTTAGGCCTACACAGTTAATTTAAGTCTCAATCCAGTTAGCAAAGGTCCTCATATTGTTTCATTTGGAAAAATGAAAACATTGGCCCTCAATTTTGTCTAGAGATCGGGAGTTGGAATGACAGCTTACTTGAAATAGGCAGTGCGGGGGGGGGGGGGGTCTCAAAGGCAGGAGAGTCCTGCGAAAACCCCGCTTTTTGGAGTTTCGACAACTGTGACAATCCTGAGATTGAAATTAGTATACTTTGAGATGGCGGGAATGGGCATATACATGTACATAGGCTAACCTTACCCTAATATACCGTGTGTGTCGGGGGGGGGGGGGGGGGTAGCAGTACACCGTTTAGCAAAAAATGAAATATATTTGCCAAGTCCAGTAGACATGCACTGTTAAAAGTTACTATCACAGAAAGGGTGAATGTGTTCCTCTTGTCTTTCACCTGCTGCAGAGATCAGTAAACCCAACGAAGTGACGGCCAACATCAGTTTGCCCTACCCCAGTGCCCAGTGCTCCTCGGAGGAGGATGAGAACACACTGAAGGTGCAGCTCACCAGTGCCTTCAGCAACAGCATAGGGAACTTTGGTTGCTCTAGCAACAACCATTGCTCCATTTCGAACATAGATGTAAGTAGTGAGGTGTCGTGGTTCTTTTTTTATGATAAGAAGATTAAGATGTACTGCATTGATCGCAAACAAAGGAAAAAAGGAAGATGGTCACATAGAGTCTTCTAGTTTTCTCTACTGGAATGGTCTGAGCTTAAATAAAGAGATTACCAATCACTTCCTTTAGTAAAAAAAAAAAATAAATAAATAAATACAGGTAAGCAGAATTGTCATAAAAATGGCATTGTGAAAAAAAAAAAGCTTTCATTGAAGTTAATTTGGAGAATATCACCTTATGTGTCATAAGGAATTTAATTTATTTATTTATTTATTCATGTTTTCTTTTAAAAACAATACAGGGTAGACACATTCAGTTTGCTAACTGCTTTACAATGGCGCCCTGTATATACACAAAATAAAACAACAAATACATTTGTAGTAACATGATTCACACAATTACCGATCAGTGACATAAACAAACAAAAGAAATCAACTTAACTACACATCTGTTACATGTATACATAAAAACTAAAACCTTAACGATTTAGAAAAGGGAATAGTATATAAACACAAACTAAACAAAAAAAAAGTCTAGTGGGTGTGACAATGTAAAAAAAAAGAAAAAGAGGTCTTACTGGATTCATTGGAAGAGAACAGTTAAAGCATGCGGATAAATCTTAAACAATTTGTTTTGAATATAGTCAATGACAAAGACAGTTGTACTTCAATGGGGAGTTTGTTGAAAAGAGTTGAAAATGGTTTTTCTGTTGTTTGTTCCAAGTTTGTTCAATATCAGTGCAGCTTCAAAATGTGTTTCTGAGGACACGACACATAGGCCACATAAACACATACAGTCATTCATCTGAATTGTGGAGAGCTTCAGAATCTCTACACCTCAAATGCAAAGAGAAAACATGTTCTACAAAATAGGATCCTTTGTTCATTAATCCAGGTCGAGAACTGCGTTTCTCGTCGACGAAGAGCAACTGATGACGAGCCCGTCACACTAGCAGTGGAGGCAACATTCAATTACACCAATACTGAAGGTAGAAAAAGCTGTGTATGTTTTTCTTTCATCTCACTTTACCCCATTCTTGAATTGTGTTTAGGTACTGTAGTTAAAAGCTAGACATGTATAGAAATTAATGTGTATGAAGATAATTTGTTAATGACGTTTTTTTCTGAAAATTCGCTACTTTTTTAAGTGTTATTGTCGAGTTTCTAGAAAGGCAAAGTAGGTTTTGGGAAAAGGGAGTTGTTGAATGTAATGTAATGTAATTCAAGTTAATTTCATTTTATTTCATTTCATTTCATTTAATTGAAAAGGTTTTTTATTAATTAATATCCATTGCAGCCCGGAGTCTGAATTACAGACATTGTTTACAATGTTGTGCTATATCGTTCATTGCATTCATTCCAGCCCTTGCACAAGTATTTAGATATTGATTACACCATTTACACTACATCCGCATTCTATTATGCGGTTCATTCATTAAATCCCAATTAGTGAGATGGACTTTTTGGTTTGTAAGTTCTTAAGTTTCAGAGAATACGATCTTACATCTTTTATCTTTGTGTGAACAATGTTGAAAGGAATTTCAATATTCCTTGTAATGACCTTCATTCTCTCCATTATGTCACTGCTCCAGAGAGTGACCAGCCATCAGTGGATGAGATGAGTGAAACCCTGAACACACTCATGTCAAACGGCTCCTTATCTCTGGAGATGAACGGCGAGACAATAGATCCTGATGCCGGGGGTGTGGTCTCGACAGTCACCATCATCTGTCCTGCTGGGCAGGGGTACACGGCCAGGGGAAACTGTGGTATGACTGCAGGGTTTTTCATCCTCTAAAGTGTGCTCAAAGAGTTTTAAGTTCAAGTGTTGTTTCTGTGTCCACCTTTGCAAGAGTAAAATAAAAACCAAATTGGCCTTCTTGTTTTGTAAGCAGTAGCGTGAAAGTACTATTTATGATATTGTGAACGAAGCACTTTAACACAGACCCTTGGTTGAAATTTTGTCAAAATTTGAACATCATTAGTTTGGAATGTGTTTGGATAGAGTGTTTTATTCAGTATATCTCCAGTATGTCAGTTTTATGGGTAGTGCTTACGGCTGTGGCCACAGCGCAGAGAATCTTTAGTGAAGGTATACCCATCATAAGCTTATTATGAATACACTATTAGTATCATTGTTTTATCTTTTTTAATCACCAGCATTGTAGGTAGTAGTACTAGCATTAATGTTAGTAAGATCAATAGTATCATCATTATGTTATTGTGATTATTGTCATTGTTACTCTTGCAAATCCAACAATTCTAAATGTCGTAACAACAACTATAGTACTACTACTTCTACTACTACTACTACTACTACTACTACTACTGCAAGTAACACCATTTAAAATAACAAAATTTAATCAAGATCATCATTATTGTCAACACTATTACCATCGTTACTGCTGTCTCATTATCAACATTATTGTCATTATTTTAGGTGTTAAAAATATGATCTTCAAAATTGCAGATTTATCGTTATTTCAACCGACTAGTATCGAATATGATGGTTTTGATGAGGAGGGAAACACTGTTAATGGATGATGATTATTTTCTAGAAGCTGTACCAGAGCATGTGGTAGTATCAGTACTATCAAGAGTAGACATGGAGAATGGGAAAGGATTATGTTTTCTTTTTACACACAGTTATCTGCCCTGCTGGCACGTACTATACTGTGGTGGGAGATTTGTCCTCCTGCGAGTCCTGCCCGCGTAATACTTACCAAGACCAGGAGGGGCAAGCGGAGTGTAAGGAATGCCCCCATGGTCTCATTACAGCAAGTCTTGAGGCCGTCAGTATCACAGAGTGCATCGGTGAGCCTCATAACTCTACCATTCCATGTACAGTAAACTATTGCTATGGTCCCTTTTTTTTTTCATTCTTGTGGTAAAAGGTGTTTTTTTTTTTAGGTTTTTTTTTTAGGTTTTTTTTTTTTTACATGGACAGATTGAGTGCAGAAAATGTAACCCGGGTGGTAATGGGTGACTTTTTCGTCCTCTTTGTAAAGAAGATGAGCGGCTCCAATAAAAGAATATTCTTAGGACTCGTGTGATTTGTCCTTCGAATGGAGGGGCCAGTCATTGAATATGCTTTGTTTAAACTTAATCAAGAATATCCATGAAATGAAAGAAATTTGCCATACAAGCAGTAATCGACAGCGTATCGAACCAATATGCCTTACAGAGTTAGTCAAGTTTCCTTGGAATATCAAGCGTGTAGTATAGTGTCAAATGAAAGACACGGATTATGATTTAGAGCAGTACCAGGAGTAATTTGTCATAACTATCTGCTTTCTTTCAATAACAAATGCTATGAAGGCCCTTTAGTGCATGAGAGGTGAATTGTCATGTTTAAAATCAAGTCCAAGTTGTTGTTTTTTTATCACAACAAAATATGTATCACAGCAATGGAAACAAAAGGAAAAGTTAATGTTCATCGTTGCAGAATTCAAAATGGCGCCTTGATCTCTGCGGAAATCTTTTGCGTGCGTGCGATGCGCTGCTTGAGTGTTGGTGTAGCAGCACGGTCGACTGCGCGACCTTTTGAAAGGGCATTCAGATCATGTGACCTCCCGGATGCGTGTTTTTTTTTAGACGGCACAGATTGGGGAAACTAAAAATCTATCGGGGACCCTATTCCTAAACCTAACCCTAATCCTAATCCTAACCCTAACCATCAAACCCTAACCCTAACCCTAACCCTAACCCCAACCCTAACCCTAAGCGTAACCATAACCATAACCAAAAACCCTGACCCAACGTTTTTCCCATAGGTTTAACACGCGCCATGCCCCAATCTGTACCGTCTTAAAAAAAAACTCCCGCGTGTTTTTTTTTTTTTTTGGACGGCACAGATTGGGGAAACTAAAAATCTATCGGGGACCCTATTCCTAAACCTAACCCTAATCCTAATCCTAACCCTAACCATCAAACCCTAACCCTAACCCTAACCCTAACCCTAACCCTAACCCCAACCCTACGTTCGTGATCCGTTCACACATGCTGCATATAACCATCATTTTAGGTAAGTTGTTAAATCTAAATTTCAATATTCATAGCATAGATATGAAGTCTCATTATCATTTTGTTCGTCAGATGAGTTTGAAGTGACAAAAAAATGATCTAAAGTATCAAAATTCAATCCGATCGCATGCGATCGTTGGACCCTCTTCGTGTTTGGAGCTTCGCTGGTACAGCCCTGTCGCGCTACGTATGTACAGCGGCGACTGGGCTGTGTATAGTTACGTCTAGCAATGCAATACATGTTCACGCGGCCACGATTGTTGAGTGGGCATTGACTTTTTCCCCCTGTACATTTTTTTTTTTTTTTGGCCTTACCGTTTCCGTGGATGTCCCGTGGCCGAGTGGTTAGAGAAACCGTTTTGCAGGCACGCTCAATATAACTTCAAGGTGCCTATATCACATTCTTTTCTTTGCCGATCACAGATGACCGACATCTGATGACCCCAGGCGTATCACCTAACTCGTCAGCGTGACGAGTTTCATGTCTCGTTCTTAATGTGTTATCTTCTCGCTGCCATCATTGTAATACAGTTCCCTGTCCCGTGGGTTACTACCAAGATGTATGGGTTGACATTGACAACCCAGAACCAGTCTGCGTTGAATGTCCACTGAACGCCTACCAGGACCGAAGTGGACAGCAGAGCTGTATCCCATGTCCAGCTGGCTACGTGACTCTGACCGAGGCCTCCTCCAATATCAGCGACTGTGTGGGTAGGTGAACAAGTCCGCGTTTTTGCATGGGGATCTCTTCTTCTTCTGTCACTGTGCCAGTTAATCTCGTTTAGTTTTCTTCTTCGATCTGTTTTTTATACTGTTATTGTTTTGTTTGCTTGTTTTGAAGCTCACTTGAATTTATCATAAAGGAGCACTACATGACATGTCAACTTTACTGTTATTTTACAAAAAAAATCGTGGTATCTGATTATAGCAATTGAAGTTAGGGCAAAAGTCATATTTACGTTATTGTTGATATTTCTTCCAATTGGGCTTGTCAGTATGACAGAGTGTAATATTGTGAAATTGTTTTCATATGTTATACTCTACCAGTCATCTGTGAGGCAGGATTCTACGTGGACGTGTCCAATGCCTCCAACCCACGCTGCCTGCCATGCCCAGTCAATTCATACCTCGACCAGAGTGGACACCAAGAGGAAGAGTGCATCCCGTGTCCAGATGACCTGGTTACCAAGGGCAACGGCTCTGCAAATATTACGGATTGCATTGGTAAATTGGGTCTTTAACCTTCATTTCCAGAATCCCTGCTCTAGTAATCAACAATGATACCCTTATCGTGCAACAATATACCGCAGGGAGTATAGATCGTACTATCATTAAACAACGTTCAATTATACTACCACCCTGATTCAGGATGTGTAAATATATCAATAGAGTACATTAATACATTTTCGTTTACGGGTACAAAAAAAAAAAATATTCGCGCCTATCTTAAACTATACTTGCGAATCCCTTTTCAACTACAGGTTAGAGTGATACTGAAGGAGAAGTTGTCCAACTTGACATTTGATTGGAAATGAATAATTAACTCACATACGAACAACTGAGAAAGGAAACAAATAATAGGCATCTTACAGGCAGATAATCTTTGGACCCAAATGGGTGTGGAATCAAGATCGAGAAAGGTTATTATTATACCAGTGAATTATAGATGTACAATAATTCCTCAGCAGCCCCTCACCTCTTTTACTGAGATAATAACAGAGCATCCCTTGCCTTGCCAGAATTCAAGGTTTGGGATACAGGAATGACCTCCAGCAATTTCTGTTTTGGTCCTGGTGTAAAATCATTGTTGAGTTTGTTTAAGAAATGTCTCACTTTAATTATATTTACTTGTTTGTTAGGAATGAAGTAAATGAAATGGAATGAATGAAATATGGTCTGAAGCTGCGTCAGGAACAAAATTTATTAACGTGTTTGCAAAGAATGTATCCATCATCTTATTGTGTCATTGTATGCAGTAACAAGTAGCCTTTGATATAAGCCTTTTTTAATAAGCACCCTGCATTTCTAAATGTGATTCTGCTGTACAGTGACCATGACGTGTGTTGTTCATGTAGATACATTTTGACTCCACCCATGGTACTATTTTTTGATTTTTTTTTTTAATGTTACAGTTGCTTGTGGCAGTGGAAGTTACTTTGAAGTCCAAACCTCGATGTGCCTCCCCTGTCCTCCCGACACGTACCAAAACCTTCACCATCATCTGGAGGAGGCGTGCATGCCTTGTCCCACTGGGATGTTTACCATTGGCAACGTCTCAACCAATCATCACGAATGCATGTGTGAGTAGCAAAAGGAGTAGTAGTGATCAACAATATTCCCACTTATTACTACATCGTGTGGCGAATATTGTTTGTTTGTTGTTGTTTTTTACCGGAGGGAGTCAGATTTTCTTAAAGGTTTTGATTTATATCACAGTTCCCTTTGTCCACTTCGAGATTTAATTTACATATCACAGATGAACGACTAACCTTATCGATTATTCCCCCATTCATACTCTTTCTTAAGTACACATGGTTATCATGTAAGCTTCAAGGGATAATAAACAGATTAAAAAAATCTCCATTACCAGTAAATTGCCAGTGAGGTGTTGTGAGACTCCTTTACAGTAGAATGAATTTCCATATTCACGTGTTTAGAAGATCTAGTGAAAGACCAAGAATCGTCTCATCATTTTCTACTTTGACTTAATCTAATCAGATAAAATCTAGAACTGATGTTCTTATAACTGTCACACTCTACTTCTTTTCTCAATTTTGCTTGTATCTTTCAATTTCAATCTCAGACTTGTACTTTTTTTTCAGAGATGAAAACAAAAAGTCCACTTACAAGAAGCCAGGGTTTCACATTGTTATGGAAAGTAATGGAAATCGCGGTATCTAATACAGAAACTTTTTTTTAAATCTTGATTAGATCCGGAGGACTCTACAGTCCCTCCAGTTCCAGAGAGAAAGCTGTATACCATCATCATTGTCGGCACCTGTGTGGCTGGTGTTGTCCTCCTCGTTGTCATCATTGGTGTCGGCGTGGTCGTGAAGAAAATGAGCAGGTTGGTGATTCGTCTTAATTGCAGTTTTAACCTCGACCAATGGTTAACGTAACACCTATTCAAGGAGATCGCGTATCCATACTATGATCCCGACACGCCTGAAGTCGTTATTTCTATTTCTGCTTATGAATTCCCGCTACCATTTCATTTCATTCATTTTCTTTTACCACGGATAAGATATATTGCTGCATTATGCTACCAATAGAGTTTTGAAAGAGCACAGCAGATTCTGGTTGGTTTGGTTCTGAAACCTCGAAAGGTAGTTGTTTGAAGCAATGACTTCACCTCCATGCCCCCCCCCCCCCATCATTTCTTGCCTTGCTTGAGTCAGGGAGGTGAATGGAGCGTGTTATGACGCCTATATCATTATATATCATTTTTATCTGACATTCTGTCATGTCATCGTGCAGTCTCCACAGCATTTTAGATACGTGAGCGTTCTGAGACGCGAGACAGCTGTTTCCATTGTTCAGCCCGGGAGGCTAAGTCGTCTTGTCTTACACTGCAAAAAGTCCGCTGTTAAATAGTGAACACCGAGCTGGTGTTAGATTTTAGGTGCTCATTTATGGTGTTAGATTTTAGGTGCTCATTTATGGTGTTAAATTAACACCTCCGGGTGTCATTTCCAAATATTGAACTGTTTTTTGAAGAGTTTCTTAGTAACTGCACTTTTTGTTGAGTTTTAATTTAAACAAGACGATCAAGAATTTTACATTAGAATACTAGATTTTTGAAAAAATGTGAAAATAAATTTACACCACAGTAACACCAGCTGGTGTGGTCACTTATTGAAGCTGGACGGGTGTTAAACCATTGATATTAACACCAACAAATATCAAATCAACACCATGTGGTGTCATTTTTGAATTAACACCAGTACAGTGTCAAAATAACACCAGGTACAGTGTCAATTTAACACCACTAAGTGTCAGGTGAACACTTTTCAACACCATCACAGTGCATTTTCTACACCTGTGGGTGTGGTCCTCTGTTAGCGTTCGCGTCGCCGATCTAAAGCTCACCATTATCAAAAATAATAATAATAACTGACAGTGCATATGTAGCGCATAACGCAAAGTGATAATGTCCCTATGCGCTCAAAAAATGAAAAGATTATACAAAAACATGCAATTCCAATTACAGTGATGGTACCGAGCTTCATATTTACTTTGTCACTGTAAACAAATGCGTTTTCAAAGCAGACTTGAATCTATTTATATTAGTGATTTGCTTAATTTCTGAGGTAAATTATTCCATAAGGTAGGGGCATTAAAAGCAAATGTTCGTTCTCCGTAAAATGTGGTTCTTCTGTTTGGAATAACAAATAAATCTGTACTTTTTGAACGAAGGTTCCTCTCTGGTGTGTAGATTTGAAGAAGCTCCCTTAAAAAATGTGGAGCAAACATATAAAAACATTCAAATGCTAATAATAGTATCTTAAACTGAATCCGATTTTCACTGGAAGCCAGTGTAAGCTTCTTAAAACTGGTGAAATTTGTTCATGTTTCTTTATATTGAATACTACTCGTGCAGCAGAGTATTGGATTGATTGTAATCTCTTTATCTGTAAAAAGGAGAACCATGGAGCTACTAACAGAGCTGTTAGTAGCTCCATGGGAGAACAAAGAATTTAATTTTCTGACACGTGTCCTCCCTCCTCTCTCTCTCCCTCTCTCTCTCTCTCTCTCTCTCTCTCTCTCTCATTATACCTCTTTGTTGCAGCCTAAATAAACCCTATTTCTTGAGGTCAGCGACTGTAACACCAAGCCCAGAACCATCTGAAAATAGTGAAGGGAGCCTAAATGAGGAAGGCCACATTATGATGAGTCTGAGTAGCTTCAATGGAATGGATAAAGACCATGGAAAGGACAAAGAAGAGGATTTCCCATCCCTCCAAGGCCCTCGGCCGTATACCAGGACACCGGTCGAACCTTTCCAAAGTGACGCATAATGACGGAGGAAGTCCCACTTCCATCGCAACTTCGCTCAAAAGTTTTATGATCATAATTATTGCAAGAATAATATTGATACGCTAATTCTCATATCCATTTTGTGAACTCAGTGCAAAGGATGTTTTTTGCAAAATTCCATTTAAGTGATTAAATAGGATTATCAAATCTTTGTCTTTCTCATACTTAAAATCATCAGCAGATGGATATTGTTCAAGCTGATATGCAGTTCCAGTCCCCAAATAAGGACAATTGAATTTTTTGAATCCTAACCTCGGTTTCGGATGATGATGATGATGATGATTATAATGATAAAAATGATAATGTTATAGTAATAATAATAACAATGATGATAATAGTATTTACAATAACAATAATAATAATAATAATAATAATAATAACAATAATAATTAAGAATAACAACAAGAAGAAGAAGAACAAGAACAAAAAGTAAAAATACAATATTTATTTACAACCATGATAAGTAATAACCTAAAAAAAAAGTTTGGGTATCCGTTGGACGCATACTTCACAAAATATTTTGAGATGATTATGACGGGCCAGGCTATGGTCATAATATCATACCGTTCAGTTATGTATCTGCACCTGCAATTCAACATAGAAAAGAGTTAGGAGGGGAAAGAATTGACTGAGCTGAGTATAGGCATGGAGCTACTAAGTAGCTCCATGGTATAGGTATATGAAACTTACCTAGCTCTGCTGGGCAACACGTTTTAGGAATGATTCCTTACGAAATCATGACGTCACTGATCACTTCTCACATTTGAATTCGCTCTGCTTCCATTATGGGTAGATAATGTCTACAGTGATAAATCACTGTTAAAACAACTTGTGGTATTAATGATAATCTATGCATTATGTCGATGTGAAGCAGTGTATGCTTTTCCATTTAATTGTGTGACTGTTTGCTTCGTTGTTTTACTGTGTGTGTTGTTTTGTTTCGTTTTGTGTGTTTTGTGCTTGTTTTTATTTGGTTGTCGGTTTAGGAGCGAAGTAGTGCATAAATCTAGGTGGATTAGCTGATATACCAACGCTTGAGAAAGAACCAATCAAAGTGAAATCAGTTTGTAGAAGGTTTGTGGTACCTGATTACTTGATACTAGTGGCGATTTCCCAATTCCTATGCACCGAAACCATTGCGAGAGCGGCCAATGAAAGATAGAAACAATAATTGTTTTATTCATGCATTTGTCAGTATTCTGAGATATCACATTTTAACACCTTGTTTTCATTGCCCAGGAAAGAAAGTTAACTTCCGTCCAGATACTAAGATATTTTTGCCAATGAAAGTATGTTCGTGTTTTGAACGAAGAATTTCCTTGATTGTCCGAAGCCCGAAGAGTAACAATGGCTTCACCTTTTCCGTCCAGTGATTGTGACTGCAAAGTACATGTAAATAGATTGTATTCACTTTGCCCATATTTTGAAAAGAGATATTCATACCTTGACAATCAGAGACTGTTACGTCAGAAGAACATTTAAATTCTGCTCGTATTTGCCCGTTTCTGCATCATTGTACATTTTGTATACATGTTTTGTTTATAACCTATTGCTTGTTGAAATTACGCCTTTGACATACAAATAATTCATGAAAGGTTGTTTCAGGAAGTACAAAAAAAAAATTAAGTAGTCAAACTAAAATCAGTGCGAGTTAATTTTTGCGATATAGTGCATTATGTGCCTGTGATTAAATATCCCAAATTTAATTCCTGGAGAAATTAGGCATTTCTTCTTTATGTCTCTTCTTGGGACTGGTGAAAATATTTATGTCAGTGATAAACACATAATTATTGAACTTTCGAATCCGGCAATGAGAAGCAATAATGTTAGATCAAATATGTTTTATCACTTTGTCCGTGCTTCACTCTATACTATAATTTTGCATGATGAAGAGTGAACTATTTTGTATTGACATTTTAATTTCTTTCTTTGTCATACGGTATCATGTCGGAATCTTAATTCCTTTTGGGAGTACAGTGGCATTAGTAAATTTCCGTCCACTCGCTATGAGAAACTTTCATTGTAAACTTGTAAAGGGGCAATTAAACTGACTCGTTACTCCATGCCATTTGTTCATTTACATCAATCTTTACAATAGCTATATCATTTAAGAAGCTCCCTGTCCGACAATGTACTGTAGACATTGGCCAACAAATTCACAGTTCAGTTTAGTATAATCGTATGTCAGCATTCAAGTTTCTGTAACGGAATTCATCAAAATATTGGCTTGATCACATGAACAATTAATGTACAAATATTATATCCAATGCACACTCCAGAAAACGTATTTAAAGTAGACTTATGTAACAAATTGATTTTTTATATCATATACAACAAAGGAGGGATCCAAAGTGAATATTTGAGAAAATAATCAAAAATGCTTGGGCTATCTCTATAAGCAACGCTTGACTATGTAGATTGCCCCAGTTAATGCTGCAAAATGAAATAAGGTATAATCATGTTTCTGTATCTTGCCACTCACTGAGTCGTGCCGTAAAGTTAGGAATGCGTTGTGCTATGATATCACCATTGATATGTTCAAAGTTATAAGATCTGTAGCTACAAGTGTGTATTAGTTCTTGTTTTGTAGTGCATTGTTTTGTGTTTCGTCAAAGTGCTAAGTTTAAAAATAGAGTAGATTTATGGTTTGAAAATCATTTTCTTTTCTTTTTCGGTAGAGATAGTCATACATTTCTTTTTTTCACGTTATAGTACTGTTACTTTAGAACTTTCTCGTAAGATTGCCATAACATTGTAAATTGTTTGTAAAAATTGCTTCATCCTGTCTGATATTCCATGTTCGATACAGTTTATTAATGATTAGAGGCAAAACTACATTGTAAGATATAAGGTTACATTGCGGCAGATTCTTTACATGAAGTTCCATTCTCATCTCATATACCAAGTGCATCAATGCTTTCTGAGACAACTGAATATACAGGCATAGAATCATTTTTTTTTTTCAATTTGATGAATCTTGCTCCGAGTTGTTTTTGTTGCAACACTGACTGACAAATTCCCCTTCAGTGACGTAAATACACACCGAAGTATTCGTTGATTTTGGTCATAGTTATGATAAAAAAAATAATGATGGGCGTACATGATTACTGTGGTGGCCTCTACTGGAATAACTCACAGGGTCTCACAGTGTGTCCATAGAGTGTTCACAGTTATGCTCACATAGCTGTCGATGTGAAAACGCTCAAATTTGACAGTGTGAAGATGATTTTACATTGTGGTGTGGTTTTCACAGAGTGTGGTCACATAGTAGTGCTTTGTTTCACACTGTGAATTGATGAATCACATCTTGTTCACACTGTCAAAACACTCGGATTTAGCAGTGTGAAGAGATTTCACACTGTGTTCAGAGTGTGTTCACATTGTGACTCTCACAATGTGTGGCACTGTGTTCTTCCCAGCAGGGAGGATTCGAACGCATGACCTCATTGTTGCTTGACAGGCATCATACCCACTACGTACACTATCGAGTTTCAAATTCAACCGAGTATTCACTGTACCCATGATTTTTATCATTGTTGTTACTCAAAACACAGATCAATCAGTGTGTATTTACGTCAATGAAGGGTAATTAAATTGTGTTAGTCATTGCAATCGAATTACTTTATTGAAGCAAAATATATCATATACATGAAGTTATTGAAATATGAATTTCATATGTATGCTATGCCGATCATTGACATCACTTATAAACTTGTCTTTTTACTTGCACTTTAAGTAATTGATCAATGATATCTCTGATTTTTTTTTCTACGTTTGCGAGATTGTGCCTGCATTGAATCTGTGTTCAAATATGGAATGTATGTGCGTGCGTGTGTGTAGTTGCGTGCCACACCATGTGTGCAATCAACGTGTTTGATCTTGAGTGTCGATGATGATGATTATGATGATGGTGGTGGTGATGATGATGATGATGATATGTGTGTGAATGAGAGAGAGGAAGTAAGTGCGTGTATAATATATAAAACATAGACATTAAATAAATGTAGCTGCGAACTTTGCCTACATCTATCAAAATCCATTCACATTAGGGGAGAGAGGGGGGATCGCACGCAGAGCCATGAACATACGAGTTTAAACACAATGATGCACACACGCACACGACCATGCAGAGGCGAGCGCCTGCGTACACAACGAGACAGAAAGGACGTAATAAAATATCACATTTACAGAGATTGATTGATTGATTGATTGATTGATTGATTGATTGATTGATTGATTGAGTGATTGATTGATTGATTGATTGATTGAAAAATGACATACACTCCAGTTATAAACACTACAACCATGATTGCAATAAGCCCAATCAATGAATTCCATAAATATACATCTACGCTTCCAAAAAAAAAAGAGGAAAAAACTGTGATCGCATGGTAATAATATCAGTTGAGTTCAGCCAATACATCCATTTTTGCTTCTTTTTTTTTTTTTGCTTGTTAAAATTCGAAAATTTTTGCCTTTTCTATCTTAACAGCAGAAAACGCGATTATCTCGGGTTCAATGGATATATCGCGTTTGGCAATGAAACCTTGAGTATAATAATATTGTATATATAATTATGTATATTGTGTTGTGACAGTATTGACTGTGTCTGTTCAATTGAATGTCTCCACGAGCCGTGTCAGGATGGCCGAGTAGGTGGGATTCGTTTTGTTGCAGTTTGAAACTGCAGAAACATTAACCATCAATCATTTTCCTTTTCCCCGCAACTCGAATATATAATGTTTCTTTTCCATACACGAGCGCATCTATATTTATAGTTATGGTAGACATGATCCACGTTTTAATGAACTATTGTACAAAGCGACTTACTGCCAATTTTCTCAGTAACTTTGTTTTGTCAAAGTTTTCCATGGTGTTCAGTAAAGCTGGATAAATAGGCCACAGAAATGTCCGTCCTCAATTATGATATTTGTATCACACGATATTTACAGAACGCCCTCGGAAATTTGCACTTTGTTCATTCTTAATTTCCTTTTCATTTAAGTAGTATTTTTACTTATACGATCATTACTGGTCCCGGTCATTGATGATTATCTACTTACCTTGGCAAAGCAATCGGCTCTTTAATCAGTGATTATGAACCCTACCCCATAGTTTTTGTCTGCCGTGGTTGCCCCTCGTGACACTGCAACGACGGGGTCCCTCTGGAATGTACATACGGTTCCTTGTTTGTTAGAATTTTGTTGGAGAATGCGGGCATGTGAGTTCGATTTGCAAATTCTTGTCTCGTGTAAGCCTCTGCTCATAAACAACCCAGTATTTGCATGGGTCGTTGTATCATGGAGTCATATATAATCAAACGATCTGATTTTTTTTTCTCATTACTATTATCCTTATAAGTTTGCATCACAATGTCAACCTGCCACACACACACACGCATCTCATAGTTATGCAGTTCTGTTAAAATGTTAATTTGAACAGATTGCAGTTGTGTTAAAATGTTATATAATAGAGATCTGTGTACGGTTGTCAGACACCGGGAAATTTTTTTCAGTTATGTTCTAAGTCTGTAAACATTCTCCTAAAACTTCTGGCTTTGTAGCCTTTTTCTTCTCAATAGTGATTCGTTCATCGACCCCAAGAATGTTCACGGCTACTTTTCAGTTGTTTGAGCTTACGTGTGGGTAGGTTCTATTTGTATGCTGTTCACATTAATGGAGTCGTGGTCACTTACCCTGTGTCCCGGTATGCAGCCTACTACATTAGGATAAAGAACTCTTTGTTTATAATGTGAACAGTCATGTATTACATGTATGCATGACTGTCCCATCAAATTATCCGGTTAAGTTTTATTCCCACTACATATGATTCTGATTACCTCACAATAATCAAGGAATATAGTTTGATATATTTGATTTCATCCCTTTTTTGCGTATACCTGACTACCTCTTCCGTGTTTGCTACTGTTTACTAAAAAAAAAAAAAAAAAAAAAAAAAAAAAAAAAAACGTTCAACGGTGTTTAGTTGTCCTTTTTGTCCCCTACTTTGAAAATTTATCTGATTTGAGACTAGCAATGTTCAATTCTCATGTTACGACACGATTTGATACGTATGTATGTATGTATGTTGTCTTTCTGTCCTTCTTTCTCTGTCATCTTCCTTGTGTTTGTCCTCTCTCACCTATCTTCTTTTTCAGAATTCTATGTTTATGTGTATTTGCCTACTCGCTGTACGATTCGCGAAACCGGAATTGTTTGTGCTTCACCTACATGTATGTCAAAATATCTTATACCTCAACCCCGGCAGTTGATATGCTTTCATTTTGGATTTTATGCTCCTCCTTATGGCTAGTCAACTCAATTCAGCGTTTGATTCCCTTAATAATGATGAACTCTATGATTTGTTTAGATGCTCCCCTACAGAATTAAGTCGGATAAATTCACGTTCTTCTGCTATTTTTGATAACCTCATTGCCAATAATGTTAATCTATCTTCGAAAGATTTATATGATGATTACGATTGTGAATATGATTCCTCCCATATTTCTTCAAAGTATGTTACAGTTGATCAATTCACAGATCTTGTCAAAAGTTTTTCAGAAAGTACATTTTCAATGTTACATCTAAATATCAGGAGTATAAATAAGCATTTTGATGATTTACAGATATTATTAGGTAATCAAATGAAAAAACTAATTTCTGTAATAGGTTTAACGGAAACATGGTTATCTTCTGATATTAATTTACCATACGCATTAAATGGTTATGAGTTAATTGTCAATAACAGAGTGAATAGGACGGGTGGGGGTGTTGCTTTTTATTTATCACAGAAATTTGAGTTTACTGTTTGTGAGGAATTACAAATTATGAATGTTACTATAGAGTCCTTGTTTGTGGAAATTTCCATTCCGCAAAATAAAAACATTATTGTTGGTATTGTTTATAGACCCCCAAGTTCTAATCCTAAAGATTTATTGAGTTGTATTGTAAATTTATTAAAAAATCCCCTGTTGGCAAATAAAAATATTTTTATAATGGGTGATTTTAATATTGACTTGACTAAAAATGACGATAATACGTCACAAGAATTTTTCGAAATATTTTTGTCAGCCTCATATTTGCCATTAATTTCGAAACCCACACGTGTTACAAATCATTCCGCCACCCTTCTTGATAATGTTTTCACTAATGTATTGCAAATTTTAAACTCTTCTATTATTTTATCTGATATGACTGATCATTTCCCTATTATAGCGTGTTTTGATCTCGGGTATTCGGTAAATAAATTTGGTTTTTCTCCAACCAGACGTAGAGCTACACAAGAAAATTTGGCTAGCCTTGGTGCTAGCCTAGAAAGGGCTGATTGGTCTAGTGTTTACGATAGTGATGACGTTAATATATCATTTAATAATTTTTCAGGGATAATTAATAATTATTTAGATGAGTACATACCTAATCAAAAGATAAGTTAGTTAATTATAAAACATCCCCCAGATTTCCGTGGATATCAAAATCTCTTCTTCGTTCAATCAATAGGAAAAATAGGCTTTATTTTAAATTCAAAATGGAAAAAACTGAGAAGTCAAAAGAAAAATATACTTCCTATAGAAATACTTTAACTAAGATTATACGGTTAGAAAAGAGGAAATATTATATGTTTCAGTTAGAAAAATATAAACATGATATGAAGAATACATGGAAGGTTTTGAACCAGGCCATGAATATATCGAAAAAGCAATAAGATATG
The DNA here is from genome assembly GCA_033980235.1 of Diadema setosum. Lineage (NCBI taxonomy): Eukaryota > Metazoa > Echinodermata > Echinoidea > Diadematoida > Diadematidae > Diadema > Diadema setosum. The sequence continues at coordinate 33,905,092 of CM067075.1, read as the reverse complement.
GCAACAAAATATATGAAGATCCAAGTGACATAGCTAATATTTTTAACTCTTATTTTTCAATGATTGGGGAGAATTTGGCTAGAAGGGTACCACAGTCAAATACGCATTTTTCAACATTTTTAGGTCAACCAAATCCAAGTTCTATCTTTTTTGTTCCAACTACGAAATATGAAGTTATTGATATTGTTACTGCAATGAATGACAAGCGAAGTGCTGGTTACGATGACATAAGTAATTTTATTTTAAAGGGAATTATATTTTCAATCGCTGACCCACTTTCACATATTTTTGATAGATCTATATCATGTGGTGTTTTTCCTGATTTTATGAAAATAGCTAAGGTTTTCCCTTTATTCAAAAAAGGCGATGGTTCTGATATGAGTAATTACAGGCCCATTTCCTTGCTTTCATCTTTATCTAAAGTTTTGGAAAAATTGATATTTAAAAGAACGATTAATTTTTTAACTTTTCATAACGTTTTTACAAATTCTCAATTTGAGTTTCGTCAAAAACACAGTACCATTCACGCCCTCTTGAAGTTTATCGACCACGCAGCGCATACTATTGATAATCATTCTCATCTTATTGGTATATTCCTGGACTTCTCCAAGGCCTTTGACACAATAAATGATGAAATCTTATTTTACAAGTTGTCTCATTATGGGATAAGGGGGAAGGCCTTGGAGTGGTTCAGGAGCTACCTGCAAAACCGCAAACAATACGTATCTCTGAACGAGAACGTTTCAAGTCTCGAATTCATTAAGTGTGGCGTCCCACAAGGTAGCTTATTAGGTCCTTTACTTTTTATCATTTATATCAATGATTTTTGCAGATCATCGGACGTGTTGTCATTTATACTTTTTGCTGATGATTCAAATGTTTTCTTTTCACATCAAAATCCAGATGAACTCGTGCACATTGTTAATTCCGAATTAAAAAAAGTGACCCAATGGATAAGAGCTAACAAATTATCTCTTGATCTTTTGAAAACTAAGTATATGTTATTTAGTAAATCTATAGAAGTTTTACGTAAAGAGATTATTTTTGATGACATTCAAATAGAACGCGTATCTCATATAAAATTCCTGGGGATTACAGTAGACGATAAATTTTCATGGAGGCCACATATTATTAACATAAGTACAATAATATCACGTAATATTGGAATCCTTAATAGGCTTAAGTTTCATATTCCATTGTCTTCTTTGCTGACGTTATATTTCTCTTTAATATTACCTTATCTTAACTACGGTCTTTTAGCATGGGGTAACGCTCATCAAACTTTACTAGATAGATTACTGGTTTTACAAAAAAAGGCACTTCGTGTTATTTGTGGTGTCCCGCCACGTTCCCATACAGATCCATTATTCACTAAATATAAGATTTTAAAAATCAAAGATTTGTATTTTTTTCAACTTGGACAGTATATGTTTAATTTCAACACAAATGCACTTCCCTGTATATTCAATTCAATGTTTGCAAGGAATCAATTTTTCCATAATTATCCCACCAGACAATCTTCTGAGTTTCATCTACCTCTTCTGAGAACATTATTGGCTCAGAATACATTTATATACACAGGCCCTAGATTCTGGAATTCATTAAGTAGCGAAATAAAAAATTCTCCTTCTTTGTATTCCTTTAAGCGTAAGTTGAAATCCTTTCTGTTAAACCCTCTCTGATGTTCGTCTTTATTAATCAAGTTCCAACAACCACAGGGTTTATCATCCAACCATCAATCAATTGATTTCTGAATTCATTAATTTATGAAATAGCCATTATAATTTCTACACAGTTGTATGCAACCACCGGCTGTTTAAAGAATTTCTTCAATTCCCTCTTCAATTCTCTCTTTCGTTTCTTTGATCAGCGTGTAGGCATTCTCTTTCTTCCTTCCTTCCTTCCTTTCATTTTCCACCTTTCTGTCTAGTCGTGTCATGTTATTGTGTGTCTCCCGTTTGTTTCCGTCTTGTGTAAATCATACTTGTGTCCAGCATATACAAATAAGTATTTAGTTAGATTTTCTTGAGTGGTTCACAATCTACAAGCTTGCTTTTTAGTGGACCTCTCAGTTCTCCTTTTTTTTTTCAACTGAAACAAAGTCTTGTATTATTTTGCGTATACATATGTTACTTTATTATTGTATCATTTGATATCATTTGTTAGTTGTGTGTATACGATTGTGATGATAACCTAATTCATACTGTGTTGGGTTTGTTGGAAAAAGGAGAATGAAATAAAATGAAATGAAATGAAATGAAATGAATTGAAGCGATCGCTTTTATTATAGTACTACATGTCTCTAACTTCTACCAGTCTGTGCGCTAACTTGAAATGTGTTATATCAGAGGCAGCTCACCAACACAGGCGGCACGCAAAAACAAGTGCACCACCCGCAACGTCGCCACTTAGGTTGTGTCATTCTAAAGTGTCACTTGTTAAATTGGTACGCCTATTTCTGTTGCCAACTCTGTCACGTGGTACATCTTTCTCAACCATACGGTGGCACAAGTGGTGGCACATGTTGGTGGCTACGGGGTAAGTGCTAGATGGAACTATACCAACTTCACTCACTTCCTCTAAAAACTAAAATTAGGATCATGGGCACGGGATATACTTCTCCCGTGTCCTCGGGCGACGACTGGAGCTTTGGTATCATGGGCACGGGTGATATGGAGTTGGCTGGTTGTGTTCTGGAAGTTGTGCCACCATCTTTTAACGTACACACAAAGAGTCAGTGCATGCAGTCAGATATTTGAGAACACATTTTACTGGGTACTTGCGACGGATATACAATGGCTTACAGATGCAAACTTACATGTAGGTGATGTGTTAAATACACCTGGAGGTATGCGGGCTAATTGCTGTCAACATAGTCAGAACAGCGGCCAATAATCTTTCTTCCCGCTGAATACGCAGGATGAGAATACAATCTTGTTCTTGCACGATCCTACAGTGACTCTGGAATCCTCCGGATGATCAACTAACCTTCAGTCATGTCGTGGTAATCCACGTCAAAATACATTATTTATCTTTAATAACGCTTTGTTTTGTGTTCATCGTTTCCAACAACCGGCATGCACCATCGGCCTAAACAATGATGGTATAAATAATCTCAACTTGTCAACAACTAACAAGTAGCCACATATAATTCATGGAGTGTTTACACTCATAAAAATACATTACCACATCAAACGACTATTTAAACAGGTAGGGCCTCCCTTTCAATCAGTTTCACAGAATTCCATTGCAATACATTATACATACAAATGCACAGATAGATAAACAATCGCACACTATTGAAAGATACTTTACATATGTGAAGGAACACAAATCGAGGCACAATCTTGCCAAAGTGTGGGACAATAATAGCATTTTTTTTTTAGAGTGCACGTAAGGAACTATGAAATTCTTAATTGACAACTTCATGTACAGTATATCAGGATAGATTTGTCACAATAAAATGATTTTACTGCAAATGACTGACAAATTGCTCTTTATTGACGTAAATACATGCCGATTATTTTGTGTTTTGAGTATTAAACAGCCATGATGAAAATCGCGGGGAAAATATACAATGTACGTCTCGTTTTAAATTATGGGATTCGAACCCAAGCTCGATACTTTGGGAGATGATCCCCGCCTTACAATTAAGAGGTACATGCATTTGAATCCTACCCCAGTATTGCATATACCTCCATCATGATTCTTACAATGGCTACTACGCAAAAAAAAAAAAAAAGGAATAAGCCTGAGTGCGTTTTTGCGTCAATGAAAGGCATTTTGTCAATCAGTGTGGCAAGAAAAAAAATGACCCAAGAATTATCAATGTGAAAAAAAAAAAACACGATTCGATGCTTGAACACTTCTTTTATCTCAGAAAGCATTGATCCCCTTGGTACATAGGAGAAGAATAAACTTGAACTTAATGAAAATATAACTGCCGCAATGCAAACGTATACACTACTATGCAGTTATGTTATCATTCAAAAGCTGTATCGAACATGGAATATCGGGCTGGATGAAGCAATCTTACAAACAATTTACAATGTTATGAGAATTTTATCAGACAGCTCTAAAGTTACAATAAGACACCCAAACAACCTATGGCTCTGTATCATTGTTAGAAAGAAGAACATAGTCTATCTTTGTTATTCTTCAAAGCAGAAAGCTATATGTGACCCTGCATCACAAAACGCACAGAAAGTCACCAGACATGACATTTTAGTTAAGAGCATATTCTAAAAGAGCAGACTTTAAGCTTCAAAATGATGTATAACTCAAATCAAACGGACTCTTCTAACCTATCTAAATATTGGAAAGAAAACACACACTCAGGAAAAGTGTGAACTGAAAAAAAAAGAGGCTCTGAAGTGCAATGTCTATTCGAGCACTAAATCTGTACCAAGCCGTGCTGGCTGTGAAACGAATGGGACAAAAACAGGCTGTAAATCACCAGAGTAACAACAAAGAAGGGATTATCAGATTAAACTGAAATTAAGAGTGCCGTATCAACACATTCTGTTTATAATTGATGCCTTTCAAAAGTTATTTGAGTTTAATGTGAAGAGTGTGTTCAAGGTTTTTAGGAAATGAAAAGGGGACTCTAAAAACACACCTAATCACACTATTCTACCCAAAAAAAGTTCTAGATAAACTGCTAAAAAGACACTTTCCTGCCCATTTTATGATCCCAAATTGTAACATAATGTATAAGAAGACTTACTCCTTCATAAAATATGAAAAAGTCAAGATGGGTTAGGTTGACCCATTTCACCTATTTTCAGTCTCCACACAAAATCAGTGTGTGCAACTTTTTGTTCGTTTTGTGGTGCACGGTCACATAATAAAAATACACTTACTTTAAACTTAAAGCGAATGACTAAATGCAAACACAATGCACTACAAAACGAGAACTAATACACACTTGTAGCTACAGATCTTGTTACTTTGAACAGATAGCACAACGCAGTAGTCTTTTTGAATACACATGCTTGCTGCGATGTACAATGATACAGAGACGAGCAGAATAATAGATATACTTCTGGCATTACATGTTGTCAAGGCATTAGGATATCATTTCAAAATATGGTCAAAGGGAGTACAATATCAATCACTTTTAGAATACAATTACAATCACTGGACGGGAAAAATGCAGTCACCATTACTCTTAAATGGCAACCGGCCAATCAAATAAATGCTTCATTCAAAACATGAACACACTTTTTGTGACAAAAGTGTCCTAACATTTGGACAGAAATTACTATTCTTTCTCGGTAGTGAAAACAAGGTCGTGGTAAAAACGTGATATCTAAGAATACTGACAAATGCATGCATATTCTATCTTTCATTGACCCCTTCCGCAATGGTTAAATTCGGAAATTGTCACTGGTATCACAAGTACCACAAGCCTTCTATAAACTAGATTTTCTCTGTTTCATTCAATTGTAATCATCATAATAATATTTCTTATTAGGATTATTATTATCATCTTATTACTTTTATGAACAGGGGTCTCGCTTGAAAACGTCTAAAGATTTATTACCACATGACAATTATTGTACATCATTCGCTGGTCTATTAAGACCGAAAACAAGGCTAAGGTTCAAACAATTCAATGGCGCTCAATTGGGCAATGGAGATACGTGGATACAAGAACATTTTGTTGATGAGTTTAATTATCAAAGACAAATATGTAGATAACCATATTTCAATCTCTGAAATGAAAAATCCCCAGCATCTTCCTTTGCATTGAGTTAACATAAGGTGCTAAAAAAAATAGCATATAAAAAAAAAAAGAGATGTGTGATAATGTCTGCGACGATGTAAAACCCGTGATTGAGCAAAGTTGTGATAGGGTTGGGTCTTCATTTGTCGTTCCATCACTATTCATCACATTCAAAAGGTTTGATTGGTGTCAAGGCATACGGCCGAGCGCCTTCGGGGATGCCGTGGGTATGAAAATCCTCTTTATCGTCCTTTTCATGCTCTTTATTCATTTCATTGAAGCTACTCAGACTCATCATAATGTGGCCTTCCTCATTTAGGCTCCCTTCACTCATTTCAGATGGCTCTGGGCTTGGTGATACAGTCGGTGACCTGAAGAAATTTGGTTTATTCAGGCTGCAGCAAAGAGATATGATGAAAGAGGGAGAGGAAGGGTGGTCACATGTCAAAAAGTAACATTCTATGTTTTCATCTTTGATAATAGCGAGCTTCAGATCCGCGACGCGAACGATAAGACGAGTTTGCCTCCCGGGTTGAACAATGGAAACATTCTGCCTCGCGCATGACAAAACATCATTTTTAGCCTAATAAGCGTCGTCTTAAGCATCCGCGTCGAAGATCTAAAGCTCGTTCATCTCTAACGCTGTGGAGACTGCATGACAACATGGCAGAATGTCAGATAAAAATGATACAGTCCCAGTGAGCATCCATACGGAGGCCCCTAAAAGGTCAAGAGACGCTCCTTCCACCTCCCTGACTCATGTATGGCAAAGAATGGGGCATGGAGGTGAATGAGTTAAACGTAAACTTCCTGTTTTACAAAACTACCATTTGAATTTATAGATTAAGCTGGTGATTCAGAACTAAACCACGGAAACACTTCTTTATTGCAAATGATGACAACGTTTGATATAATCATTAAATGACAAATCAAAATAAATGGAAATGTCACATATAAGAATATACTTCTTATGATTCTTTAATTCTAAAGAGATAAATGCAAGGTTCTTCATCAATGAGAAACATTTTGCTCTTTCGAAACTAACAGATGCATCATGTACATTGGAAGCATAATGTAGCAATATTGATGTCATGGTAACAAGAATTTACAAACAAAAGAAGAAATAACGACACCAGCCGTGTCGGGATGATAGAGTAAATACATGATCATCTGAAATAAGCTACAAACTATCGGTAGGCGATAACTACAAATTTAAAAAAGAATATCAAAAGACGAACAACCAACCTGCTCGTCTTCTTTAAGACCACTCCAACACCAATGATGACTGTGATGAGGACAACCGCAGCCACACAGGTGCCGACAATGATTGTCGTATACAGTTTTCCCTCTGGAACTGGAGGGACTGTAGAGTCTTCCGGATCTAATCAAGAATGCACAGGAATAGGTGTATTAATACTCATATTTGAGGATTCAAGAAAGCTTTCTTTGTTGTATAATGCGGTTTTCATTATGTCACTGGGAAACCCTGGTTTATGGATGTAGCGTTTGCTTTTATCTCTAAATCTTAAAAAAAAAATAGTACAAATCTGAGATGGAAATTGAAAGATTCACGCAAAGCTGAGAAAACAATTCGAGCGTGTCTGCTATTAAAACATCACTTGTCGATTTTATATGATTAAATTGAATCAACGTAGAATGATTGCTGAACATTTACTAGATCATCTAATTACATAAATATTGAGATACACTCTATCGGAGTTTTACAACATCGAACTAGCTATTTACTGGTAATTGAGAAGAGAGAGAAGACGAGAATATGTTTGATGGTTTGTAATTAGTTCCATATATGTAAGTCTGAACACATGAAAAGCCCTTATCAATCGTTATCTAAACAAATAGTTTGAATGGAAGGAGTAAAAGATAAGTTTGTTTGTTTTTCTGTGATATGTGAATTAATTCTCAGATCGGACAAAGGAGACTTTAAAATCAATTAGAACCTTAAAAACCTTAAAATTCTACGACTCCGGATAAAACAATATTGGTTGGAAAATGTAGGAATGAGCGGGAATATTGGTGAGCACTACTATTCATTTTGCCACTCACATACGCAGTCCTGATGATTGGTTGAGGCGTTGCCAATGGTAACCATCCCAGTGGGACAAGGCATGCACGCCTCCTCCAGATGATGATGAAGTTTCTGGTACGTGTCGGGAGGGCAGGGAAGGCAGATCGAGGTTTGGACATCTAAGTAACTTCCACTGCCACAAACAACTGTCACATAAAAACAATCAAAAATTTTATCACGTGTGGAATTAGAATGTACAACTGTTGTAACTGTGTCAGCAATTCGCGGTCACTGTATTGAAGAATCACGTTTAGAAATGCAGGAAGCTTAAAAAGCCAATATCAAATGGTACTTGTTAATGCATCCAATGAGGCAATACATGCTGGTGGATACATTGTTAGTCAACATATTTAGGCCTACATAAAATCTGTTTCCGACGCAGCTTCAGGGCATAATTTTATTTCATTCATTTGATTTAATTCCATCTATTTTATTCCTAACAAATAGAAATGTGATTACATGAAAGATTTATTCAAATATTTAAAGATACACATGATTACACAAAATCAACAGTGATTTTATGCCGGAACTAAAATTAAGATAGCTGGAGGTCATTACTCTATCTAAAACAATGAATTCTGACATTTCAAGGAATGTTCTGACTGTTATTACCTCACTGAGAGATATCAAGAAGCTAGTGAGAGGTTGTGCCCATCTATCATTAACTGGCATATCCAAAACAGGCCATTCTCAATCTTGCTACCTCACCCATATGGGTCCGAAGGTTCTTCCTGTAAAGATGTTTAATTTGTTTCCTTTCTTAGCTGTTCGTACATACGTTAATTATTTATTTTAAATCAAATGTCAAGCTGGACAACTTCTCCTCCAGTATCACTCTGATCTGCAGTTGCAATCAGAATGGATACGGCAGTGATTTGGGCTCTTCAACATTTCTTGGATTCGTCAACCAAAATTATAATAATGAGGAGAACATGTTAATATACATTTTTTTATTCTCTGTGGTATATGGCAGCATACTAAGGCATCATAGATGACTAGGGAATACTGGGCATTTGATGCTGCAAATGGACGTTAAAGGACCAAATTACCGATGCAATCTGTGATATTTGTAGAGCTGTTGCCCTTGGTAACCAGGTCATCCGGACACGGGATGCACTCTTGCTCTTGGTGTCCACTCTGGTCCAAGTATGAATTGACTGGACATGGCAGACAGCGTGGGTTGGAGGTATTGGACACGTCCACGTAGAATCCTGCCTCACAGATGACTGGTTGAGTACAAAATATGGAAAAAAAATAACTGTATAATATACTGTCATATATTTGCAAGCCAGTTTGCAAACATCGACAACAACGTAAATATGACTTTTGCCGTAACTTGTGCTGTATCAAAATACCACGATCATTTTATCTGCCTTCATAGTAAAGTGGACATGTTATGTAGTTGATTGTCATTTCCTCTAATTGCTGGAAAATAAGGTGCTCCTTGATAACAAAAATTCAGTAAATAAAAAAAAAATCTGGCAAGTGAAATCAGCAGAAGAAAACGGAATTAGTCTCGACAAGATTGATTGGCAAACTGACATAAAAAAAAAAAAAAACGAGTAGATCCCCATGCACAAAAGGCGGACTTGCACACCTACCAACACAGTCGCTGATATTGGAGGAGGCCTCGGTCAGAGTCACATAGCCAGTTGGACATGAAATACAGCTCTGCTGTCCACTTCGGTCCTGGTAGGCGTTTAGTGGACATTCAACGCAGACTGATTCTGGGTTGTCAATGTCAACCCACACGTCTTGGTAATAACCCTCGGGACAAGGAACTGTATGGCAATGATCACAGCAGGAAGATAACATATCAATATCAAGCCTATGCACACAGCGTGTTTGAAGACATGCATGTATGTTTTATATGGTGGGACCCACACTCTATTTATCACTCAATTATTTCTCTTCTTCAATCCTAAAAATAAGCATAATGGATTTTGTTTATTCTGATCACTTATGTTTAACTTGAAAATTTATCCAACTTGCGTTATACATCTAATATTGAGAGAACCCATAGTTATAGTATTGCTCCAAATCATAATCCATGTCTTCCATTCTGCACTATGCCACACGCTTGATATTCTAAGGCCCGGGTTCCAAGGAAATTTGCTCTATCTGAGGCATATTGGTTCGATAAGCTGTCAATTATAGCTTGCATGGCAAATTCTTTCTTTCTCTCTCTCTCTTCATGGATTGTCTTGATTAAGATTATACAAAATAATCATTCAATATCCCCTCCATCATAGGGAAACCTACTAGCCTTAATAAAACTCCCTTCCCTAACAGCCTAAATCTACTCATCTTTATCAAAATGAGGACGTAGAATCGCCCGTTACCATACGAGTCACGTTTCCCTACGAGTCACGTTTCCCTGCACTCAGTCCTCCATGTACATAACTTGACTCAAAGGCGAATCAATCCGAAAAATATCATTTCGCCATACGAATGAAAGGAATAGACTGTATAGATTACTGTACATGGAAAGCTACAGATATGAGGCTCACCGATGCACTCTGTAATATTGACGGCGCCAAGACTGGCTGTGATGAGACCATGGGGGCATTCCTTACACTCCGATTGCCCCTCCTCATCTTGGTAAGTATTACGCGGGCAGGAAACGCAGGTGGACAAATTTCCCAACACAGTATAGTAAGTGCCAGCAGGACAGATAACTGTGTGTAAAAAGAAATCATAATCTTTTTCTCTACCGGCATGTTTAATTTCAATATCTTCTTGTTTTCCATGTCTACTCTTGATATTACTATTCGTGTTTATCATACATTAAAATCAATGATGATGATACATCATGTTCTGGTACGGCCTCTAGAGAATAAGCATTAGAAATTAACAATTATTCTAGTGTTACCCTCGTAATCACTTCCAACATATTTGATATTACCAGGTTGCAATAACGATGAATCTGCAATGTTAAAGGCAACTATTCTTGTTACCTAAAGTGATTATATTAAGATAATAATAATAGAAATACTAATGATAGTATTGATGATAATACTAATCAATATGAATAGTAGTATTAGTAGTAGTAGTAATAGTAGTAGCAATAGTAATGATTATAATAACGATAGCATTTACGATTGTAACAACAACAATAAAAGATAATGATAACAATAATGACGATAATATCGGTCATACTAATACTAGTACTTAGGTACCTATACTTCTATTGATAATATTGATAAAGTAAAAAATAGGGAAAATAGTATTGATAATGTATTTATGATGAGATAATGATGAATATAATTGCTCACTCGAAAATCTCTGTACTGTAGTTTCTGCTCATATAACTGGTCTTATACCCAAACCATTGATGTACAAATTTGACAGAATTTAAAACAAGACTCTTTGCTATGATTTCGTTAATATTACGACACTGCTCTTACTACGCTGGTCACAAAACCGGTAGATCTGTTCTTTGTTTAGCTTTTGCAAAGTTGGAGGCAGAAATAACACTTGGATTTCAAACTCCTTGAGCACATTTTAGATTATGCAAACCCCGGTTGTCATACCACAGTTTCCCCTGGCCGTGTACCCCTGTCCTGCAGGACAGATGATGGTGACTGTCGAGACCACACCCCCGGCATCAGGATCTATTGTCTCGCCGTTCATCTCCAGAGACAAGGAGCCGTTTGACATGAGTGTGTTGAGGGTTTCACTCATTTCATCCACGGATGGCTGGTCACTCTCTGTAGCCGTGTCATAATGGGGAGATTCCAGGTCATTACAAGGAATATTGAAATTCCTTTCACACAAAGATGAAAGATATGAGATCGTATTCTCTGGAATTTAAGAACTTACAAACCAAAAAGCCAATCTCACTTATTGGGACTTAACATTAACAGCGTTAATGAATTATATAAGACCACATGACAGAATGTTGCTTTCCTGTCAATGGTATTATCGTGATTTCAACAGTAGTTCAAGGGCTTAAACTAATGCAATGTGCCAAAATTTTAGTACAACTCCATTCCTTCAGAACCTTTTGTGCGTTTCTAGCAGCTTACCAATGAATGCTTGACAAAAGTACAATTTTTTAAGAGCAATACACCGTTAGCAAATCATCTTCATTGCAATAATTTCTATACATGCCTAGTCTATAACTGCAGTGCCCAAATACAAGCCAAGAATAGGGTAAAGTGAAATTATTTCATATTGAACAGATAAAAACAGCTTTACCTACCTTCAGTATCGGTGTAATTGAACATTGCCTCCACTGCTAGCGTGACGGGCTCGTCACCAGTTGCTCGTCGCCGGCGAGAAACGCAGTTCTGAACCTGGATTTCATTTTTTTTAAAAAGAGGTAATATTTTGCCGAACACGTTCTTGTTGGCATTGGAGGTGTAGAGAAGCACTCCAGATTTTAGGTGAATGACTGATGTGTTTATGTGCACTTATTGAAACTGCACTGAAATTGAACAATCTTGGAACAAACAACAGACAAACAGTTGAATTCCTTATGAGACATAAAGTGATATTTTCCAGACTAACTTCAATGGAAAAGCTGTTTATACAATGCTAGTTTGATGGCAATTCTGCTTACTTTTTTTTTTAATGAAAGGAAATGATTGGTAATCTCTTTACTTAAGCTCAAACCATTCCAGTAGAGAAAACTAGAATACTCTTTGTGACCATCTCCCATTTTCCCTTTGTTTGAGATGATTGCAGTACATCGATCTTCTTATGAACAACAAAAAAAAAACAAAAAGCAAAACAAAAAAAATATATATATATGATGTATATATATATATATGTTAGTTATATATATATATATATATATATATAGATATGTTATATATATACTTATATATATATGTATATATATATATATATATATATATATATGAAGGGTTTGTTTGCAAAAACCGATAAGTCCATTTTTGAAGATTTTGAAGTACGATCTCTGTCATAAAGTACAAAATAAAACCTTTTGAATTATATATTGATCACTATTATAAAGGTATATTCTTAAAGCTATGGTCAAAAGAAGGAACAATTTTCTTATTATTATCTTTGTTTTTCTTGACCTTTAATCGCAAATATCTCCATTTGGCAAATAATGGACTTATCGGTTTTTGCAAACAAACTCTTCATATATACAACTGTATATATATAGATATGTTATATATATATACTTATATATATATATATATATATATAGCAACAATATATATATATATATATATATATATATATATATATATATTATGATATACATATATATATGTTTTATATATATATATATATATGTATATATATATATAGCAGCACTTCAATCAATACTTACTTCTATTTTCGAAATGGAGCAATCGTTCTTTCCAGAGCAACCAAAGTGGCCTATGTTGTTGTCGAAGGCTTTGGTGAGCTGCACCTTCAGTGTGTTCTCATCCTGCTCCGAGGAGCACTGGGCACTGGGGTAGGGCAAACTTATGTCGGCCGTCACTTCGTTGGGTTTACTGACCTCTGCAGCAGGTCGAAGACAAGAGGAACCCATTAACAATTCTGTGCCAGTAACTTTTGATAGTGCATGTGTACTGCATTTTCTGCACCAATTAGCACTGAAGGCACTCCCGGAACTACGGTCTCAAACTATTCTCTGTTCCTGTACATAATAAACGTTTATTAGGTGGGAGTACCTGACAGTTATCAGTTGGTTAAGCAAACCCGTCCCATCTTGCACTCACCATCAGTATTCTAATTCAAAAGTGAGATGTCATTCCAACCCCCTGTCTCAAGACAAGACTGGTCAGCACCTTTATTCGGCTGACTGTATTGAGACTTAAATTAACTGTGTATATAATAGGCCTAAGGTGAAAGGACATTTCCCCAAGTCACAAGAAATGTGTGGTTCATGTAGATTGGATGATGTCTTAGCTTGCTTTATAGAAAGAATCGTTCAGCTGACTGGCTTTGTCACCAACATTGTTATGCTTTCACCCTCCTATCTGAAGGTGGTTACGTAGAATCCATGAACGACTATTTTCCGACTCAGGCATGACCTCACTTTGAAGTCCTTACCAACGGAAGAAGGATGAAGATACCTTTTTGCAGAAGAGAATTTAACATGTCTATAAGCAGCAGCCATTTATGAGTAGCACATGGTGTGCTTGCGTCAGATGTGGTGCAAACAGCAGTCAGTCTTGACGGCATTTATCGACCTACCCTGGCAGCTTGGCAGCTGGGCTTTGATATCGAGCTGGTGGCTCCACACATAGTTGGTGGATGGGCCGCAGACGTAGAAGGGGTCTGCATCTCCGACAAAGTCCAGGCCTTCGGGGCAGCTGGCGGTGCAATTGTGTGCCTCTCCGTCCATCTCGCACTCCAAGGTTCCATTCTCCGGCGCCTTGAGTGTGAGACAGGCTGCAGGAAGAGATGAAAGGTACAAGTGCATGGACACCAACTTTCAACTTGTCCGAAATTTCTCTTTATCAGTGTTTATTAAGAAACACACTGTTATGATAGATAGTGGATCGCCAAGGACACCATTGGTACCCTGAGAGTGAGAGAGAAGATTTAATATGCTGTAGGGAGAGGACAAGAAGAAGATAAACTGTGCCATGGTGAAGTCATGATGCTAAATAGTGATGCTATGCTTCCTCACGCAGCGCTTACAAACCTCAGAAGAAGAGTATAATCAGTAGACGGAATAATAGTCCAATATGCCTGCAGTGGTATGTTTCTAACCAGTTTAATCAGAGAAAAGAGAATTCGATCCCATCCCTCCTCCTGTGCATGCAGGGGGAAAATGAACACAAGTAACAAGGAAAAGTAGAAATTACGCGGTGCGTAAAATATGTCCCCGCCGGAAGTAGCATTTAGTATCAAAATGTACAATATAGGTAAAAAGATCAAGGTCAAAGGTGAAAGAAGTCAAGGGTCAAAATTCTATGTAGAAGTTTTGAAGCCCTCACCTAGTGCCATCACATAAAGCAAACGGAATCGAAATCGGGTTAGAAATGACGAAGGAGTAGCATTTTGTAGCCAATGTACAATACAGGTAAAAAAATCAAGGTCAAAGGTCAAAGAAGTCAAAGGTCAAAATTCTGTGTAGAAGTTTTGAAGCCCTCAAGTAGTGCCATCACATAAAGCAAACGGAATCGAAATCGGGTTAGAAATGGTGAAGGAGTACTAACATTTGGTAGCAAAATGTACAATACAGGTCAAAAATCAAGGTCAAAGGTCAAAATTCTGTGTAGAAGTTTTGAAGCCCTCACCTAGTGCCATCACATAAAGCAAACGGAATCGAAATCGGGTTACAAATGGCGAAGGAGTAGCATTTTGTAGGCAATGTACAATATAGGTCAAAAATCAAGGTCAAAGGTCAAAGAAGTCAAAGGTCAAAATTCTGTGTAGAAGTTTTGAAGCCCTCACCTAGTGCCATCATATAAAGCAAACGGAATCGAAATCGGGTTAAAAATGGCGAAGGAGTAGCATTTTGAAGCAAAATGTACAATATAGGTCAAAGGTCAAGGTCAAAGGTCACAACTGAAATTCTGTATAGAAGTTTCAAAGCTCCCATGTAGTGCTATCATATAAAGCAAACAGAATCAAAATCGGGTTAGAAATGGCGAAGGAGTAGCATTTTGAACATTTTGATCACACACGGACGCACGGACGGACACACGGACGCACGGACGGACACACGGACACACGGACACACAGACACACACACGTACGGAGCCCGTTTCATAGTCCCCTGCTCGAACTCTTTCGGCGGGGACAATAAATTGGTGCAAGAATACTGGCTGCGTACATCACTGGTAACATTGAGGTGTTGCATACGTGTAAAATGGGATGCATTACCTGGACATTCCTGGATGTTGCAAGCTTCCTCCTCAAGGTCATGACCTTCGCAGGGCATCCCATGTTCATTTGGGGGAGGGTTGGTGCACTCACGAGTCCGATTCCAAGTCCCTCCACCACAGGACTCAGAGCAAGGACTCCACTCGGTCCAATCACTCCAGTTTCCATGGACTGAAAATATCAGATACATAAAATCGTCACTTCTCAGCTTGAAAAATAAGAAACGTACGCAATACTTACATGCAATTATTCAAAGAAATTTGTAAGATACATAGAGAAATCCAGATTCCATTCATCGTTTTCAAAATGACGCCTGTATGTATGCAAGAAATAGAAGCAAAAGCATGTGTAGTAGTAAGTGAAACAGCAACATGTAGTTTTTACTTATTTAACTCTTAAACATTGTTTATCTAACCTATGCCACATAGGCTACTATTTACATTTTAATCATTCAATACGTCGCTAGTCTATATACAGCACGACTTGCTGAAGAGAATCATCCTGACCTAAAGAACATAACGTGATGCATCGCTGTTGCATTAACACAGAACACAGTCTCTTCTCTATTGAAGGGAATTGGCGTGTTGTAAATAACATGCAGCTAATGTCGTCGGGCATTATGAGGGGATATGTTATGGTACCTATGATTTCCCTGGTTTACATTCACAAGGTACTTTTGCTTTGTAAGCATATCGACCAATCTGCAACTCGCGTCCAACTTACTAATGGCGATTTCACAATATGGTCCCTTGAATACGTTTGAGCATTCACACGAGGTCGTCCTATTCAGCGTGGTGCAGCTCCCTCCGTTCTGGCAGGTGGTGTTTGTACAAAGATCCACCTCTTCATCACAGTTCTTTCCCGTCAGGTACTCTGGACATAGGCACATGTAGGAGTTCAGTTGGTCCACACAGGTACCTCCATTCTGACAAGGTGGTGATGGCGTGGCTAGCTCACACTCATCGGTATCTGGAAAAAAAAAAGAATACAGGCCTGTCAGGTCAAACAACTGCACGTACCATTTACATGACACTTTTATAATAAGGATAATGATAATACGAATTTATATTTATACTCTATAGAGTGCTCAAAGTGCATACATACTATTATTACCCCGGTGTCTGGATACCTTTATTTCTCGCCAGCACTGACAGTGCTCATAACACTCTCATCTCCCTGGGGAGCATTCCAGCCAGTCGCCATTTTACAGGCGAGCACATGCTGATCAACCAACATTAACATTCTCATCCTAGTACCGGGTACCCATTTATACTCCTGGATGGAGAGCAGCAATGTGGATAAAGTGCCTTGCTGAAGGGCAAATGTGTCTGGCTTTATGGGGCTCGAACTCACGAACCTAAATCACGCTCAAGCGATTCAGAAACGTGCGCTCTTATCCACTCGACCACCTCCACCTGGTACAAACAGTTTTGACAAGTTTATTATCAATAAGGTAATTGATCATAATCACCAAGGGCGTGTTCTTATCTATTAAAGGTAAATATGCCACAAAATTCAAATTGAGAGCAGCCAGTGAAGAGGAACAAATCATATTTATTCTCAACCACTGTCTACAGGTCTTTCAATCTTCAAATCGCTTTGGACACAATGATCGAGTCACCAAATGTTGCCTACCAGTCTTTCTTTCTGTGTATCAAAAGGAACAGCCTTAAAGGACTAATTATAAGACAATGAAACATGTCTTTTTATACCCCTACAAAACATCAGTGAACAATTCGGTGTATTAAGTATTTATACATGGATTATGTAAAATAATCTCACCATCGCACTGTGAAGGAAACTTTGCAGCAAGAGTAAATGCTTCGTTCCCAGTAAAGTCTGTCCATGTGATGACGTTTCCTGAAGCACTTGAATTACACTTGGTCTGAAGCACTGGAGTCAAATCGTCCCCCACAAAACCACTCCAGAGGTTGATGGCGGTAACATGGAATTTGCCTTGTTTTAGGATTAGAACAATTTACACTTGTATAATCATTATGCTTCACGAGAATTACATGACTGTAAATATGTCAGAAAGGCAAAGTAGGTTCTAATTAAATATCTCGTGGTGTCAGGTGATAGCCTTATCATCAGCTATACGAAAATGATGGCAGTTTGAACACTATTGACGGCTTAGTATCCTTTTATCTAAGCTAATTCTAGCAGGAATTAGGAAATAAAAGCAAAATTCATGAATTTATCCTCACAGTTTGAAAAAGGAGATACATGTCCAAGAGTACCAATTTCTCCATAATTATAGGACTCTCCGTAAAGCACATTGTGTGTGATGCACACGTTATGTTCCTTTTTACCCAGTTTGGCTACTGGATGGAGGCAGAACAGGACAACAAATCGGGCCCAAGGCGATTTCTACCAGTCATACAATTCCTTTTCAGCTTACCACTATCACGATAAGTTGTGTCTTTTTGGCAGGTACTTAAAGAGTCGATACTTACAACCATGCAGTAGGCAAAAAGCCTTATCGCGGAGAACTACTTAAACGGTGCATAGAGTGGGAGGGGCCGGATTTACAGTATCATGTTTGCATTTAGGCGACTAAGGTTTTGTTTTTATTTGCCTTACATCTGATTGATGATACATGTAGATTGTTATATCATCACGCTAATTTAAAACACAATATACGATAACTACATTCGGATTTGGTGTGTTGATAGTACCAATGGCCAGGGTTTTCCTACCCCTCTACAATGTATGTATGAAGTACCTATAAATCAGGGTCACGCGTTGATGCGAATCATTCATCAAACTCACCACTGTTGAGAAGACTCGATCCGATCGCAACATCAATGTTTTCTCCCATAGTACTCTCATTGGCTGCACTGTGATAGGTCAACAGCTCAGAGCCATCAACGCGCCATTCCCATTGACCGTGTATGTCAAACCATAGGAAGACATGATGCCAACGGTTGTCACATAGACTTGACTGGTTGCTAACGTATGCTTGCCTGAAAGAAAAACCAAAAGAACACCAGTTATTTATGACGGCTGATTAAGAATTATTTTGTAGGCCTACGCAACAAACGAAGCTCACACAGAATACGCAGACTTGTCTAATTCATATTTTTGTTTTCTACTCATCCTCTTGCTTGTACTCCAGGGGGTGTGTCATCAACGTTTGTCAGCGCTGACAATCACCATAGTAACAGTCAGTGACCAGAGCATCTCATCCAATCAAAACCAAGGATTTTGCTGAAAAGGTGTGGAAAACTGTTGTACGTGCTTTCCACGCAGTTAGCAACGTATAAATGCCTCTGTTTTACAATTCCCCACTTCAATGAAGCCCTACGATTTTGTCAACACTTCACTATTTTCAACGTCAACAGCAGCTGCTAGGACTTTTCAAATACCTGACGGCATCGCCTGTTAACCATTGACCAACAAACCAATTAAATATTCAAATATTCAATTTGCTTTCATTTGAAGAGGATTGTCCTGTGTTAAACTGGCTACTGCTTGGGTTAAGGTTAGATTTAGGATTAGGGTTAGGATGGGGTTCATATGGAAAGGTTTTTGGCCAAAAGTCTACTAATATCATTCTACAGCTGAGAGTGCACGCTGCCCGCACACACAGAACGCCAAGGTGCACGCTTTGAATTATTCATGAGCCTACACGGTCTGCCACACACGTCGTGCACACAGCAGTGATACGGACTGGTCCATTGTCGAATATGGGTAAAATGCTGCAGAAAGAACATAGGGGCAGTCATAAACAAAGCATTATATGGGTTAAACCTACATTGACAACATGAATTACATGCTTTTCATGAAATTGTTTACATTATTTGCTTTTTAACTGACCACACACTCACACACACACACACATATACGCACACACTCACTGAGGTATCAATCATAATATTGCTGACAGTCGCTTTCTGGTTATGTGCATCAACTTCAGTAAATTAATAGCAAAACCCAAGTACACTCTAAAAGATGCACAAATAGAAACTGAAAGCTGATGTAGTGTAGATTCACAATCATGTTGGATTATACAACACCTCAGAATGATGTCGAATTGTGATTGGCCAAGAACATGTCACATGACATTCAATAGAAAATACCTATCAAACTCATTGAGAGTGACAGCCATACAATAGGCCCCTGGCATGGGCCTATTGCACGGCTCGAAGGTACTATAGCACGGCTTCGCGGGGGGCTACTAATGCATGGCCGGCCGCTCACAGAGTTCTGTGGCTCACAGCAGCAAAGCGCCAGCAATCTACATTGTACGTGCTGGCCGGCTGCGCTGCGCTGCCGGTAAGTCTCACAGACGTTGGACCAGGCGCCGCGGAGTACTGCAACGTTAACGTGTACGCGCAGCTGCTTGCCTTTATACCTACTGCTGTGTTTTTACTTTTGACTCTGATCTGCTACGTGGACCACAGTGATCCCAAAATCAAGACTTAATTTCAAGTTGAGAAACCGTAATTTGATTATTTTTCTGTGTTTTTATACAACTATCATTTTCGGAAATAGACAAAGTCTAGACCTACTACTAGACCTACCGACATCTCAGATCGGCCTAACAGTTGGGCCTAACTCGATCTAACGTTAGCGTAGAATGGGTATAGACCCTACGGAGTTTGTGATTACTGTGACTGTTGTGGTCGAATCGTGACGAGTGTTTGAAAGCAGTACACAGGGTGGTTTACAATTCTCGGCCTAATTGTTACATTTATTTTTGGGCCTTCCTGAGTTGGCGGTCACTAATTTAGTACTGTGATTGTGGACAAGGTGTTGTATAAAACGAATAATTTATGATTTTGTTCGTGCATTGGGGCACGTAATACCGCACTCGGCGCGAGATTCGCCACTGGTCTATTCAACGCGGCGCTACGCGCCTTGTTGAATAGACCAGTGGCTTATCTCGCGCCTCGTGCGGTATTCGTGCCCTATGCACTCACAACTCATAAATTATTCGTATAATATTGACCACTGCAAGTTCCACCGGCTCTGCACTGCACTGTGCTTGTTCCACCGGCACTGCACTGCACTGTGCTTCATGCTCCACTCGCGGTTACCTGGGCACGTTCACCCCCATTACACAATGTTGCACTCTGCGTATATGTGCTTGCCGAGAAAGATATGATCATCGAACATCATCAAAGAAGAAAATTCCCGTTTTCTAATATCTTCTCAGCAACATATAAAGTCATAACTGGTACAGTAGGTGGTCAGTTAATACAAGGGTTCACCGCTGACTTCAGGAAACTTAGAAATGAGAAATACATATCCAATTTACGTTATAACTCACGGTATATGAAATCATAACTCGTCCAAATGCAGCCACGAATAAACAGTGACGTCATGTTTCATATGATAATGAGCTTCTCTGTGTCGCTGATTGTGATTGGATTGAGGACGGGACCTTCTCAGTTTTTTGCCAATTCCGACAAGACCTACAATCCAATCACAATGAGTTTGACATATATGATAGAGAATTTTTTGGTGCGTAATATGGTAGAAGCCACAGCTTCATGTGCCATTCGGTTGCGGAGATACAGCCTTTCAAATAGGGAGGTATCACTGCATCACACGGCGAATACTTCAGGAAGTGTGTACAATCCTATGGGGCAGTTATTCTGAAGTGAACTCACAAAGCTGTTTTTGAGCAGCCAGTCCGACGTTATTAGAAGTCCATTTATCTTCTAATTTTAGTATTCTACAGAAAAATGTCCTAAGACTAGAAAACCGCTAGCCACAAGTCCACGGACATTACTTACTTTATGATATTTTTCCATTAATGACAGTAAGTCGTGTTTTGCTTGTGCGTCTCCATAGGTTATAACACAGGGTGCGCGCGCGCGTGTTCTGTGTGTATTAAAAGAGACAACCTTTCCATATGGGATTAGGATTAGATTTAGCGTTGGGGATTTTCCATATTGAACAAAGAAAGGCCTGGGACTGTGACGTAATATCATTCTTCACTCAAAGAATGAAGCGCCAGATTATAAAGGAACGCTGCAGTGCATCATCAATGAACACTGCCAAAAAGACATTCTTGTGTGACTTGCTAGAAGTCGTGGCATAAACGTATTTTGATTAAAGAAATATTCACTTTTGAAAACAACCTAGCATTTGGGTAGTCATGTTAAATCTCTTTTTAAACTGGGCATTTCATGATTCATTCCACTAAAGGGGACACGATAATGTCGAGAAATAGACAAAGTTATATTGAACTGGCTTGCTTCTTTGCTTGTGTCCTATTTTGTTTGCTTTTTTTTTGAGGGGGACTATTTTATAAAGCTATTTAATCAAGACAGGTGAAAGTTACACATTGACACATAATAATTATGTGTCAATGTGTCAATTGTGAAGAAAAATTATGAATGTACACGATGAAGTGTACATTATGTGCTTTCAAGGTTTGTATTGTTCATACCTTCCAATCATCAGAGTGAGGCTGCACGGATTATAGAGAGCTACAGTAAAGTTTCCAGCACTGAGACGAAGCAGTCTCAGGTTCTCTGATGGTGCAGGAACATCCACCAACATCCACACAGAAAGGGTCAAGTTTTGATGGTCACTCTCCGTCTGGACAGAATGATTGACCACCTGAAGTCTCTGGTCCAGTGTCAAGTCGAAGTTGCCGAGGATTTCTGTTCAAATTACATTATGATTATAATTATATTAAACAACACGCACAAACGATGAAATAAAGTTCATTACCTTTGTAAATGGGATGTGTGCTAACAAAAGTCAACCATTTCTGAGTGGGGAAGGTAGTAAAACGATATAGAGGTGGGGTTTTTTTTTGTGTGTGTGAAAAATTGGCGCTCAAACACAAAAAGGAATAATCAACATCAGTCAATCATAGTTGATACTTTACCATTCATAGTGTTTTACTCTCACACAGCATTGACCATGACAGCATCATTTATGACAGAAAATGTAGTGTTGTATGATTTACCCGTTTCACACCGCTCGCCGGTAAACCCCCTCGGACATGAACACACAAATTGTATCAGTCCATCCGTACAGGAGCCGTTGTTCTTGCATGGGTTGGACTCGCAAGAACTGATCCTCTCTTCACATGTAACACCACTGGGAGAAAAAAAAATTAAGGCAATGCATGTTATGTGATAAGATTACCGATGAGCTATTCTGAGTCGCAGCTTGTTGCATGCCTGAAGGAATATGAGGAACACTTTATATGTACACACATGACCACAATATTCATGTAGGCCTACTTGTACATAGATGTATAAACATATTTATAGCCACCTTCCAAATATGTTTATTTCAAACTCCGTCCTTTTATATCATACCCATCATGCAACAGACTATCAGTCGAAAAACCTGAAGTTATCATAACACACAAATGTATTAAAAAAAAAAAAAAAACAAAAAAACAAAAAAAAAACATGGGCCTGATTATGGCACTCACTGTCTGGTGATGTCATCTGAGACGCAGACCTTAATGTTTTAAAATCATTAATTATATACCATGAGTATGATGAGATTTCTTGGTACTTATTTCTGTCTAGTCATTGAGCCGGGATACATCTCTCTCTCTCTCTCTCTGTATAGTATTATGTTTCATTTTTCTGCTTTAGACAAAGCTGTATTTCAATTTTGAGAATGCATATAGGAACAACAGACAAAAAATAAAAACAAAAACACACAAAAAGATACTTCAGGAAGTATTATGGAGGTGCCTGCACAATAAATTTCATACCGATATCCCTCAAGACAGGCACATTCGAAGCTATTTATTCCATCTGTACAGACTCCAAGGTTGGCACAAGGAAAGGAAGCGCATTCGTCCACTTCTTTCTCACAGTCCCTTCCACCGTAACCTAAGAAATGAAATATAATATAACAAAAATGATTTTTTTTTTAAACAGAAAGAGTGATGGCATGGTGTAGATAAATTTAACTTTTGGAGCACACGGTTCTTCGGCTTTCGTTCAGTCTACTATCTATTTTATTCTTGTAGCGAACTGTCTACAACAATTTTGTGATATTTCAGCATAGCATCAGAACCAACTTCCTTATATTTTGTACTATGTATTTATCAGCAGGAACAACTGTTATTCGCATATTGTGAATTAGGGTGTATATAGCGACTACAAAAAAGGAGGAAAAAACAACAGGCGTATCATTTAACTCACCGCTTAAGCACAGACAAGTGTAGATGGCATTACCGTCCGCACAGGTACCTCCATTTTGACAGGGGTTGTTCGCGCACTCATCAATATCTTCATCGCAGTAATCTCCTGTCTTACCATCCGGACAGATACATTGGTAACCGTTCACCTGTAATTCACGTCATTGGTTAATATTCTGTTATTTCCACTTCTGTATCATAATCCTCTTTTTTTATTCAGTATTCGTAATATCATAATTATATCAATCTGACAACGATGCTTTCAATAGCATAGTTTATTAGAAATAAACTTACAGTATCATTTAAAGTGTGACCAGCGAGTAGGGGTATCTCGTATAAACAATAAAGTATTGTCAAGCAGTCGAGTCAAATCCATTTAATACACATTTTTACATCATGTCCATACTATGGAAAATGATCCAAGCCCACAGACGAGATTATCCTTTTGACCTTTCACTTGCATGAATACCTCTGTTTATTCCATCTTCTTTTTTTTTTTAATGATTGTCATTGATATTATAATAATGCCATACAGGAGGAAACTAATTCTTTTAACAAAAAATAACGAAAAAAACGATATAGAACGTAGACAAGCTAGGATACAGTACATGCCTTTTGTGCGCTGCGAAATTGATGACAGCAATTAAAACCGAGATTTAAAAAAGAAACTTAGAAATAACAAAACATAAGTCACAATTGTTAGAACGGTTCCAGTAAGGGTTGAAATGTGGTCAGAACTACAAACAGCATAGACTTGTTTAGAACAAAGAACCTGCAGGATGAAATAGATAAAACAAAATAAGTAAGAGTGTGAGTGAGAGAATGAATAAATAAATCAATTAATTAATTAAGTAATAGATTAATGAATTAAATGAATGAATAAATAAATAAAGAGGAATTCATGTTTGGATTTTCTGTATAGATTGCTCGCAATTGAAACAAATATTGGCATGCTATGAAAGGACGGGTAATCCTCTTAACGACTAGTGGTTGCTGCAGTGGGTTTGACGGCAGTAGGATTAAAGAAGAAGGAATGATTGCGGGAATACATCTGCCATACCAAGTCATCACACGTTGATCCAGCTGAGCAATTATGGTGGTCTTGACAGTCGTCCACATTGGTCTTACACGTCTCACCAGTGAAACCAGCAAGACAATGACAGATGAAACCGTCTTCAGTGGGGTCACATTGGCCTCCATTCCTGCAGGGCGTCGAGTCACATGGATTGGCCGAGAGTTGACAATACGTGCCCCACGTCCCCTCCGCACACTCACAGGTGTATTCATGGACCCCATCAACGCATGTACCTCCATTCTCGCAATCGTTAGTTACGCAGTCATCGATGTTGTTCTGAAGTTTAAAAAGAAAACATTGTTATCAGTTCTTATCACTTGTTTAGGAGACACAACTCTATGTTCTTGATATCACGTAAAATTATTGTTTTCTCTAGAGTCTTGTGAATTTCGGGTCTTGGTATATCACAGCCCTGAGTTTGTAAGGATCGTGATTTATTAACTCTGCCTTAAACATTGTACGAAGAGTTCTACCTGTATGTCAAGTAGATGCACAGTCTTGTCTTCTTTCTTTTTCTTTTTTTTTCTTTTTTGAGGGGGGAGCCTAGTGCAATTGCGGCACTACTTACACTTCTAAACTGTATCATTAGGAAAAGGAATATGAAAACTATGAATTATTGCATCTTCACTTGCTCATCCTGCTGAAACTGAAAACCCTTTACAAGCACACACTAAAGACTGATGGTTTTCTATCGCCTGATGGGTACAGATTACTGTTATATGGTCATTAAAGTTATGAATCTTTTATCGTTGTGCTTGCGTGTGTAAGGGTGGGGGGGAGGTGTGACGACGAAAAGAATCACGAAATTCAAATAATGGAATGCAGCTTTGTTTTACTTGAACAGGAGAGAAAACCTTTAGGCTTACACCTCCCCAGGAAGACGGAAATTCAGGGGTATTTTTGGACGTCAAAGGATAAACGCGATATATGTCAAGCTTCATACATACCTCACAGTTGTTGCCGTCAAACCCAAGTAGACACTGGCAGGAGTAGCCGCCATCAAGTCGATCGTGGCAGGTTCCACCATTCTGACAGATTGACAGTGAACTTTGACATATGCTGACTCTGACGTCACACAAAGGTCCTGTGAAACCATCCTTGCATACGCAGGTGAATGAGTTGATGCCGTCGATGCATTGTATGGCTTCGATGCATGGTTGTGCTCTGCATTCGTTGATTTCCGATTGACAGTATCGACCTGTGAATCCTGGTGCACATATACATCTGTGCAACAGAAAGTATTTTAAAAGACGTCCTCTTGAGTGGTAGAAACGCAATTTAGCGTTCTGTTTTGCTTAATTTTCATCAAAATTTCCGCCGTTACCGTGGCTACAGCCATTATTCTTCAATTCATAAGGTATGCAATTGCTGATTTATTCAGTTTTGAAGCATATTCTTCAGAGATGTCTGATATATGGCGCCAAAGTAAAATTCTTTTTTTTTTTGGAATACAATGATAATAATGATACAATCATTGCATTACTATGACTGATCAACAACGGAAGAATACAATACCCCTAGACTGTTTTTTTCTTCTGTATATAGACTTTGATTCATATCGTACAGGGAAAACAAAAATGAGAGACACCGCATTAATTTATGAATGATAATACATAAATTAGCTGTATGATTTTTGCTTTTGAATTTCTAAACAAGATTTTTTGTATGCATGTGCAATACACGTGTACCACCAAGTGTAGTTATTTAAGACATAACGTTTATCATTCATAACTTCGAATGACTTCACCGCAAAGAAGACAGTGAAAGAAAATACATTTATAACAAACTTTCATTATTCATTTTAGTATATTATTTTCACGGGTTAAACAAATTTGTAATTTATACCTTGTAAGTGTCAATGATGTTATGATAACCAATAATTAGTAATACAACACACATTTTCCTGGACTCTTTAAACGTTTCATTATAGAGAGATGATTCAAAAGATGCGATTTGCCTCCTTACCGCGGTCTCTTCCGATCGATATAACAAGTGGCGTTATTGAGACACGGGTTATCTATACAACGGATGTCAGTTTCACAGTGAGTTCCAGTGTAGCCAACCTCGCATTCACACGTGTAAGAGTCTATTCCATCGGTGCAGGTCCCATGTTGACAAAGACTTAGAAAAGGGGAAATGAAATGAAAAATACAACATGACAATCATTTAACAATGATTCACAGCGGAAATTAAGTTCAGTACTTCCAGCACATCCGAAGAGTATTTAAAATGGCATACCTGCAGGTCTCTACATAGGTTTTGTGTCATTACTCTAGTCTAGCATTTTCCATTCTGCTCTATGCGAATGTAATAACATGACAATCACACTATGCGTACACAAGGGTTTGTAAGACATCAACCGTGATTTGGAGAAGAGATTGTACCTCGGACATGTCACCTGCAGTCAAGTTGCATGTGGGTTACATCTTTTCATGTAAACAGGCAAAATAATCCACTACTGCAATTTGTCTGATCCATTAAACACTTCAAAAATTGTTAATAAACCCTAAACGCAACATAATATTGGGCAGAACCGCAATTCTGCCATTTCCATGCTGAGGAATTTCCCTCGCTCAAATGATTCATTTGCATCATCGTTGCATTTGCAAACACAAACGCGTGAACAACGCGTTAGCGTAGATGAAATGACATGGTAAGCATTCTGAAAGCTAATGACATTCTATACCTTATCTTGCCATATCTCGTCTTCTGTTATTCCTTTCAAGTTATAGGGAAACGAGAACAAGTGCATTATGCCAAGTTCCCAAAGCTAAATCCCACCATGATTCAACTCCCTTTTATTTCTTTTTTGTCTGAACATGGAAATTTCACCACCCCTATTCCACATCATGAAAATATGAACAGACTAACTTCGATAAAGATTATTATCAGTATTCGAGGTACCATATTCCAATGTCTTCATGAAGATTTCTCAACGACCGTCACTAAACTTACCTTCCCTCGCAGTCATCAATATTGACCTCGCAATTTGTTCCCGTGAAGCCATCCACACACTGACACTCGTAGGATTCCACCAGCCTGATACAGGTTCCTCCATTAAGACAGGGTGCACTGGAACAGTTGTTTATTTCTTCATGGCATGTGCTTCCTGTTATCAAGATGAGTTCATGAAATTTTAGTTTTCAAGTTGACCACACATTAGGTTTGCTTGCAATCTATTGCTTTCTTGGCATTAAAAATAAATTTTACCGCTTGGCGAATGTTCAAGTGTAGAGCCTGACAAATTTACGACTATTCATGGGGGGGGGGGGTCTCCTGCAGTGTTCATTCTAATTATGGCAATAAACATAGACAATAATTGTATTGACAGTGGTATACAGGGTATGAAAACAAGATCTCTCCTTGAATATGGTTTCATGATTGAAGAAAATAACACATGGCTCTCTGTAGATATAAGTAACTGAATTTATGGCAGAAAGCGTCCTCTTATGCATTTGGTAGGAACGTTTACGTGAACGATGGCTCTTTGAATTTGACATAAAGATTATAAAAAGAAAATGGACAAGGACTCATCAATCGTATGATAATGATGACCACAGTGATCATGGGGGCATCATTAGTAATGCACAATGAGATGTCTACAGTTGGCTGTGAATGAGTTCACAAACTTATACCTTGATATCCTGGAGGGCAGTGACAAACGAAGCTCGCATGATCTCCCGTACATGTGCTGCCATTGTTACAAGGCTCCAGCTCGTCACATAGACTGATTTCATCAAGGCAGTACTGCCCTGTCCACCCGGCCTCACAAAGACACTGAAAGCCTTGAGGGTCATTGACACACTCGGAGTTCACTCCACACGGCGCGTCCGCGCACCAGTCCACATAATCACCACATACCGGTCCTGCAAAAGTCGGAAACAACAAATTAATGGAAAGAAAAACAAAAATAGATAGAAATGAAATGTTATGTATTTTTTCACAGCATTACCACCAAACATTATTAGAAATAGTTCAGAACACAATCCTAAAGCAATATTGAATACACATCTATAGACCAACGCCCCGAATCGATAACGTCTAGGCATTCAGTGCCGGTGGAAATATACTCATACTTTTCTGGAAAAGACAAAATCAAAGGACGCGACTTTCTTTTGGTCTGCCCTTTTCACCGGATTGTGCTGTGCAGACATGTGCGTGCATGACAACTATTAATTTGAATATTTTTCCCTTTTTGCGCAAAATGTGTGTGTTGATAACGAAACTAATTAAAGAGGGAAAGACCTCACACATCTTGAACCGTTCCTGAATTCTCTGTAGATGCAAAATAATAATATAATTGATTCAAAAAGTATTAAAGCAACAACAAAACTTCAATGAAAACACACACACACACACATATATATATATATATATATATATATATATGACATATATATAATATGCATATATATACATATCATATATATATATATATATATATATATATATATATATATATACATATATATATACACACATATCTCGTTACACACACTACTAAAATGCGACGGCCCACAGGTTTAGCAGCTGAAGATACACGTCTCATATATATATATATAAATGTATGTATGTATATATAATTATATACATTACAAAATACACAGTGTCTGTCAAGTCGTGCGAGGCCTCACTCCTCACGGCAAATATTTTCCCTTTCTGCCTTCAGGACTGAGAATAGGTAAAATATCACACTTGCCAGTAAAACCGTTGGGACACCCGCAGGTGAAATTCGTGTTTCCATCGATGCATGTCGCCCCATTAAGACAAGGTTCTGATTGGCAGAAGTCCACATCCATCTCACAGTGAAGACCTGTATAACCTGTCACGCACCTACAAGAATACTCGAAGCTTGACTCGGAGAGAGCATTGCATGTTCCTCCATTCTCGCATATGACACCACTGCACGCCGTGATTTCCTCCTGGCAAAACTCTCCAGAAAACTTTGCAGCACAAGCGCAGAATGTCCCATTTCCTAGCTCTGTGCAAGTGCCATTATTCAGGCAAGTGACGTTGGCGCAGAGGTCAACATCTTCTTCGCATCTGCTGCCCGAGAAACCAAATGGACAGTTGCAGGTGTAGCTGTTGACGCCATCGATACATGACCCATGATTGAGACAGGGACTGGATTGGCATTCGTTTATATTCATGGAACAGTTCACGCCCCGATATCCTGGCGCACATTGGCATACGTAGCCCATCACTGCCTGCTGGGATTGGGAGCAGGTAGCGTCATTCTTACAGGGATCCCCTGCACACAGATCCACCTCAACGCTGCAGTTCTTTCCACTGAAACCAAATGGACAACTGCACTCGAAGTCTCCTAAGGCACTTGTGCAGGGCGCGTT
Organism: Diadema setosum; assembly: GCA_033980235.1. NCBI lineage: Eukaryota > Metazoa > Echinodermata > Echinoidea > Diadematoida > Diadematidae > Diadema > Diadema setosum. Next base: position 33,874,900 of record CM067075.1, on the reverse strand, counting down.
ATTCTCACACGGTGTGGAGAGGCAGTAGTCTATTTCGTTTTCACAGTTCACACCTGGGAGGAGTTTAATATTCAAGTGAAAAAATTACAGTGAATGATATCGACTCTTGCAGTGTCTATTCGATTCATGAACTTTGCATTTATGAAAGAGAATAAACATGTGTATCTTGCTCGTGTTTGTATCATGTCTGTCGATAGAGAATAGACATCATATCCAATTTGGCAGTGGAACAATCTGACAAGGTTTCAAATCATCGCTCTTTTTTAGTGTACTTGGGGGCGCAAGTAAGTTTACACATATTCTGGTTAAAGAATATACTTCCATCATTGGATTGTGCTCGGGTATTATTTTTTGTTTTGTTTCTTTTTTTACATGGCATAATTACGAAGGCAAAAACAAAGTGATAAAAAATATGAGGAGCGCTTCCCCTTAGAAATGTACTTCACATTATGTTTTAATTCTAATGGTAAAAAGGAACATTCACACCAAGGTCGGTACGCCGTGCTAATATTTTGTTATTGTTATTGTACACACATGGACAAGGAGGCAAGAAAAAATATTTTCGGCTGATGGAAATGAAATAAAAAGAGAATGCCATGATATCATGATGTTTTCAATTATGAACATAAGGAATAGTCATGTTAAAAACATGTAAACTTTAGGATTGTATACATACCTTCATATCCTGGAGCACAAGTGCACTGAAAGCTATCGACAAAGTCTGAACACGTTGCTCCATTGGCACAAGGGTCTGATGAACATTCGTCAATATTTATCTGGCAGTTCTTGCCGGAGTAACCCGCCTGGCACGTGCAGCTGTAATCGATGCCGTCATTTATGCAGAAACCACCATTTTGACAGGGTTCATAATCACAGGCACCTGGATTTAAGTTTGAAAAATGAATACTCTCGTTAATTCTTTATCACATTGAATTGAAACCACCCATATATGAATAGGTTGTAAGTTATCTAATGATAATCAATGAGCATTATTGATTTTTTTTTCTGTTTTAATGTTTCTTATGTGTATATGTTAACAAAAATACCATAGCCACCACAGGGCTGCCAATATTCACCTATCGTAATCAGGAAGCGTACAATGGCCAAAGGTCTTTTCTGGTCTCTCGCTTTCCTATCATATCCATAATATGATTTTATATTCCCGTTTTACTTTGTCGTTACTTGTTTTAATATTTCTTATGTTCGCATGTCTGTATCTGATTGTGTTGGAATACATGTTAATTTGTTTTTCAATGGATATGGAATATGCAGACCTTATCTGTTTGTTTGTTTGTTTGGTTTTAGTAAAAGATTACTAAGGTCATTTTTACGGCATCGTATCACACACACACACACACACACACACACACACACACACATCTTCGTAAAGACCAAGTAGATATCTCTACACCAAACAGTCAAGGACATCAATTTTAAGTTACTCACTGATGCACTGAGTGGGACCGGTTGTTCCGTTGTGACGTGTTGTGGTATTGTCGGGGCATGGGATGCAATGCGTCCGTTGAGCCAAACTTTGGTAGCTTCCAACAGGGCAGGGAGAGCACGGGACAAATCCAGACTCAGAAAACTCCCCTGCCTTGCATGGCTCTTTGTGACGTGCATAGAAAACAAAGAAAGAAGGAGAAATCGAGGGAAGAAGATTGGTACAAGGATAAAGAGAAAAAAGAAGTGTAGAATATGAGTCATAATGAGCAAACTTTTCTTTCTCTCGTTTTTGGAGGGTTTGTTGTCATGGGCATTTATCAAGAGAATCCAACAACATTTGCGATATAAAAGTCACATTGTTAGCGGTCAAAATGAGCTAAAAGTATCTGTTCTGAAACAGTGACATCTTTTGAAGCTTTGAATTAAGAACGGTAAATCAGAGCGAACAAGAAAAAAAAAACACTTTCTTTAACGACTTCTTAAGTACAAAGGTATATCTCACATAACATTTTATAGGAAATGAAGAAAACACACAAGAAGAGCCACTTTTAAAGACAGCGTGTATGCACGCATTAATGCCTCGTTAAACACATTTGTTGGTCAAATTGTAATTTTAGAACTTGGCATATTTTGTGGGGAGAACAACATTTTGTTTTTACATAGAAGGCGTATGGAACAAAGTGACATGAAGAACTGAATATCATAAACTTAGGTGTATCAGATACAAAAGATAGATTGTTTGGGTTGTGTTTGTCATGACAGCCTACAAAGTGCTCTTGATTGCATGACTTTCAATGCATAATGCAGAAGCCGTAATTCCAGTTAACAGAAAAGACAGTGACAGTAAGTTTAGTGTCATGATAATGATTGTTGTTCTAAATAATACCCATCTACTGCAAAGCCATGCAAAATGATTGCCATTAAATAATTAAAGTGATTTAAGCCGTAAAATCAAGTAGACAAGTATATTGTTACTAGCTGCAAATTCACCGATGCATTGGTTTGAAGAATTAGATCCCTTTTGTCCTGTTGTCATTCCCTCAGGACACTGGTTACATTCAGTGCTAAAGGAGGAGTTCTGGTAGGTTCCAATACCACATCTATAGCATGGCTCCAGGCCCGTCTCGGAGGCGAATCCCGGCTTGCAGATATCTGTTATTAAAAAAAAAGAGCTACGTCTTATGCACACTGCATACCACTATATCAAACTTTTGTTTAACGTTGGAATCAACCACAGATTTAAGTGAAGTAAGCGTATTACCAATTAGATAGCATCAACTTAATTTACAATACATCAGGAAGAAAATAATGGGTCACAAGTGTCATCAGTATTATAGCTATTTACGATTATACACTATATGTTATAACATGTAGATACACACACATATATATGCATATATAATGCATATATTAGTGTGTATCTACATGTTAAAACATGAACGTTTTTTTCAAAATGGTCCTCTCGTTCAATTTCAGATTTAAGCATTCAATTTCCTCATACACATAAACGTAAGAATGATAAGTAAGAGTTATTTCGTTCATTTGATCACTGAAATTGGCTTTTACTTCATCATCTTAATTTCATCATGATGAATAGCATTTGTTTATTATGAATATCCATTTTTTTTTTCTTTTGCTTATCATTTTATGTGAATTTCAATATAAATTCCTTTCTTCATCAAGATCATCACATTTTTTGATATCTTTAATTAACATCTTTATTTTCATCATGATGATCATATTGTATTACAAATTTATTTTCAATACAGACGTCATGCAAGATAATTATTTTAGATAAACCTGTCCATTTACCAATAAGTTCACCTGTAAACCCCGTATGTTATTCTATTAGTTCACTGAACTTCACAGAAACTGAATTTCATGCCCGGGTGTCACAAATGATTTTAAATCACTTTAAAGAATGTTTTTTCTTCAATAGCGAATAGCCTTCAAACAGTAAGAGAGCCGACCCCTGAACTCTTACCAATGCACTGTGTGATGTTTTTGGCGCCAAGTTCCAGAGTAGACTGACCACCTGGACACTGGTCACATGTGAACTGGGCAGTTTTGCTCTGGTATGTGCCTATTTCACACTGCAAGCAATTCTTGGTTGTGTTGTCAAAGTAGAACCCTGTCCCACACGGAGCTGTTACAAATAGAGAAGGAACCATGAGTTCAACTTTTATTTTGCAGATAAATAAATATTCAATATAGTTGCTGTAATAAATGCACATCTACATAAAGGCACTATTACTTTATAACTGTTTTATAACAGATTCAAGCTTTCTCTTAATCCCTCCCACAGTAATTATGAAATACGAAAATGATCAGTCTCGTTGTTAATATGGAGACGCATTTGGTCCACGAAGGTAAGTAGTTACTAAATTTTTCTACGAATTTATTCTGGCATACCGTTTGTAAGATCACAACCATGCAGTGGCTTAAAAAAGCTTCCTATCACCTTTAAACAGTACTACGAATGTTTTCTGACATACCATCTGTTAGATTATGATCATGAAGTAACTTTAAAAAAGCTCTCCTCATCTCAAGCATTAATATGTTACTGCATTGCAAAGCTGTCTCCTATATTGAAAGCAACTGAATAATTTCTTTGTGAAAACTAACAGACGGGGCCTGTCTACCACATGATATGGTATGGGATGGCTTGCGCATTTTTACTCTATGAAGATGTCAGTAATTACAATTCAAAAGGTAAAGGCTGGTCTCAACTTCTTCTTACATCACCTTCCCGAGAGATTCATTATTACTTTTTTTTTCCATGTAAGGGAGAAGGGTGATATGCACGCATATGAGTGAAGTTACCAGTAGTGATTTTCACTCCTGGAAAGAAGTTTGAATATAATTCTTACTGCAGTGGTAGTCTTCGTTATCAGCCGTTAATGGTGGATTGCAGAGAAGTTCTGCGTATTCGAAATCATACGAGTCTTCGTCCACTGTCAGGGTGACACCGATTTCCGAACTGGCGTTTGACAAATCCAGCCAATTCTCCTCAAGGGCTTGATATGCGTGATCTATTAAATCCCCTTCTGCATTATACGTAGCATCGAAGTCACTCACACTGCTGCTCTGATTAATTGCCATCGACATTTCAAAATTGATGGTAAACCTGGACAAGAAAAACAAAGGTGATATATAAAGTAAGATTGATGACAGGCCGTTAGTAAGGAATATCGCAAGCTTACACATCCACATACAAACAGATCTGTTTCTATGAGAACGGCAATGAATTGAATGTATGAGTGAGATATGAAGAAGAAAGGAGAAAACGATGCGTAGCTTTGAAATCATTATTCTTCGTGTATACTCTTCTTTCTTTTCGGAAAAAAAAAATGCAAGAGTTGAAAAATCGGTCTGCGCCGGGAATTGAATGAATTGGTCTTTGGCATGTAACGCCAACGCCTTAAACCGCGCGGCCACGGAGACGTCAGAACAATTCAGGCAGACCCAAGTTCGATTACAAAAATTGGAAACGCATATTGTATAATGAATCAAATGAATTTAAAGTGAATTACCAATGAAGTGCATTCTGATTTTCCTTATGTGTTAAAGACCAGAGCAGAAACAATGAGATATCATCTTCATTCAATGTGACTCAATGATTAAATCAATGATTAAGTTCAATTATTTGTATGTTTGTTTGTTGCTGTTTTTTGCCTACTGCAAAGTATTCACGGTTAACATTCACTTATTCATATGATATGTTGAATAAAAACTTTTGATCTGCATTGCTTAGAAATTGTTATCAATAATGATTTATTTATCAATGTATACTTTTTTATTGTTATTATTAATTTTCTATTGAATAGAAATAAAAGATCAGGTGAAAGTGAATTGAAATATACAAACACTCTTATGATTACGAAGTATGACAATAGTTATTACAAAAAGTTAGTTTGTGCATCAGTGTATCGTTGATACATTTTATTTTACAGTATAAGTTACACTACACTGAGCTTCATGCGTACCTCAAATCTTTAATGTAAAGGGGTATGGGATCCGTCGAGATACCAACAAAAATGATGCCGTGATATGACAGATTGTAATCAATGATCTCCGTGTGTACAAATTTAATGATTAGATCGCAGCGGTTGATCAATATTTGTATAGGTCAGCCGTTGTGATTTTACAAATTATATTATAGTGTATGTAAAGACAAAGACAAGTGACTTAAAATCTTCCATAGCACATCTTCACTCTTCTACTCAAATTATCTCTTGATTAAAGAAACATTATTATCTTTCAAATTTGCAAATGGAACAACAACAACTAACACATAGTCGGAGCTATCAACATCTGTCGTCCTCTTCCGTCGTTTCGCCGTCGACGAGCGAGAGCGACGTTGTCGTCCGGAGGTCTCTTCAGCGCTCCTCCGCTTGCGCCTGGTCCCACCATTGTACGGGCCACAGGTAACTTCCACATTTTCGACTGTGCACTCCACGTCAGGTGTGCAGGTGTCTGAGTAGTAGAATGAGTCCTCAAGAAGCTGTAAGAACGCCTCGGCAATCTGTTCATTGGTTTCACTTGACCCGCAGGAACCGCTGAAATACTGAAGTGTACTTGGCAGATTTGCTCGGGTTCCTCTTCTTGTTTCTACGGATTAATGCGGGGAAGATGTGGAATGAACAATTATTTTCCCACTTATTAACCCTTTTGATGTTTTAAGTAATGTCATTGCATTACGCCTGCTATCTCTTTACCGCGTTAGTTTTACATAGATAATATCTCTTTTCATGGTTCGGTTTAAAGGTACAGATAAGTAGATATGAATAGAACCAATGAAATGCATCGAAACTACAGATCGTATCCCAAAGTTCCATGTGCTAAAACGAGGAAGAAAGGTTGATTTGAAATGTTCAGAAAGCTTCAGGTGGCGTGGTGGATTCAATGATTGCTGCCAACTAAGCTGCTGTGGACTTAAGCCATCAGCGCGCAGAGCAAGTTGACTTTGGCGTATACAGTTTGTTTCTTTCTTTCTTTTTAAGTCGATGGAATGCGAGTCCAGAATCTGTTTCTCGTAGTTTGTTAACAGCACGGTTGTCACATGCTCAACATTTTGGCATAATTATGCTTATTCAAGTATTATTTGGCGCCCCAGCACAACTCCGACAAACTCAGTGAATACAATCTACTGTTTGTCAAAAGCAACTGACAACCTAGCCAACGTGTACCCTGGCAAGAGTTTCGTAAAACCGACGGGTACGACTTTAGTTAAGTAGTGGAACAGACCATGTTGGTACATTCAAAGTGTTATAAACCATGCATTCCAGGCTGATATCTTATCAAGAATGAAAAGGTAATTTGTCATGAATTTCACTCACCTGTGCAGTCAGGCACAATATCATGAGGCTGCCATGAGCCTGAAGTTCCACACACGTACTGCTCTGGGATATCCAGCGCACTTCTGGGGACATCGTAGCTCTTTTGGCACAGAATTGAACAGAAAGTACCGTGTGTCCATCCGTCACACGCCAGTGCTCCATTGATTGGTGGATCAAGGGACAAGCAGGGGACGGCTGATTGAAAAAAAAAAACAAATAGGATAAAACCAGACACATAACATTTTATTTTTGATGGATTATTTGAAGAGTTCATTCAATCGTTGGATCATGACAAAAATCATGCACATAATACAGCTCTCTTTTACATTCAGGGTATCTAAGTAGGCCCTGGGCCGCAAATATGGGAAAGGGGAAGCTGAACCTACCCTCCCCCCCCCCCCACACACACACACACACATACACACACACGCACACATACACACTTTCATTTTGAAAATCACAACAAATCCATGATCTTCCCACACCAAAAAAAAAGTAAACATATAAATGAATAAACGTTCCGCGGCCAATGATAAGTAAAATCGCATCAATAGTTCGTCCACATGAAGCAGGAAGACCGTTTCACGCGAGCCTTTCTAAAATAATGTTGCATCAACTTGCGATTGAAAGGGTCTTCTTTAAGGTTATGATCAGGCTATGATCAGCCATATACTTCCAGCACATGAATGACACAGCTAGCACCTACAAACAAACAAAGAAACACACAAATAAACAAACCCACAAGCAACATTAGACCCGGAATTCCATGGTATAATGAGGAATTCAAAAAACATCAGCAAAGTACTATACTTCACATACGTTGGACACTAATAGTAAAGGAGCACGTGGTTGCCCTCTGGTTGTCCGTGTTGGTGGCCGTGTAGATGACGAGGTGATCGCCATACATGAAATCCGCCATGTGGTCATCATACGTGCTGCTGATTTCAAGCTCGTCTCCCGTCACCTCTTCGAAAATTGGCGGGTCCCAAGATACAGTAGTCGTCTGCTGACTGCTGTTTAGACTCTGATCCGGTGGACAGTACACCAGGACAGGTGCGAGATCGTCTGGTAGGAAAATAATTGGTATTCTGGTTTCTTGAAGGAAGTTGAGTTTTAATTGCCCCACGGAATCAAATTAGATAAGTTCACTATAAAATGCATTTCTATTTGTGGGATGATGATATAAACAGAGGTCAACGTAATAACATGATAGAACGTTGACCATGTCAAGGATAATAACTAAATGAGGCATGACGACTAAAGATTACAAAAATGACAACGAACAATTACAGCGAAAAGTGTGCATTTCTGAATGGTAAGTGTTCAAAACCCACCTTGCACATAAACGTAAAACTGACACGAGACGCTGTTATTGGCATCGTCCGTAAAGGTGTAGGTGCAAAGAGTATCCTGGGTAAAGTTATACGGGGATGTCAAGTCAGGAGGAGACGTTAGAACATCAAGACTGGTATCAGCTGAATCGATGGCACTAGGAACGTCAAAGGAAACCTCCACTCCCCAGGATTCTGTCTGGGTGGCCGTGATGGGGGCCGGGCACGAGGTCAAAGTTGGAGCCGTGAGGTCTTGGAATAATGACCAAACACAAAGAAACGTGGAAAAAATGAAACAAGCATATCTGTTTTCTTGTATGATAAAGAAAGAAATACTGTAGGAAATCTATTTATTAACTTTTTAAAGGCTAAGTAGTTATTATTTAGCTGCTGTTATACATGTCTGAAATCATTAATTGTGTATTGAGATTTGATTGAAAGTTATGTGCTTTATCGATCAGAATCTTTCCTATCATCATTATCGGCACTGTCACTGATATCATTATTATCATTATTATGAATATTCTCAATATCATTATACTGCTTGGATACGTTTACCTAAAAAGAATGTACATGTAAACGAGAGTCTTACGTAATGATATTGCACAGCTAAACAGATTGCCTATTTCCAGTTTAAAATCAGCAATGTCTGAAATAGTTTTAATTCATTATGTGTGTGTATGTGTGAGTGTACGTGTAAGTGTGGGTGTGCCTGTGTGTGTTGACATAATCCCTTTGTACATCTGAATATAATCCATTATGTATTTACGAAAGCCCTCTGAGAAGGGTTTGGTGTATGACACCTAGATGCGCTAAGAAGACCATTATCAACCTCGGCATGCAATGTTGGATGAACTGTTGAGGTAGCGGCTCCATTGTCCATCACTTCCACAAACAGTTGGTCCTCCATCACCTTCTAAAGTTCTCCCATTAGGACAGTAAGGGGTACATGAGGTTCCCACCTGAACCTGGGATGACCCCGCACACGTTGCTGGACTCACGGAGACGTACATCGGTAGCTCCAGTGGATCGCAACGGTACGCTGCTCGTTACAAATTGAACAGAATAAAAATCAAGCCGGGGATATAAAGATGGCAAAGAACAAAAAACAATTCATTCCGATCTGACTCTCCCTATATACCTACTTTATTTCATATACATCTGCTAACTTAAGACAAATCCTTCTATTGGATATTTTCATTGCAATTGAGTCTATGACACAAAGCTGCCAGCCGGATTTGCTCGGTAATCACAGGAGCAATGTCTAAATTATGACACAGATAATTCGTACAATTTTTATTGGGGAAGGAGAAATTTGTGATTTGGAACACCTGGAACTCGTCAAGAGAATTTTGGTGCACTAAAACATAAGGAATCTACAGGTATGGCAGGTAGATGGTGCCTTTCCATTTTCCCCGAGTACATGAACGCATTATGGATATTTGTGTAATCTTCACAAAATATATAGTATAGTTTATGGATTAGGAATAGGGTATGCTACTGTCGTGTGTAATAGTTTAATCTATTGGACAGAGTGCTTACGAAAGAAGATGTACTTCATGGCAGAATGCTGACGTGGTCATTGCATCATAATAGGACCCTCGCAACACTTCAGGTGTTAAGAAAATTGCTACCGACACACTATCTAATTATCGTTATATGATAACAATAAAGGAATGTGTACAATTCAACCATCAAGAACACTTTTGATGCATATATTGCTTTCTTTTCATACTTTTAAAGGGATCTTCTTAATTGATAATTTATCAGATTTTTATTTAGATAAAATCACTCGTGCAAACCTTCACACATAGGAGCTTCAGTCTCCGCCCAGTACATCTTGGCTCCATCAAACTCACAGGTGACATTACTGGATCCTGTCAGGTGATAGCCAGAAGCACAGGTCACATGACATGTAGACCCCCAGTGAGTGTCACATGATCCTTCGAAGGAGCTTCGTGCAGGTAGCAAGTATGAGGAACATCTTCGTACTAATAAAAAAAAAATGGAAGGAAAGAAAATATACATTTTCACGTAACGTGTACACAACAAACACAAACATCAACAGGCACGCGTTCTTTCTTTGCTAACATTCCACTGCCGACTATAAAAACACTTTTGCATTACATTGTAACAAAATTAAACACTGCTGGTATTTGTAGGACCTTTAATTTTCTTTTGAAATATAGAACAAACAATAACTTAAACGCGTCTTCACCTTTTCGGTACAACTGAATTGTATGAGAAACCCAAAACTGCCGACATAACTTTATTCAGAGTGATGATATGGAGCGATAATGGAAAGAGTAGTGCATTCCCGTCTTAATGGAGTTCTCGAGTAGGCGGTTTTCTTTCTTATATCAACATTTATCTATAACTGAACAGTAATTCATACACAAGACATGCAGATGATGATTTGTAACTGTTTTTTAACTACAGTAGTGGTGCATTCATTTTCGACTTTTTGTGACAAAAATCGCAAAATATTTTTCATTCCTCTTTGCCCTCTTAGACTCTTTTTTTTTCACAGTTGTATTTATCAAAGTTTCTATTATATTGCCGCCACCTGAACGGTGACAATCAAACAGATAAAAAAAGTCACATCCGTCTTTGGAAAAAAAATATCATTAGGGACTTCGGTAGATCAAATCACACCAGACCACAATGGTCTCCACAGAGGACTGTCTCACCATCTACGGACACTTCAAAGGAACAGGTCCTGCTGTTGCCCGCTGCGTCCTCCGCAGTGCAGCTGACCCTGAGGTCACCTTCATCCATCTCACCCATCTCTTGGTCACATGATACCACGGGATCTTCCCCGCTGTTGTCGACTGCTGTCACGTTCCAAGTCACGTTGGCGCGCACTTCACCGCGTTCTGGATGGACCGTTTCATCACCGGGGCACGCGATGAAATTTGGAGCTTCGATATCTGGGTGTGTAGTAAGTACATTGGAAGTCTAACTGAATCTGAGACGATCAATTTCCAGAATGCAGTATATGAAATAGGGAAAATATGTTTACCTATGTGTGTTGCTGCACGGAGATATGGGAAACAAAGAAATAAAAAAAGCAGACATTACAGAGAAATTTTCTATAGGTTTGACAAGGAAATGGACAGAATGTGTAATAATTCCAATCACTGTAATTAATCATCATGTTTAGAGTGAGGTGTATGCAAATCAAATATCTTGAATGCACGTGTATTGGTAATGAAAATTGTATATCACACGTTGTTTGGGCATTCTAACTGCATACAAGAGCAATCATATTTCAAGTGAATACTCGACTTTATACATGATGGTAATTTATGTATTATTCTCAGTACCACGGTATCAATCAACCACTTCTACGTCAAATCACGAAATGCAACAACTAGTGTCTAACGTACAATGTATTCTATACGTGTGTTGACTTCTGATATAGCGAGTATTTGCCCTATCCGAACAAGTTACCGGGAACAGAGATTGCCAGTCTGCTTTAGAGTGTTAACATTGGAATCAAGATTTTCTCTTCACCTGTACACATGACCTGCGAGAGGTCTCCCGGTGTCCATTGACCATTCCCCTGACATTCCAACACGGCAAAGTTTGAGGGCTGGAGACGGTAGCCACTCCTGTCACATGACACCACGCACTGCTGACCGAAGACTGGACTGGACATACAGTCTGATGGAATGACCGTCCCGCCCGTTGGAGGTTGGAGCTCATTGCAAGATGTTGCTGATGGTTTGTTGGTGGTATTGAAATAATGACAACTCCAGTCAATCACAATGAATTGACATTGATTTTACAGATTGAAATTGATCGTGTTAAACACCATGTTACCAAAATCCCGCGGCATTTTCTTGTGCATCCACTACAACATTAGCTCATGAGTGTATAACATCTGAATTTCTGCAGAACGTGACATCCATGAATTCATCTATCTGTACGAGTCTTGTTTTACAGTGCTTACACCATACAACTCCTACCCATTGTGCTTGACCATGTATGATCGTCTTTTGTATGCTGAGTTGCAAAAAACCATTTCACGCATCTTTTTATATGATACAAAGTGTAATTTCTATGGATGTTCGTCATTCCTCTGACAATAATTACACCAATGCGGATACATAACAGTTATAACGAAAAGCCTTGACTTTCACTTTTGGAAACTCTATGTTTATCAGCGTGAAATCATAAGAACATTTACATTTTCCAAGTATGATGATGAATGTGATTCAATTTCTAGTTTAAATACCGATAACAGTAATGAAAACAATGATGATAGTAATAATAGTAATCTTCTTCAAGATCATCAAGATTTATCATCACCATCAACATCACCATCATCATCAGGGTCGTCTTTGTCCAAGACAACCTTTTTATTGTTACTAGTTTTTGCCTAGGGACGTAGGACATGTGACAGGGTCCAATCGCTGTATCTTCGATTGGAAGTCCTAGGCTTTTTGTTGTAGGTTCATGGTCTTACCTATACTATGCCGCGATAGTGCCCCCGCTAAGACGATCCAAGTGGCTTAAAACAATGACAGGGATATTGATTGAGAATAATGGGAGTGCATCAACGGCGTAAATCCATACTGAGGAGTGGGGGGGATGGTCACCATCACCACGATTACAAGCCCATAACCGGACCGGCGCAGCCTTTTTTTTTGGGGGGGGGGGGGGGGTGGGGGGGGGGGGAGAAGCTTTGTGCCCCCCTCCCCCCCCCCCCCCCCCACACACACACACTTTACAGGGATCGGATGCCCCACTCTTCAGTTTGCATGAAATATAAATTGGGAGAAAAGTGGCAGCAACAACATAAAGACTTTTTGTTCTTGTTGCTTTTTTTTTTTTGCTTGTCAGACGACTTTCGGCGGAAAATCAGACCTTAAAAGTATGAAGACATATTTTTTTTTTGGAAATATCTGTGAGAGGGAGCGGAACGACCGAACGGGGGAAGGGTGTGTATGGGGGGGGGGGGGGGTATCCCTCTCCCACACGAGGAAGATTTTGCATTTTCAGACCTAAAATTCAGCGATCTGGTGCTCACTTGTGGTGAAAATTTTGTTTTCTTTTCTTTAAAAACACAATAAGAAAATGAAATATTCACAATATATTATTGAATGACAAAATCGTGGTATTTCAGCTCTTGCTGTGCGACATCACTGTGAAGGCCTACTAAATAATGGGGCCTATCATCGGCGTAGACAGGATTTGATCTTAGGAGGAGCGGTTATGTGAGGGAACGAATCAAGCGAGGGGGAGGGTATGGTAGGGGGGTTTCCCCCTCCTACGGTGAAATCTCTTTGCGTTGAAAATTTTGACATTTTTCAGTCCAAAAGCTGCCGTTTGTAGCTATATTCTTCGCTTTGGAAATTAAGGGGGGCACACCAGGCACAACTGCTGTCAATCACTGGCAGCAACATCAGGAGAATGGCATAGCGATTAAATGCGAGCGAGCGGAGCGAGTGAGCATGAAAATTTTAACAATTCACAGTCTAAAAACTGCCGTTTGTAGCTATAATTTTTCGCTTTGGAAATTAAGGGGGGGGGGGGCCGCATCAGGCGCAACTGCTGGCAATTACTGGCAGCAACATCAGGAGAATGACATAGCAGTTAAATGCGAGCGAGCGGGGCGAGCGAGCTTGAAAATTTTGACATTTTACAGTCCAAAGACTGCCGTTTGCGGCTGTATTTTTTCGCTTTGGAAATTATGGGGGCACACCGGGCGCAACTGCCGGCGATCGGGCAGCAACATCAGAATGGCATAACGATTAAATGCGAGGGAGCGAAGCGAGTGAGCTTGAAAATTGTGATATTTTACAGTCCCACATGCCCTTTGTGGCTGTACTAATATTTTTTCGCTTTGGAAATTGAGGGGGGGGGGGGAGCGCACCGGGCGAAAACTGCTGGCAATTACTGGCAGCAACATCAGGAGAATGGCATAATGATTAAATGCGAGCGGGCGAAGCGAATGAGCTTGAAAATTTTGACATTTTCCAGTCCCAAAAACTGTCGTTTGTGGCTGTATTTTTTCGCTTTGGAAATTAAGGGGGGCGCACCGGGCAAAAACTGTTGGCAATTACTGGCAGCAACATCAGGAGAATGGCATAATTATTAAATGCGAGCGAGCGAAGCGAGCGAGCTTCAAAATTTTGACATTTGACAGTCCCAAAACTGCCGTTTGTAGCTATATTTTTCGCTTTGGAAATTAAGGGGGCGCACCGGGCGAAAACTGCTGGCAATTACTGCAAGCAACATCAGGAGAATGGAATAATAATTAAATGCGAGCGAGCGAAGCGAGCGAGCTTCAAAAATGTGACATTTTACAGTCCCCAAACTGCCGTTTGTAGCTATATTTTTCGCTTTGGAAATTAAGGGGGCGCACCTGCTCACAATCACTGGCAGCAACATCAGGAGAATGGCATAGCAATAATGCGAACCGAGCGGAGCGAGCGAGCTTGAAAATTTTGACATTTCAGTCTAAAAACTGCCGTTTGTAGTTATACTTTTTCGCTTTGGAAATTTAGGGGGCACACCGAGTGCAACTGCCGGCAATTACTGGCAGCAACATCAGGATAATGGCATAATGATTAAATGCGAGCGAGCTGCAAAAGTTTGACATTTGACAGTCCAAAAACTGCCGTTTGTAGCTATATTTTTCGCTTTGGAAATTAAGGGGGCGCACCGGGCGAAAACTGCTGGCAATTACTGGCAGCAACATCAGGAGAATGGAATAATAATTAAATGCGAGCGAGCGAAGCGAGCGAGCTTCAAAAATTTGACATTTTACAGTCCCCAAACTGCCGTTTGTAGCTATATTTTTCGCTTTGGAAATTAAGGGGGGCGCACCTGCTCACAATCACTGGCAGCAACATCAGGAGAATGGCATAGCGATTAAATGCGAGCGAGCGGAGCGAGCGAGCTTGAAAATTTTGACATTACAGTCTAAAAACTGCCGTTTGTAGCTATACTTTTTCGCTTTGGAAATTTAGGGGGCACACCGAGTGCAACTGCCGGCAATTACTGGCAGCAACATCAGGAGAATGGCATATCGGTTAAATGCGAGCGAGCGGAGCGAGCGAGCTTGAAAATTTTGACATTTGACAGTCCAAAGACTGCCGTTTTTGGCTGTATTTTTTCGCTTTGGAAATTAAGGGGGCACACCGGGCGCAACTGCCGGCAATTACTGGCAGCAACATCAGGAGAATGGCATATTGATTAAATGCTAGCGAGCGAAGCGAGTGAGCTTGAAAATTTTGACATTTTCCAGTCCTAAAAACTGTCGTTTGTAGCTATATTTTCGCTTTGGAAATTAAGGGGGGGGCGCACCGGGTGCAAATGCTGTCAATCACTGGCAGCAACATCAGGAGAATGGCATAGTGGTTAAATGCGAGCGAGCGGAGCGAGCGAGCTTTAAAATTTTAAAATTTTACACTCCAAAAACTGCCGTTTGTAGCTATATTTTTCGCTTTTGTTTGTCCCACTTTTATTTGAGAACCATCCCCCCCCCCCCCCATCGACGCCTCTATACATATTAGGTTGCTTTTGCTAAGTGAAAGATCTGCTGCACACTCTTTGATAAATTAGGGAATATACGTCTATGTCAAAAGTGTACAAAGTTTATCCCTTATCCTGTATAACGGACCTTTTGCATGTTCATGATTGCAATACAACGATCTGGTGCGTAGTTCTGGCGATATTTGGACAATTTTCCATTAAGAAAGTTCGAGATTTGTCCTCATCTCGGGAATTGCTTGGGGGATAAATGATTTGTCTGTCTAAACACTTCCTTTGGGGCGGGACAAATGCCCCTTTGCCCCCCATAGATTCGACGTCCCTGATCTTCCCTTGGTATGCCCATAGATGTATCCTGACTGAGTCATCAGTCACTGTCGTTTCTCAGGAATGATTCAGGAAATGGCGATAAAGTTGTTGTTATTGTTTGTTTGTATGTTTCCGTACATATTCTGCAGATGGTCCCCAGTTACTCGCGTCATAGCATGTTTACATGTAGACCTATACTATTTGACGTTGTCCACGCCTGAGCCATACCTTACAGTGTATGTCGATGTTACTTTCTTCGCGAGCGAGCGAAGCGAGCGAGCGCTTGAGAAAATTATACATTTTCCTACAAGATAGAATACTGTTCAGCTCTGTTACCTGTCTGAAGGCCGGCGTACAAACGTCATGCAATATGCCAAAATTGATACAATCACATTTCTGCTTCCTCCATTTTTCCCTCAAAATTCAGGGGGGATGATTGTACAGGCCATCCCCCCCTCCTCCATTTCAGGGGGGGATATATCCCCCCCATCCCCCCCGGGATTTACGCCCATGGAGTGCATGGTATCTAAACTGCCTACCATTACAGGAGAAGTCTTGGCTGGTCCACGTCCCATCTGCCTGACATCTTGGCAAATTGTCTCCCACTCCCTCGTAGCCATAGGGACAGTACAGGATGCACTGGGTGCCGTAGATCTCTGTGTTAGGCGGATCTTGAGTGCATCCCGATCTGATGCCGTTGTTTGGGACCGGATATGCCGGACAAGTTTTCGCTGTGAAGAAACCAAGCGGTCGTTACCTCAAATAGTTAAGTCCTGCAGTAGTATAAGCTATAATATTATATTAATAACCTCTCCTGTTTTAAGTTTTATGGTTGTGTTAAGTTCAACTTTGCAGTTTGGATTGCGTTTAGGTTGGGTTGGCGTACATGCTTCTTTTTATTAAAAATTCTTCACTAGGGTCAGCATATAGTAGGTAATACTCACATTTATTTACGCCGTCTTCAGTACTTGACAAAGTATCAGATTGACTCTAAAATGTGAATCAATGAATGTCGAATGAATGAGAATAATAATTTTTAAAAATCCAAACCTTACTCAACCACATTGCACTGACGTTAGTGATTTGCACCAATATGTAACTTTATATTGATATACATACCCAACATTACTGATCATATCGCTGATATGCTAAAATGTTTCGAACATCGGCAAATGATTTTTTTTAAAGTGTCAGCAAGACACTAACACAGAGCGAGCGAATTATGCAGGAGAGGTGCTAGTGTAAGTATGAACAAGTTGGCGGGAATCCCCTCCCTGATGACAACATCTCTTTAGAGGTAATCATACGTTCACATGTGGGTTGAGTTCCATCCCAGTACGCCGATCCCTGAGCGTCAGTCAGCTCGCACGTCCGCTGTGTTGGTCCAGAGAGCTCGTAACCCTCATTACAGTTAAACGAACACTGAGTGCCATAAACGAGGTCGCTGCTGCAGTTTACGACGGACCCGTGATGGGGTGTCTGAAGTTGCTGGCATCGCTTGACTGTACGGAGTGAATGTTAAACAGTTGATGGCATACGAACCGTAGCATTCTAAATTAATGTCCTCTTTTTTTTTTTCAATGTATGTTTACGGCAAGAATGTCAAATGAAATATGAGCCCCCTCGTAGATTTCTGTTATGATATTTGATATTCTAGGACTTATCTTGTTCAATTTGTTCTTGTCCTGCCTCAAATCTATATTTTTTACATAATTAACGAAAGAATTCCGATGCTGGGGAAATTTTGGTGAAATATCCCTTTCAACCATAACGTTAAAAGAGTCGAAGTGCATGCATTGAGCGTTGAACAAAGCAAAGACTAGTAATTAAAGACGATCGCAAAGCAAGTTTTCTGCTTTAAACCACATAATGTTGTTTCTGCCTGCAGGTCCTACCAAAGTTTTAAATATGCCTGTCTCTGTACCAAAAGGGAAAATATATAATTTCATCACACTTAAGACCAAAAGATATTTTCAAAAATTACTCCCAATCATTATCATTTCGATGTTTGTACATGCTTGTACATGAATGTGCATGTGCAATGATGATACAGAAACCAATAAATCAAAATCAAAATCAAATCAAATGTATAAAGACTTAATTCGATTCCTTACCTGTTACTCGGACGTAGAGGTCACAGGTTGCTTGATTGTTGGTTGCATCAGAAGCGGCGAATGTTATTCGTGTCGTTCCTTCAGGAAACCTGTTATTGTCTGGTAGGCTTGAAGTCCTGTTCCGATACGATAAGAGCAAAGTTATGACAGATTATTGCTTTTGCTTTTTGTTGACTTTACATACATAGACTGTTGAAGAAGAACGCGTATAACTACGGGAAAAAAAAAAAGGTTTGTATGAGTAATTCCGTAAGAAAGAATACGACTCTGAGAGACCGCCGTACCCGTTTATTAACCATTCTACTTTTCTTGACATAAATGTAAGTGCATGCGCATGTATCACTATCCCTATAAAAAAAAAAAAACTTTCAAACACAAAAGGTATATAATACGATATATATATATATATATATATATATATATATATATTTTTTTTTTTTTTTTTTTTTTTTTTTTTTTTTGTCGAGACGTTTGATCCAGATGAAGGTTAAGTTATAATATTATTTTCTGCCCCCGGGAATACACTATTTTAAACAGACGTGACAAAATATCCATTTCCTGTTTGAATCGTAGCTTGATGTAAATCTTCAATGGACACAAATTTTGGAGGATAAATCAAAGGACTTTACAGACGAATTGACTTACAGTTGAACTACACTATCGCCGGAGTTGTCGGTTGCGTTCGGTGTGTTGATATCGATGACGGCTGAAGAGCTCCCTCTATCGGCGTTGTAATCCACGTATAGTGGACATGGCGGATCGAAGACTGGTGGCTGGTTGTCTGTAATAACAACATGTATGCCACAGATTAAAGAATAAACATTCAAATCAACATCTCCACAGTGCTCAGGAAAAAAAAGAAACAAACAAACAAAAAACAGGCCTCATTGATTATGAAGGTTTCGTGCGCAGAACCCATAACTTTAACCCTTTTGTTTTGTGTGCTATCGAGTCAGATTACAGAGAATTCATTCTGTAAGAAGATACACAGTCGAGAGGTTGACTTCTGCTTAATAAACGACTCATTGTGAGCTGAACAAAACTTATTTTAGATTCAAATTTAAGTAGAATAAAAAAAAATCAATTTTCATATTCCATACAATGTCATACTTTTATGTTTCATGTTTGTCTTTTTTTGCTTCTATAAGGTATAGTCAAAATGAAAAAAAATGAGGGTTTGTGTGGACTAATAAAAAAGTGTTGCACTGACATGAATGCTTATAAACTTCAGTATGATGAGAAAAACAAGTTACCCATTAGAAAATTAAAACCGGAAATTAACCTTGTTTATCCAAAACTTGCTAAATGGACAAGGGATCAACTGCCTTATTTTGATATAGGACTTGTACTCTAATCTATTGCTCAAATTTTAGAGGAAAGAGGGTATTAACTTTAATATTCAAAGCTATTAATTAGGTACTTTTCATGTTTCTTATTTCACTAACCACGACATGTGACGTCTCTGTCGTCGTTCCAGGTCCCAGTCGACAAACAAGTTTTCTGGAAAGGTCCATCGTGTAGGAAGCCCGTATCACATGCATACAAACAGGTGGTCCCATAGGGAACCTGACTAGCCTCGCTACAAGACTCGGGTGATAGTGATCCATCGGTGAGGACGCTCAATGAAGCACATGTTATGGGAACTAAAATAAAAAGGATATGAAAATGCCTGCCTGTATTATGGCTTGCACGGTGTACATCTTGTCAATAGTAACTACTTTAAAGAAAATAACAGGCTGCGTTGTGAAATTTTAGTCTTATCACCACTTCCGTTTTGTTTTTACTCTCGCTATCTTTTTCTTTCCTCTAACTGATAAAATGCATCATTGCTTATGATACTTCCCACCTACTTTGCACCCTTAATGTTTCTAGCTATTACAATAGTTTGACACCTACAGAGAAAATAACATTGAAAATATTCAAACACCGAGTATAAAGAAATAAAAAACATTAACTATTCACAGATACAATGTGTACCCTTAGACACCAAACCTCACTCTCACAAAAGTATGTCTACTAAACTCAGAAATATTTGCACAATGAAATATGCCGACTTTTCCACTCATTTCAACCGAACACATAAACCAGAATCCAGGTTATTGCCTGTAAGTATTAAGGTATATTCACGATATTTGTTAACTGCAATAGGCCCAACAAATATATTTCAACACCTGAGCATCCAAACTTTTGGAGCGGTCACGTAAACTGAAATAACAAAGATATCAAACCCACCATCGCAGTGAAAGTCATTTCCACTAAACGTGCCATCAGCTTGACAAGCCCTGTAGACAGACCGCTTCCCACTGCTGGACTGGAAGCCATCATCACACCGGAAGAGACACTCGTCCCCGTACTCGGCGGACCCAGAGGGGCAGCCTGATACGGTGCCATTCGTAACAGGTGGTATCTGGCACTGGACAACTGGTGTGATTGGAAATGAGGAAAGAATTGTACACAATATCTAGCATGTGATGTATAAGTATACAAGTAAATAATACAGGGCAGTACCAGACCTTTAAAAAACACAAGTTTGAAAGAATTAGTAAAAATCTATAAGCACACAGAGAAATAATATCATATGAAAATCGAATACTAAATTTGGGAATTCATTAAGTTGGGAAGTTCAAGGATTTTTGCTAAAAAGTTCCCAAGTAGTTGATACGAATAAGCAAATGAATTAGCTGCTGATGCCATCATCCAGTAATTTCCAAGTGATATAGTTAGAGAAAAGAAAGAAAGAAAAGAAACTATTGATCGAAATAGTCCATTGGAGTCTTTGGCTCAGGTGAGCTAAAACTGCCTGAAAGAATACAGTCAATATGGGGGAACTCACGGTCGCATTGAGGTGTGGTGTCACTCCACGTGCCTACTGTGGTGGTATCATCCGTTCGGTTACATGTCAGAGTAAACGACTCATCGTCCTCGTCGTCTGCCATAGAGAGAAGGTAGCCTTCATCACAGAACACTCGACATTCTGACCCGAACACTGCCCCACCTTGGCATGTACCTTGACCAACAATGAGGGAGACATCTCCATTGGCAGGTGGGTGCAGAGCTAGACATCTTGTAACTGGAAAATTGAATGTTCCACAAAAACAAAAACAAAAACAAACAAACAAACATACAGTAATAAAACAGCATCAGACGTTTAGACTGCAGGGTGTTGGGTCACATAGCAAATTATTATGATATCAGTAAAGTGAAAGATGGAGAAAAAAATGCATTTTACTTCTCTTTATCAGCATCGGCATGAGGACAACATCAACATCCACGGTCCTTTTTACCAACTGAAAAATATATTTTTTACGTATTTTTTGGATATTTTTTGAGTATTTTACTCATAACTTATTTATATTTTTTAGATACTCTGAAAATAGCATATTTTGGGGGTATTTTTTTTTTAGTCTTCAGATGAGATAAATATTTTTTTCTATATTTTTTCATTTTCCCTATAAACGTTCTTGTCAGTTTGTAAAAATACTCTAAAAATAGGATATTTTTGGGATATTTTTGTCAAATTTGAAATACATTTTATATTTTTTCTGTATTTTTTCAGCTTAATTAAACAAATTAATAAAAAAGCATCAAAATATACTTTAGATAAAATTTGGTAAAATTGTGGTAAAAGTGAATCCATTTCTATTCACTTCAATTCTAGTAATATAAGTAATGTAAGTACACTTATCAATTTCAAAATGTTAATCTTGTACATAGTGTAAATACACTTGTTTATAATGTAAATAATTTTCTTGTTGAATTTAAATATTCTTCTTCTGTATTCAAGGGCCAACGTCCACTAGCGTTGCTATTTGTTGGACCCTTTTACCAAATTTGTAAATATGTTTGTACTTTCATATTCATATTGTTGATAAGTTTGATTCTTTACTTTCATGTCTTGTTTTCCTGTCAATTGTATTATTATTATTAAATAGTGTATCCTAAATGATTGTATAAATTATCTGTGATTGTAAACTTGAACTTAAAATTTGGTAATAAAATCATTCATTCATTCATTCATTCATTCATTCAGTTGGTACAAATTGAAGTCAGTTGACATTTCAACTAGCGAACTATTATGTATAGACCAGGTATGTATAATGCTCTTCTGTGTGTTTTTGTGTGTATATATATATATATATATATATATATGTGTGTGTGTGTGTGTGTGTGTGTGTATGTGTGTGTGTGTGCGTGTGTGTGTGTGTCAATTTGTGCGTAAACAGTTTGTTGACACTTGAAAGCTAAGTACCTGACTGGGCTTGCTTACCAGTTCATTCCAGATTAAAACCCATTAACCACAATGCCAGTTGATTCCAGTTGGTTTTTACTGGTTTCTTCTGGTCATGCATATTCATAAGCTATTCAAATTCTCTTGGAATGGAAAAAGAAAAATATAGTTCTTATTGTTATTATGATTACAATAAGCTTTGAATTGTGTAAAAAAGTTTACTCAATGTTATTGTTGTGTTATTCACAATTTCAACTTTCAATATCAAAAGTGTATTTTACTTGGTAACCATGCCTTAAAACATTATAACAAAATCGCCCTACAGTGAGTGTGATGTGTCTGGTATCAACTAGGTATAGGATGTAGATACATAGGTTTCCATAGGCCTAGGCTCTAAGACTAGCTGTAGGGGTATGATTGTGAAAGGTTTATATGGAGATTGATAATGTCTTCACATATACAGAATATAAATTATGTTCTAGGATACGCTCAAATATCGACGTAACTCAAGAAAATAATATTTATTTTGTCCAAACTCGAACATGTAAAACAAAAATATTTGAAAAATATATTTTTGCAGTAATTTTGTAGTCCCAAATCATAAACGCATTAAAAATAGCTAGAAAACATATTTTTTACAGTATTTTTTTGCTGTATAAAAAAAAAAAATATACTTTTAACATACAGTATTCGGCGTTCCAAACCTGTACGAAAAAAAATAAATTTTCAAAAATATATTTTTGAGGTATTTTTAGCATATTTTTAGCATATTTTTAAATACAAAAATATCGTAAAAATATATTTTTGGGGTGATTTTTGAAATATTTTAAGAATATTTTTGTGATATTTTTTTTCGAGCAGGGATTGCACATTCCTGTACAAAATAATATATTCAAGACGGAAGCAAGAGAAAGTGTGTTGTGAAATAGATATCTAGCTTCATTTTTATGTCTAATGCCACGTTTTATTTCATAAACAATCATTGTAAAAATCCAAGTTCGTCATTTCAGGATAATGATTAAAAATATTCTACAAACCTTTCCTTCTGATAACATGTATTAACAAAGACAGCACTGTAGAATATGATCTTAGCGAGGGTTCATATATATATATATATAGTTTTGTTACCTTTTTGCATTTTATTTTGTTGAATTAACTGTTGTTCTTTGTTGGTCTGTTGCATGGCCCCCAAGAATAACAATGTATTAACCACTGATGGGGCTACCCTGGGGAAAGAATACTAAATGAATAAACATATTATAAACTATAATATTGCTTTTATATTGAAACCATACTAAAGTGAATATTTCCTAGAAAATCATGAAAATTAGGTATTTTATTTTTGAAGTATATTATACAAATGCTGCTTAGCTCAAAATTGTGTAAAGGACCATTGATGAGTTGAATAGAATCGTACTTTTGACAAGAGCTGGTGTACTTATTGTTTCACCATGATTCAATGTCTCACCTCTGACGTCAAGTCCAAAAGAACATGTGGCAGAATTGCCGGCGACATCTGTAGCCTTGTAGACCAGGGTGTGGTCACCTTCCGAGAGAGTGGTAGGAACATTGCCACCATCCACCACCTGGGAGTCCACCTGATGCAGGTAAGCTTCGAATTGGAGGTCTCCATCATAGGCCTTCAGAAAAAAAAAAACACAAATCTGCCAATCCTTTTCCTTTGAGATGCATGCATCGTACAGCAGAAGTTCATGCTGAACAGCTTTAGATGCTACAACTAAGGCCCGTATATGAAATTGCCTTTCATGTAGTCTTGACGTCCAAATAACCAATTTCATTGAATGTCAGGGGGGTGAAATTTTCACCCCATTGCGCGGTGCCGTAATACTACATCAAATTGTTTGCGATCAGGCCTGCACAGATGCTTACTCACTTCAGTTTACATATTCTTACCTTCATTTTAAATTCATTCATACCACAGTCAATTATTTGACCTGCACGGAAATGACTCTTTCAACACAAAGTCAAGGAGGGAAAACTTACGGCTTCCGCATAAAATCATTGGGGAGCAATCCATGATTCTGTAGTTGAAGTTGAAGTGCTTGTAGCGGATACTTGCTAAAGCTTTGAGTACCAAATAAACAGTGAGAGCGTTGTGAATAATAATTGTGAATTTATTGATGTTCCGTTATCTGCCCATAGAAGAGGATGATGTTGCAGTCCAAATTGTCGAGACAAGGACTCAAGATATAGCGCGGAGAAACTTACTGTAACCGGTTCCCATTGATCTCCACTGAAGACTGCGTCCAGCTTGTTGGCACCAGCAACGAGGATCTGATCAGACGGACAGCCCACCGTTGGGGGCGTATTATCTATTTTTCAAAGGATTGATATAAGCCAGTCAGTAATGTACAGCTGCTCGTATGTATTGTTGTTGTGCATATTCCCTTTTTGTCAGAATTGGTTAGGTACTTCATTCATTTTCAAAGCGAAATGACGTATAAGTTTGACCGACACTTCAATTTATGGAATTGCGCAGGGGCATAATTTTCCTGAAGCATTTTGTCAGATATCATTTCTGATATAAGATACTGAAATCCCTGCATCTGATTGATTGGGGGCAAATTTGTTAGGCATTTTTTGTCGGACTAAATGCGTTATGAAATGTCCCAGGTATCAAGAAGGTTCCATCGATTAACACATTGTACACATGCTATTACTTATTGCCAAAAAGAATGCTGTCAGGTAGAAAGTACCGCTTATAAAAACCACAAGAATAATCATTACAATCACAGATTCCCCAATTACCTCATTGAATATATTTTTTTAAAAGTCAGTTGGTACAAAATTACCTTTGCTAAGTTGGATGACTTCTTGACTGCGTGAAATAAGGCGATTTTAAAATCGTCATATAAAAGACTATATCACAAGCAGTAAGAATTGTGCTATGGCAGTAACATAATTGTATGTACGGACGTCATTTGATTAGCTCCCTGTTTTTATAGTGGTAGAATAAAACTAAAAATAGGCTATTGAAAAATGAATATGTTTTAGGAAATCTTTCATACGTTAACGAACAGCATATTTCATTCTGTTTACTCTTATGACTAAGACACAAACACAGACATAATAGATCGCCGTTACTCTTCAATAAAACTCAAACTCTGTTTGTAATGGTGCTCCCTTCAACAGTTCTGTTTTATATTCTTTTTTTTTCCTGTCTTCAAATATCCGATGATTGTTCCAATATCTTTCCTGCTGTTCAAATCCAATGTTTATTAACTTCACGTCTAACTCGGCATTGCCCATTGACAAAAATACAGAGAGCATGCAAGTTGAGGCAAAATCATGCGATCAAATCACATCAGAGCGTCTGTCACCCCGGATGCCCGGGTGAGCTTGAAGATAGAAATCATGCAGCCGTTTGTTCGTGTTGACGTACCTTCACAAATCTGATCAATTCCGTCCCACGTCCCATCTTCCAAGCACCTCCTGGTGGCGCTGTTGCGAGGCGTGTAGCCATTGTTGCAAGACGTCTGGCAACGACTGTTGTACGCCTGCAGGGCTGTGACGTTGACGCTGCTTCCCTCCAGGGTGCACGACGCCACGACCCCGTTCTCTGGCTCGGGAAGTGGAGCACACCTAACAACTGGGGAGTTGAAAATGAAAGATATCACCGTACAAAATTGATATTAATGATTGTATTAAACATACTTTATCTAATGACAAGCTGATGAAAATATCAGAAATTCATTTTGTGATTTCCATCAAGTCTTATTCAGAAATATTCACATTTCTCTAACCAATCAGCATCTGTTGTAACTGGAGTGATTATTAATTCATTTACGATGAGTGTCGTTTTGTATAAACAAGACAAGTATAGGGGAAGGGGCAACCAATGGTAAATGTTTATTCAGGTCACGTGGTACGTCTACCAGTGATGTCTTGCAGCGGCTGTGCGGCTTCGTACAAGTCAATCGTTATTAATGCATACATGTAGTCGCTGCATGTCATGTACGAGACGAATAAACATACTTGTGCTGTTTTAAGTTGTTTTGCGGGCCGATATTAGAAGCTACACAACATTGTATTTGACTATTGTAAATTCAATATCTGTCCGAAATAATGTCTTTTCCTACTTAAGTTATTGAGGATGAGTAAAAAGCGAATTTCTAGAAACGGAAATAGGTTAAAGCACCATAAAAAAAGGAAATGTTAAATTTTAGATTTAATACTTGTATGATTTTTTTTTTTTTTGGGTCACTTACTTGAGCATGTGATGGTCCCGTTGTCACTCCAGTATCCCTTGTCATCGTCATCAGCCAGACATGTCCTCGTTACCGGCTGCAAAGGTTGGTATCCGACATCACAGTACAGGGTGCACTCAGTACCGTACCTTTCCGACGAGAGTGGACAACCGTTCTTCCCGCCATTTATGGGGCTTGGTAGAGCACTGCCCTCACAGGTGATGACTAAGAGAATAGCAAAGAATGAGAAGTCCGAAGTGAAGTCATTGACCTCTGGTTTCCCCGTACTGATGCTTGCTAATCTATTGGCTCTCACTTCGACCTCTAAATAGCTGCGACAATCCTTTTACTGTATTTATTACATTTCTGCAAATGCAGATGTGATGCATGTAGCCATATATCATTATCCTCACATCATCATTCCAAATACCATTTGCAGACGAGCTTATTATATCCAATCTACATAGACATAGACATAAAGAAGTAGATGACTACGTGAAACGCTGCGAGAGAATTGTCATGCCAACCTTCACAAGCAGGAACTCTCGGCAACCACTCCCCTTCCGTCCCACACAGTATAGTGTTGTTGCCACTTATGGTGTACCCTTCATCGCACTGGAACTCGCATATCTCTCCGTATGGCACCTCGTCGTTCAGTGCGCAACTCGAACCAGCCACCGCTGACATGCCATAGCGGGTCGGTCTGGTACATGTTTCAACTAATAAACATAGTACGTGGGGCAAAGAAACGAAGTGAAGCAAGATGATGACTGATTTTTTTTTTTTTTTTTTTACAAGAATCATATTTATAAACTGTTATTTATTTTTGAAAGCAAAATGTTGGTATAGAGACATAGAGAAGCTTTGATCTAACCTGACTTGGTCTACGGGAACGTGTGCAGGTGTTGAAATTGCCACCTAAACAAATCACAAAATAGGACCACATGAACTAAAAGAAAAATCTCCCAAACACTTAATTCCATTACGAGATCATGTTAGTGTATTATCATCCACTGGTCTAGATACATCATGACTTAAGTACCACAGTCAAAGTTTGACCTACCCTCGCAGACAGGGGTTTCCCCCTCCCAGAAGGCGGTTTCGGAGCCCAACGCAGATGCGCACCTCAAGAATCTGTTGTTGATGGTGTACCCCACGTCGCACTCGTACGTTACGGTAGATCCGTACATTGGATATGTGAGACTCGTCTCAAATGAACCGTCTGTAAGACTAGGAGCATCTGGACACTCCAGAACTAATGGTAAGGAGATAAAAACACATTGGACGCACAAACATGATGAGAATGGATTTTGTATTATTCAAACAATCTCAATTATGTCTTCATGAATACCATTTTGCCACATTTAATTAAGACCTGTGTGAGTAGTGCAACTTCCACCACTACATAACCGTAGCCTACGGGTGGCACTATTCAATTTGATTTAATTCAATTCAATTCAATTCAATTCAGTGCAATGCAATGCAATGCAATGCACTGCAATGCAATGAATGCAATGCAATGCAATTCAATTCAATTCAATTCAATTTAAATTGAGCATTGAGTACTAAGCGTTATTGAGCATTTTAATATTGTGATAAGGATCTCTTACTATTCTGCCGTATAAGTGTGTGAGCGAAAAGAAAACGATGTTATTCAATCTCTTCTCTCGGAGTATCGTCAATAAACCTCCTGTTCTCTCTCCTCGCTCTAAAGATGCCAAATTCTGGATAAGGCCAGATGATAGGGACTGCGCTTACCGATTGATATGCTGGTATAGCAAGTTTGTTTGTTTGTTCGTTTGTTTGTTTGTTTGTTTGTTTGTTTGTTTGTTTTTGTGATGAAGTCATGATAAAATGTATGAAGTTGTTTCCTGTTTGCCAATTTTTCCATCATACCTTTTACAGTTGAGGAAAAACGTAATACGGCTAACATTCATTTCAATTTTGAGAATTTAAGTTATAACTATTAAAAAAAAATTAAAATATGAAACTTTTTACAAGCAATTAGAAACAATCATTGACTCATATCAATGCATTGTTATTTATTGGGCCTACAGAAAAAAAAAAAGATAATCAAATGTTATACTCTTATGTATATTTATGATAGGATCGCTATCAGAGTTTATGGGTGCATCGATATTATAACAAGAGGTACGATCTGGGATAACATCAAACTGCAAAGACAATCAAACATTAATATGTGTTGTAATACATTTGTTTGTTTGTTTTTATTAGGGCGAAATCTGACGTTTATGATTTAAATTACATTGCATCTATTGGATTTTGAGGGTCTTCCAGGAATGAACTTTGCACTATTACGTTGCACTATTATAAATGCCACTAAAGCAAGATGTTGGAATGAAATCATCATAGGTGAAAGTGAGTCGTTTACCTTCGCACGTTGGTGGCGGATTAAGCCACTCCCCCTGTTGTGACGCCTCTCCCTGGCAGATAGTGGTCTTTTCACCCACCAGACGATAACCAATGCTGCAGGAAAAAGTGCAGAAGGAACCCCGCCTTGTGCCATGGCTGCAACTTGATCGGAGCCCCTCGGATGTTGCGAGATACGGGCAATAAATGACTGCACGGATTCGAGTACAAAACGCCAAGGGAAATTAATACAATTAGCAAAAAAAAAAAAAAATAGAATGTCGACCGCCACATTTACAAATCACTTTCACTAAAGATTACTGTTAATATATAACATCCGTTGATGAAACGGCTGAAAAGATCAAGAGAAAAAAAACCCTCTTGGAATATTTTTAGACATTTCCCAAAACGAACCATGACAACTTGCCCAGCCAAAGATGTGCTTACCACAATGTAAGACTGATTTGATTAGATAATAATTATGGCAGCAGCAGATTAATCATGGCAACATCTTGCCCAAAATAATATATATGAACGCTTAGTTGTACCTCTGACCTCAACTTTATTACGTGACTCATATTATTCTACCTAAGATTTGAATCTTTCGGTCTGAGCCTAACACAGAATGACGTCATAAAATCATTTTAGTGAAAGACAAGAAATATATATTTTAGAATGATGTTCAGTGGTGATTATCACATCTACCTTTAAAGTCAGAATTGCTGAGTGCCCCTTATCATGGATTTATCATTACATAGTTAATACACTATTAGATAAAGATGTGTGATGTCTCGATCTGTTTGTTTGTTGTTGTTGTTGTTGGTGGTGGTTTTTTGGACATCTCGGTATTAAAGACAAAATAGTCGTTTTCATATCAGCCCAATGTTTCGAAATAGCGCGCTATTTTCTGACTTGGGAAATTGGAAAACATCTCGAGCTTGGATTTTTATCGGGCTGATGTGAAAACGCCTAATGTTAACACGTTGGCAGACAGTCCGGGGTGTATAGAATATATTACAGTGCACCCCGTTACAACGAACACGTTTATAACGAAATTTAGGCTACTACAAAATAGAAATACATGTTCCAAAATTATCATCTGTATTTCTTTTTATAACCTCTTTGTTCGGTTATAACGATATTTCGACATAATGTAAGAAAACTGCCTGTCCAGAGGACTTTGTTAAAATGGCAGTTGACTGTACTACCTACCTATGTACCATATTATTGATCAGAACATTTGTTGGGGTTTGCTTTAATTGAAATTTTTATCATCGTGTTGCCTTCATCCATTGAAATGACTTTTCTTTGACATTTGAATCATTTAAGGTTCAAACCATTATATGATGAAAGGTCAATATCATTCACTGATGTGGTTCTTACTCTGAACGATGATTGTAAGGCTGAGTAGAGCCTTATTTCCGGCTTCATCGGTGGCTTCATGTTCCGCAGAGTAGACACCTTGGGGTAAAAAGGTATTTCGGAGGGGCGAATCGCTGACACTCACTGAGCCGCCAGAATTGTCCGAGGCTGTAGGCTTTAACCACGTCACAAAAGCCTGAGTAGCGTTGGGTTCGGCATAAAACACCATTGGGTTGGAGGGGCAGCCAGGTTGAGGTTGGCAGTCGTCAAAACTCGGTCCTTCCCCATCTAGTGATTCGTTGGTAATATTTGGGGGAATCAACAAGCAAAAACACAAATAAACACAAAATGAACACAAAAATGGGCACCATGATTATTTTGTGGAAAAACTTGATGCACGGCCATCAGACTGACCATGGACCTTGTTTGCTATGTCCATGGACTGACTAATAGTATAGGTCCTATGTCCTGGTTTGTCTTACAAAAATGTCTGCCCATTCAAAAGAAAAAAAAAATAAAGATAAAAAAGTCATGCATGACATCCAAAACACAATGAAGATCAGGAAATACACCCTGCACAATGCAAACAAATGGCTTATACATTATGATCACAATGGTTTTTCTTGCAGAATTCTAGCAGAAGTCAAATGAAATGGGGTTCTTCTTGGCGCTTTTGCAATTTTCAGGTGGTCTCTGTGATAAAACATATCTCCAGGAACAGGAGATTAAGCCCTCACACTGAATTTTTTAAATCCCCTTAGCCTTGACACACAGGTATTAACTAGGTTCCCGTAGATAAACATTGAGTTACCGAACTGCACATAACGAAACTATGAATGGCATAGACGTCCGGATACTCGAACATATTCCCGTAAACCTATTCTTTGTCACATAAATTCATACGAGATAAATTTTCTGTTGATTGGCATATTCGCTTGTATGCCTGAAACCTAAACAAAACACATGACCCGTGGGAAAAATAAAAATCAGTCATCCATGATTATTCACCGGAGAGGACTCTTTTCACAGGTGTATATCAGCATACGCCAACAGCAGAGAGGGTGAAGGTACAGTTAATAGATTAAATCGTTATGATACTGATCTATATTCTTAAAGGGATGGTACAGGATTGGTGGAGATGAGAATTGGGCTTTTAAGTTTTTGCGAGATACAAAGAAAACACGTATGAAATAGTAAAGAGAATACCATTTTCAGAGGAATTCAAAGTTTATTTGATGAAAATCGGGTTTGGAATGACTGAAACATCCAAAAACAAAGTAAAATAAAGCAATCGTAATAAAATGTGGGTCCCACACTTAATTAGAGTCGCTCTGTTTTGGATATCTCAGCCATTTCAAAACCAGTTTTCATCAAATAAACGTTGAATTCCTCGTGGAATTACATGCTCTTTCATATTTCATAAGAGGTTTCTCATTATCTCACCAAAAAAAAAAAAAAAATGTTAGAAACCTGAAATTAGGTCCCAACCAAAACCATACGATCCCTTTAAACTCGCATTGATATAACATGTGACCACGAATTTGTTCGAAAATTGGTCTGAAACTGCAACGTATAGATCATTACATCCCCACTATAAAACCGGCCATTATGATTTCACAGTTACCTTCACACATGTAGACAGGAAATGCAGTCCAGCCCGTCTTAAGACACACCATATCTCTTGGCGAACCGTCCGGAAGTCTGAAACCAGTGTCGCACACATATGAGCAGACACTTTCGTACTTGTTCTCGTTTGTACAAACCACGTTTCCATTCTCAGGATTTGTCAAGACGCTGCATTCAATTTCTGAATGAATGATAACACAAATGTAACAGATACAACTCTTCATTTATTTATGAGCCTCCACCCAAAAAAAAAATAAATAAATAAATAAAACCCCAATATTTGATGCCCCGCCGAAAATGGGATACACTGATTAAAATGCAAAGCATCTCGAAATTAAGACGTTTTCAGTCATATAAATTTAGTGAAAGGACTTGTGCAGTTATTTTGTAGGCCCTATCATAAATTAACTTTATTGAATAACAGAGATCGATCAACCAGTGAAGTCGCTAATAAACTATTTTTTTATTCTGTATATTAGAGACTTCATTCATCGTTCGATCTCTGTCCTGTGTAAGAAGACAGGTGTTTTTTTTTTTGTTAGATGTTTTTTTTTTTTTTTTTTTTTTTGGGGGGGGGGTATTATCCTACTTAGATATCACCTATGTCGAACGTAGTATATCAAACTATGTTAAGTCTTTTAACTGGGTCATTCATTAACGGGTATGTTCACTCTTTTACACTTAAATTTATTCTCCTACAAGATTATGTTAACAATGATTTGATTATCAACAGTACAAATTTTGTTGTACGATCAAATCGTTCATAATCTAGTTTATTTATGGCCACTTTCGATTATCGTGCAATCATTTCTATTCACTTTTGAATATCACAATAAGTGCTCGAATATCATGTACATATTACTACGTATTACAGAAAGCACAAGCATGATAAAATCTAGCAGCAAAGATGTTGACATAGATGCATATATCCCCATGTTGGTAGCATGATAATCCTTGGTGGTATTCTGAATTTCATCTTTTATAGTGACTGGAAAAGTTTACATGCTAACAGTCAATTAGAATCATATATGTGACATCTCCTTTCACTTTTTGTCTTTGTTTTCGTGGGCCGAGGCAGTTCTTAGACTGCTTTCATCATCCCACTTGAAAGGCAGTGAGTTACATCCTTGATTCCAAAGGTTTTAATCCCCAAATCAACACCTCATCTTTACCTTTGCATGACGGTAAAGGCCTGTCCCAGTCGACGTACTCCGGAGAAGTGGGAATCTGGATGCATTTTCGCGCGTACTGCTGGTCACTCGCACCACCTACCAGCTCGTAGCCTTCGTAACAGCCGTAGATACATTCCGTCCCGAAGGGTATTCCGTTCGTCGTGGAGCAGGTGTGGTAGCCGTTAAGGGGTGGCTTGTGGGCATCACACGTGTCAACTGAGTATAAGGGGAAAAATAATTTATTTTATTTTCCTTGCTGAAGAATTTCTGTCAGGGGCTACTTTATTTCTCTAATTGCCTAAAAACAATTTTGAATGGGACTATACTTCTCACTAGTTTATTGTCCAACATGTTGCCAGGCTTATCAATCGCTGTTTTGTGAGGTATAGTATAGAGTCTCGTAACCATGGATGCTCTTGAAAGAAAGGAAAACATAAGGATAAAATAAATGTGTGTCCGTGAGTGGGTGTATGTGTGAGAGAGAGAGAATGCGTGTGTGTGAGTGTGTGTGCGTGCGTGTGATGTGAATGTGTACGTCGACTTGCGACCGACAAACATCCGCTTTTCTGTCTAAGTGCGGACTCTATCCGTGTTGCAAAGCCTCATGCATTATTGATTATAACATTAATTGGACAAAAAGTACTTACTCTCGACATTGATGTTCACTCTACAGACGGCTGTGTTTTGAGCAGGAGCACAGTCTCTGGCTGTGTACGTGAACTGCTGCTTCCCGTGACCGAAGCTACTCGGAAGATATGGACTGTAATAAGAAGGTAACAGCTGATACTTACAAACTAGTATCTCTTCTTCGAAACAATTAAAGTGCATTGAACGTTGTCTATTTTAATACATATATTGCATGCACCCCTGGTGTTGCCCCTCGATCACACAATCGGCATAAATAAA
The DNA here is from genome assembly GCA_033980235.1 of Diadema setosum. Taxonomy (NCBI): domain Eukaryota; kingdom Metazoa; phylum Echinodermata; class Echinoidea; order Diadematoida; family Diadematidae; genus Diadema; species Diadema setosum. Next base: position 33,840,986 of record CM067075.1, on the reverse strand, counting down.
GACATTACAAACACACGTGCAAACAGCCGTATAATACGAGTACATTACCGTAATCAAATACACATGTAGTAAGAATTACATACATATGTATGTCTCGACGACAACCTTCCTTTTAGTCACCCGTTCCACCAAAGTGATGGCATTTTGAAATGTATTAGTAACCCGAAAAAGCAAATACAGAAAAAGTAAATCATTAGAATAAAGCATCACATTTTACAAACTTTGATGATAATATGAAGAATGTCAGGTATGAAAGGGGGATTCAATTACCACGTACAGTGACTACTATAGTTGACAAGTAAAGTCTGAAGGCTCGGTCACAAATGCCTTTACGAACTGCTACGAACGCCGTAAGAACGAGTTTTATACCAGATTGTAAGATCTTCTGAAGAAGGCCGTACGAAACCAGTGTGTTCCTAGACCTTTTTTGAACCGTTCGTAAGTTCTGTTACTGGTCGATGGTCTTGTCCAAGACTTTTTTTCCCCATGTCGTACGAAGACCCTTTCTAAGACGGCCGTACGGAAGTCGTAAGAACAACGTATAAGAACCACGCAAGATTTTTGCAGATTTCGTAGTGTTGCGAGACAATTCTAGAAGCCTCAATGTATTCTTAAGATGATCGTAAGAATCCCTTAATTTGTTCACTCTGAGGGCTCTCAAATTGTGCAATTGTTGAGTTTTGGGGAGTATAAAGACAAGTGACACTAAATGTAACATTGACCAGTGTTGACCAAATAAAACTTTGAAAAAAAAAATAAATAATCATAAAATTGTATACGGTAGACCTGTTAATATGCAAAAAACTTGTAAGATCTTCTTATCAACTGACTTGAGAATACCGTGACCTGCACTAACGCCTGTCTTTCACGACCTCAATAAAAATGGTATTAAAGATGGCCGTAAGCATGGCTCGACACTAACTTTTTTGTTTGGTGGCCCAATCCTAAATTTCAAATTTTTGGTGGCCCGAGAGAAAAATTTGGTGTCCCGAAAAAAAACAATAAAAAACATTAAAAGTCCTTTTTTTTTTAATGAGTCAACTATTTAAGTTTTATGATAGTAAGAATTAGAAGTTGGACATTGGACATATCTACTAATAAATAAACTTCAACAAACTTGCAACACTCACTCTCAGGCACTCATTCAGTCCTTTTCATCCATCCTTTAAACAAATTTAACTGCTAATTTCCGGTGCAAAAAGTTACGAATTTATTGACATACTTTTCAAAAAATTTTGGTGGCCCAAGGCGGGCCACCAAATTTGCCCTGTTTTAAAATTCGGTGGCCCGACTTTCATTTTTGGTGGCCCCGGGCCACCGGGCAACCGTTAGTGTCGAAAGTATGGCGTAATGAAAGCTGGCATTCTTGAGAAAAAAAAAACACACATACAGACGAACTTTAAGGAAAATGTAACCAAAAATCACTTGTTTCTAAAGAAGTTTTTAAATTGTTTTGAGAATTAAACGGCATCTGTACGAATATCTACGAATCTCAATGAAGTAGTGCATTCATTAACAGGGAGATTCTTACGAACGCGTAGTTCGTACGAATCTTTGTGATGACCGTAGCTTTAGCTGCAAGCTCATAGTAGGTACCCAATTTGTGCAAATGTTCTGTTTTTTGGAGTATACAATTTCGAATTTCAAATTCTTATTCTGTTCATGGTGTTCGACGAGGAATCTCTTTCCTCCTCCACTTCTACTTACAGTTGTGTTGTCTCCTTGGCACTTATGTCATTTTGACAGTATCGCTTTTTTGAGACTGCACAAAATATACAAAAACTCGTGAAGATCTTCACACGAATGACTTTAATATGCCTTGGAGATACACGTACGACTATCTTGCGACAAGAACAAACAAAGAAAACAAACGCAAGATGGCCGTAAGTATGAGGTAATGACAGCTCAAGACATTCTTGCGAAAAATGTACGAGATTTAAGGCCATTGTATGAACGAAAATCACTCCGTTTCGAAGGGTCTTGAGAATTGAACGGCATTCATACGAACTTCGTAAGAAGACCGTAAGAAGCTATGCCCCATATCTACAAATCTGTATGAACTCTTTGTTCGTGCGAAACTTTGTGACCGTAACCTATGATATTTAGGCATAAGCATTCTTTTCCATGACAGCACATACTCACGAAATGATTGTGATAAACATAGGAGTATTCCTAGTATTCCTATAATTTCTATTATAGATTGATACAATTCCGACGTAAAATTTTATTTGGCTGAATTTGGCGTAATGTAGACTGAATTTAACTGTCAAGACTTGAGGCAATTGATTAGCCGCCTGGATGAAAGCAAAACAAAACAAAACAAAAACAATACGCACAATTACATTTTTTCGCGGTCAATTCCTGCCTGTAAAACATACCATTTCTTTAAAAATGCATTTCGACATCATATTTTTCTGACTCTGCCCCACTGCTTACTTCGAGCCTTGCATAATCGTATCATTAAGAAGCTACAGCTTCGTTTGTGATATCTCCATGCAGATTTTACAACCATCGGGAGTATCAAAAAATAATCAGATGCTACTTTGCGTTTTATCTGATATTTTCTTTTTACATTTGCAGAAAAAGTTAAAGGGATAGTACTGCCCTACTTTGGCAAAAGGAAGCAAGTGACATCGAGTACAAATGCTACAAATGAAAAAAATAATATGTTTTTGGGTAGGCCCAGCCTTCAACATGGAAATTTGTGATGAGAGATAATGTCGGCATTCGTACCAGTCATATTGTGGTGATGCATTTATGACAATTTGAAGAATTTTGATATTCCCAGCATAGAAACTCATCATTATGTAACTTACTTCCTTTTGCCAAAGTATTATAGATGTGTAGCAAACATGAAAAATCTGGTAAAAGGAAGCATGTAGCAATCATATCATGAGAACGCTACTTGCTTCCCAGGCTTTGTCTAAGTATTACAGATTTGTAGCAAACATAAAAACTTGGCAAAAGGAAGCAAGTGATAATCATATCATAAGGATTTCACTTGCTTCCTTTTGCCAAAGTATCATAGATTTGTAGCTTCCTTCGAAGTGTTTTAGATTGAGTATAAATGTAAATAATTTGGAACTTACGAGAAGGAAGCAAGTGACAATCATGTCATGAGGTTGTTACTTGTTTCCATTTGCCAAAGTATGATTTCAGATTTTTAGCAAACATGAAAAATCTGGCAAAATGAAGCAAGTGACAATTGGTTATCATGAAAATGTTACTTGCTTCCTTTTGCCAAAGTATCATAGATTTGTAGCAAACATAAAAAAATTGGCAAAAGGAAGCAAGTGACAATCATATCATACGGATGTTACTTGCTCCCTTTTGCCGAAGTATTTTAGATTGTGTGTAAATATAAATGATTTGGCAAAGGGAAGCAAGTGACAATCATATTATGAGGTTGTTACTTGCTTCCTTTTGCCATTTTTTTTCATGCAATCTTGTGCACTTGCTTCCTTTTGCCACCCAAATATCTCAGAAATAGTCAAAAATTGTACCTTTTGGATTTTTCAGTTAAATAGAGCACGCTTAAAATATGCCAAAGCAATAAAAACGTCAATATTCATAAAAATGTCACTTGCATCCTTTTGCCAAAGTAGGGCAGAGTACAGTATTGGTGGAGATGAGAATTGGGCTTCTAACTTATTGCGATATACCAAGAAAACACTTATGAAATAACACAGAGCATACCATTTTAAGAGGAATTCAAAGTTTATTTGGAATAACTGAAACATCCAAAAACAAAGTAAAACTAAGCGTTCGTAATAAAAGGTCGGTCCCACACTTTATTAGAATTGCTCTTTTTTGGATATCTCAGCCATTTCAAAACCAATTTTCATCAAATAAACGTTGAATTTCTCATGGAATTGCATGCTCTTTCATATTTCATAAGAGGTTTCTCATTATCTTATCAAAAAATAATAGAAACCTGAAATTAGGTCTCAACCAAAACTATACGATCTCCTTAGTTCGTGAAGATAAACTTTTGTTTTTTATAATATGGCAACTTCAAAAACATTAGAAACAGTCAGTCTTACTTATAGTGTTTTACGGAGCAGCCTCCCTCGCTGGCCTTGGGATCGTTCCAGAATTTAGCAACAGGTTCTACGGCACGCTTGATTCCCAAATCCTTCTTGTTTGGGTTGGTGTTGCACGACGTGTATGGGGAATTCCATTTTGGCGGTGTCGTATCTACACCATTGCGAGTTGAAAGAGGAAAATTATTGAAACAACTAAAAATGAAAAAAAAAGAATGGATCGAGGAGTGACAGCATTTTTTGAAGTGTTGCATCCAACTTTTGAAATAACATTTTAAATGTGGAATCTAGCAGGAAAACCAACACTTTCAAAATGTTGTCACTCCTCGGCCCTTTTAAATGCTAATTCAACATTTGTGTTTTTAGAGTGTAATAATCATGACGAAGTATCAAGCTGAGTACTGTCTACAAAAACATTCCGATCAGTATTCATTTATTGTATTACGGTGTCCATCATTATCATGCCATAAACAATGGTTTGGAGAGGGATTACTCCACTGGAGGGAAACAATTTTGAGCTAAAGATATGAAATTAAAGTGCAATCTCTGAAAATGTTGACCAAAATAAGATGTCAGTAAGTCGACCACTGTATACATGTCTGCTCCATGGACAAAGACTATCACTACCGCATCTCGCTCACATAAGACTAATGGTAAGACATTATTTGTTTGCAAGGGTTTGTTGTGCACATGCCTTCAAAGAAATGAATTGGAATGTATATTATAGTGACTTTGAATCTCAAAACGCAATAAATATGATAGTCAACAGTTTGCAGCCTCATCATGGGTTAGATAAACATTCCGAAGCTCTACAAAACTGAACACTTGGATATTCTTTTTTTTTTCAATCTTGATTTCGAATTAAAACAAACAAACAAACAAACAAACCTCCATATATGATATCTGGGATCACAAGGTGGGTACCAAAACAATGGCCACGTAGCGACTCCGATCATATATCACTCTGAGTAAGATTTGTGTTTTTCTGTTTGTTTGTTTGTTTGTTCATTTTCGATCTGAGAAGATGGCTGGCTAGCCCATTATGCTAAGCTGGTCTTCCATGGGGTCCAGTTGGATGTGAGACAGGACCGCTTCACCCTGCTCTTTGCGATGAATGAATGAAGCGGGATATTTTACGTGGTTGAGTAGTGACTCTCTCACACTAGTCACACATGGACCACCATTGTATGTTCTATCCGAGGGACAGAGTATTTTGCTTTTTGCTAAAGGGGACGGTATGATTACACACAACATATATACTGAGTGAGACTCGGATATCGAACCTGGGTTGCTTGGGTCGAAGGCACACGCACTACCGACTGAGCCAACTCCCCGATAACGTCTATAGTATTATAGCAACGATTTTTTTTTTCATTTCCATTAGGTAGGTGTACGTCTATCATTCCTAAGTATTTGCAATAGTTATGTCTTACCGGAGGTTGGTAGGCCTGTAAGAGAGCCAACAATAATATTATAGTAAAATGACCATCTGATACATATACCAAAAAAAAAAAAGTAATGAATAACTATCGCTTAATTGTGTCAATTGCTTCATGACACTTTGTTCCATATTTAGTGAATGAAAGACTAAGATCTTTGGAACAAAAACACAAGAAACTTGAAGTACAAAAACATCATTCAAAGTACAGACGAAGAACAGGCAAATAATGGTAAAAGATGGTAAAAATTAGAATACAAGACTGATGTTGCATCTAAACATAGTTTAGTAAAGATGATTACAAATTAAAGAATTGATTAACATGAAAGGGAACACGACTAGGAAATAAAAGATTAAGAAAATCAATATTTATAGTCCTGCTATTAAAGAATATTCCTTCTTTGAATTTACGAGCAATGTGAAAACATGCACGTATGATTTCGTAACTTACCTGGAGGCCTCCGTCGTCTGCGCCTACGTCCGCAACAATCTGTAAAATGTTAGACAGAAGCAATGGTACAAGTGTTCATCGATTTGCGCACGATTTTCTAATTTTTCATAAAAATCAAGATAAACTTGACATGTGAAATTAGTCCAGTTTCATAAAGTGGTATTAATTACACCTGTAAATTATGTACTGGTGCTTTACGCAAACTGATGATCGCAAAATGTTCATATTCTTCTCAAATGTTCCACTACAGAACTTTCTTTCCTTTTTCCCTCTATTTGTGACCGTGCACCTCGAAACTATTAAATTAAACATAAATTCGCACACACTGATTTTGCGTGAGGACTGAAAATAGCAAAGTGAAATGGGTCAACCCAGCCGAACTTGACTTTTTCATATTTTCTGAAAGAGCGGGTCTTCTTTTACATTATGCTAAAATTTGGTATCATAAAACGGGCAGGAAAGTGTGTATTTTTAGCAGTTTATCTCGAACATTTGTGGTAGAATAGTGTGATTATGTGTGTACAGTGTATTTAGAATCCCTTTTTCATTTCTAAAAAACCTTGTCCACACTCTTCACTTTCAACTCTAATAACTTTTGAGAGGATAGTGCTACTGCTTTGAAAGTTGGCATTCATTATGGACAAAATGTGTTGATGAGGAATGCCTAATTTCAATTTAATCTGATGATCCCTTCATTGTTGTTACTCTGGTGGTTTACTTCCTTTTTTTTTTTTTTTTTTTTTTTTGTCCTATTCACCGCACAGCCAGCACGGTTTGGTAAAGATTAAGCGCTTGAATAGACACTTTACTTCAGAGCCTCTTTTCTCAGTTCACATTTTCCTGAGTTCGTGCTTTCTTTCCAATATTTAGATAGGTTAGGAAAGTCCATTGGATTTGAATTATACATTATTTCAAAGCTTAAAGTCTGCTCTTTCAGAATATGGTCTTAACTAAGAATTCATGTCTGGCGACTTTTTGTTTGTTTTGAGGTGCAGAGTCACATTTAGTGTTTAATAAGAAAGGGAGACAGAAATTCCAATGTTGCGCTTCGAAAGTATGAACACAAGGCACACGGATGAAAACATATTTTTACATTGTGTTTGCTACAAACGTTAATTGTTAGCTTTGTTGATTCTTCATGATTACACTTGAAGAGTTTGTTTGCAAAAACCGATAAGTCCATATTTGCCAAATGGAGATATTTGCGATTAAAGGTCAAGAAAAGTAAAGAGAATAAGAATTGTTTTGCTTCTTTTGACTATAACTTCAAAGTTGTACCTTTATATGTAGTGGACCAATATATCATTTAAAAGGTATTATTTTGTACTTTATGACAGAGACCGTATTTCAAAATCTTCAAAAATGGACTTATTGGTTTTTGCGAACAAACTCTTCACTTTATTATATGAATTAAGGAACACTGAATGAACACATAATTATATCCCGCTCACTGGAAATGTTTAAACAAATATTTTCAAGAACTTGTAGTTTACCAAAGTACCAAGAGTTTTGGGAGTAAGAGACATGGTAAAGATGGTACATCACATAATCACTCTCTCTGTGAGTAGCAAGATTTATGATATATGTTTTCTGATAATCTATTCCAAATTATGAATTCTTGCGTCGAGTTTTTTTTTTATTGTACATGTTACTGACTGACATATCGCCCTACATCGACGTAAATAAGCACTGAATTGATCCGTGTTTATAGCAGTATCCACGACAATAGAAATCAATCATTCAATTCAATTCAATTCAATCATTTATTGTCTGATTTACAAAATACAGAAAATCTTCCTCCACTGGCAAGATAACAGAGCATAACACGACAAGAATAACAAGCAGATCACATATATACAAAAATGACTAATAATCAATTAACAATTCAATACATCAAACTATATATCGTAACTAATTAAACTGAAACACTAATGAGATGAAGAGGTATGTTTGGGACTATAAAAATAGAACATTATGATATACTATTGATGCATTGAATCTTTTAAACGTCTGACTATGGCAAATATATATCAAAAATGCAAAGTCATACATACACAATTGCACAGACCCTAAAAATATGTTGGGAGTGAAACATGTGTGATGTACATTATACAGAAACCCAGGGATCATATGTCGCATGTGTGCCCACGAAGAGCAGGAATAAGAAGAAAAGAATAGAGGTAGAAAAGGATGGAGAGGGTTCCATAGAACAGCTGCCTCTATGGGCACACATGTAATACAGTGTTGTTATGAAAATATGCATGCACACGTATGCGAAAACATTCCGTGATCATTCCAATAAAATAACAGAGTGCAACAATGAATGCTGCATAATGTAAATGTAAATCACAGTCCATGTGTGCCCAGGAAGCAAAATAGAAATGAGAGAGGGAAAGAAGCAGAAGATAGACGGGAGGGAGGGGGGGGGGGATTTCCGGGAAAAGCTGCCTATGTGGGAACACATACAATGTGATATGCTTGGGCCTAAACACTCGAGAAGTATACGAACCTACGACTTCCTGATAACCGGACAGGCCAGTGCTGATTCTAATCCTAACAACCATGCAAAGTGTAATGCGAAATCATTCAAATTGAAGAAGTTATCGCGTCGAGTTGTTTTTAATGTAACTGGTTGACAAATAACCCTACATTACATCGACGTAAATAAGCACTGAATATATCAAATAATATTCTATGTTTATGTTTGTCACATCACCAAGGGACCACTGCCTATCAAGCTCTGCTTATGTGGATGGTCCTCTGCGTTTCTGACGCAACATGTTATATGATATTTCAGAACGTTAAGCGGACATTATTTTTAACTCTTTCTGTGTCAGGTACTTTTTGGACAGTGTGTAAGATGCAATAGGATTTTCTGTGTCAATCGGCACTCAAAATACACAAACAGTGACAAAGGGCTATTAGAGTCTCTTACCTGATTGAGAAACAAGCAGAGAAAAAACACAGAGCACGAGAAGAACACGACTCGGTTGTGTCATCATCATTTCGCTTATATACGTCCTGTCGACCGACAAAGAGGGAGAAATACTGAAAAACATGGAGATCACTGGATAACGGACACACCGAAAAAAAAAAACCAAACAAATAGGTGAAACTTTGCACTTTTTAAGGTGCAGACCGATCTCAAACTGGGTCTACCTTTATACGGGTACAGCTTCGCACCTTTCAGACCAGAAAGGTGCAAAGCTGCACCTTGGTGCAAAGGCGCTCCCATTGTGACACTGGTCTGAAAGCATGGGCGTAAATCCCGGGGGGGGGGGGGGAATGGGGGGGATATATCCCCCCCTGAAATGGAGGAGGGGGGGATGGCCTGTACAATCATCCCCCCCCCCCCCCCTGAATTTTGAGGGGAAAAAATGGAGGAAGCAGAAATGTGATTGTATCAATTTTGGCATAATGCATGACGTTTGTACGCCGGCCTTCAGACAGGTAACAGAGCTGAACAGTATTCTATCTTGTAGGGAAATGTATAATTTTCTCAAGCGCTCGCTCGCTTCGCTCGCTCGCGAAGAAAGTAACTTCGACATACACTGTAAGATATAGCTCAGGCGTTGACAACGTCAAATAGTATAGGTCTACATGTAAACATGCTATGACGCGAGTGACTGGGGACCATCTGCAAAATATGTACGAAAACATACAAACAAACAATAACAACAACTTTATCGCCATAATAGACCAGTTCGTAATTCCACTTTGCGCATGAGCAGAAAAAGGTCATTTGTACCAACATACATTTTGGTTTGTTATTTCACTGAGATAAGCATCTGAGATGTGATGATTATTCATGTGATCGTTATCTACATGGCGCTTGCCAGCACATCCACCTGACAGCAGCCCTGGTATTTGACAATATGAAAAGAAAAGGTTGATATTGCATCCAATACAAAACAATGAAATGGATGCCTTTAAAATGTCAACTGACGGACTATTCTGGTCACGTGGTCTAAACGCAAGTTCATTCTTTGTTTGAACACGAATTCCATAAATTGTTACGTCGGGCAAGCTTATGCATTATGCCGCTTTGAAAACGAGTGAAGTGCCTAACCAATTGAGAAAAATGAAAGGTCATTTGTACCAATGTGTACATGATCTAATTACGAACTGGCTTATTGAATCCCCTCCATTTCCTGAATCATTCCTGAGAAACGACAGTGACTGATGACTCAGTCAGGATACATCTATGGGCATACCAAGGGAAGATCAGGGACGTCGAATCTATGGGGGGCAAAGGGGCATTTGCCCCGCCCCAAAGGAAGTGTTTAGACAGACAAATCATTTATCCCCCAAGCAATTCCCGAGATGAGGACAAATCTCGAACTTTCTTAATGGAAAATTGTCCAAATATCGCCAGAACTATGCACCAGATCGTTGTATTGCAATCATGAACATGCAAAAGGTCCGCTATAAGATAAGGGATAAACTTTGTACACTTTTGACATAGACATATATTCCCTAATTTATCAAAGAGTGTGCAGCAGATCTTTCACTTAACAAGCAACCTAATATGTATAGAGGCGTCGATGGGGGGGGGGGGGATGGTTCTCAAATAAAAGTGGGACAAACAAAAGCGAAAAATATAGCTACAAACGGCAATTTTTGGAGTGTAAAATGATAAAATTTTAAAGCTCACTCGCTCCGCTCGCTCGCATTTAACCGCTATGCCATTCTCCTGATGTTGCTGCCAGTGATTGAAAGCAGGTGCACCCAGTGCGCCTCCTTAATTTCCAAAGCGAAAATATAGCTACAAACGACAGATTTCAGGACTGGAAAATGTCAAAATTTTCAAGCTCAATCGCTTCGCTCGCTAGCATTTAATCAGTATGCCATTCTCCTGATGTTGCTGCCAGTAATTGCCGGCAGTTGCGCCCGGTGTGCCCCCTTAATTTCCAAAGCGAAAAAATACAGCCACAAACGGCAGTCTTTGGACTGTAAAATGTCAAAATTTTCAAGCTCGCTCGCTCCGCTCGCTCGCATTTAACCGCTATGCCATTCTCCTGATGTTGCTGCCAGTAATTGCCGGCAGTTGCGCCCGGTGTGCCCCCTTAATTTCCAAAGCGAAAAAATACAGCCACAAACGGCAGTCTTTAGACTGTAAAATGTCAAAATTTTCAAGCTCGCTCGCTCCGCTCGCTCGCATTTAATCGCTATGCCATTCTCCTGATGTTGCTGCCAGTGATTGTGAGCAGGTGCGCCCCCCTAAATTTCCAAAGCGAAAAAATACAGCCACAAACGGCAGTCTTTGGACTGTAAAATGTCAAAATTTTCAAGCTCGCTCGCATTTAACCGCTATGCCATTCTCCTGATGTTGCTGCCAGTAATTGCCGGCAGTTGCACTCGGTGTGCCCCCTAAATTTCCAAAGCGAAAAAGTATAGCTACAAACTGCAGTTTTTAGACTGTAAAATGTCAAAATTTTCAAGCTTGCTCGCTCCGCTCGCTCGCATTTAATCGCCGTGCCATTCTCCTGATGTTGCTGCCAGTGATTGTGAGCAGGTGCGCCCCCCTTAATTTCCAAAGCGAAAAATATAGCTACAAACGGCAGTTTGGGGACTGTAAAATACCAAATTTTTGAAGCTCGCTCGCTTCGCTCGCTCGCATTTAATTATTATTCCATTCTCCTGATGTTGCTGCCAGTAATTGCCAGCAGTTTTCGCCCGGTGCGCCCCCTTAATTTCCAAAGCGAAAAATATAGCTACAAACGGCAGTTTTGGGACTGTCAAATGTCAAAATTTTGAAGCTCGCTGGCTTCGCTCGCTCGCATTTAATCATTATGCCATTCTCCTGATGTTGCTGCCAGTAATTGCCAACAGTTTTTGCCCGGTGCGCCCCCTTAATTTCCAAAGCGAAAAAATACAGCCACAAACGACAGTTTTTGGGACTGGAAAATGTCAAAATTTTCAAGCTCATTCGCTTCGCTCGTTCGCATTTAATCATTATGCCATTCTCCTGATGTTGCTGCCAGTAATTTCCAGCAGTTTTCACCCGGTGCGCCCCCCCCCCCCTTAATTTCCAAAGCGAAAAAATACTAGTACAGCCACAAAGGACATGTGGGACTGTAGAATATCAAAATTTTCAAGCTCACTCGCTTCGCTCGCTCGCATTTAATCGTTATGCCATTCTGATGTTGCTGCCCGATTGCCGGCAGTTGCGCCCGGTGTGCCCCCATAATTTCCAAAGCGAAAAAATACAGCCACAAACGGCAGTCTTTGGACTGTAAAGTGTCAAAATTTTCAAGCTCGCTCGCCCCGCTCGCTCGCATTTAACCGCTATGCCATTCTCCTGATGTTGCTGCCAGTAATTGCCAGCAGTTGCGCCTGATGCGGCCCCTCTTAATTTCCAAAGCGAAAAAGTATAGCTACAAACGGCAGTTTTTAGACTGCAAAATGTTAAAAATTTTCATGCTCGCTCGCTCCGCTCGCTCGCATTTAATCGCTATGCCATTCTCCTGATGTTGCTGCCAGTGATTGACAGCAGTTGCGCCTGGTGTGCCCCCTTAATTTCCAAAACGAAGAATATAGCTACAAACGGCAGTTTTTGGACTGAAAAATGTCAAAATTTTCAACGCAAAGAGATTTCACCGTAGGAGGGGAAAACCCCCCTACCATACCCCCCCCCCCTCGCTTGATTCGTTCCCTCACAATAACCGCTCCTCCTAAGATCAAATCCTGTCTACGCCGATGATAGGCCCCATTATTTAGTAGGCCTTCACATTGATGTCGCACAGCAAGAGCTGAAATACCACGATTTTGTCATTCAATAATATATTGTGAATATTTCATTTTCTTATTGTTTTTTTTAGAAAAGAAAACAAAATTTTCACCACAAGTAAGCACCAGATCGCTGAATTTCAGGTCTGAAAATGCAAAATCTTCCTCGTGTGGGAGAGGGATACCCCCCCCCCCCCCCATACACACCCTTCCCCCGTTCGGTGGTTCCGCTCCCTCTCACAGATATTTCCAAAAAAAAAAAATGTTTTCATACTTTTAAGGTCTGATTTTCCGCTGAAAGTCGTCTGACAAGCCAAAAAAAAAAAGCAACAAGAACAAAAAGTCTTTATGTTGTTGCTGCCACTTTTCTCCCACTTTATATTTCATGCAAAAGAGTGGGGCATCCGATCCCTGTAAAGTATGTGTGTGTGTGTGGGGGGGAGGGGGGCACAAAGCTTCTTCCCCCCCCCACCCCCCTCCACCCCCCCCCCCCCATCCCCCCCCCCCCCCCAAAAAAAAAAGGCTGCACCGGTCCGGTAATGGGCTTGTAATCGTGGTGATGGTGACCATCCCCCCCACTCCTCAGTATGGATTTACGCCGTTGTCTGAAAGGTGTAAAGTTGCAACCGTAAAGGTGTTCCCAGTGTGACATTGGTAAAGATGTAAAGTTGGAAAAATGGTAGCATTGTTAAAAATCACGCACTGACCACTCTCATACGAGACATTCAAGCGTCACTTGTTTTTTGTCACTGTCATTCTCATTAGGTGCAGTCTTATGCAAATAAAATGAATGATTTTATCACCCCATAAACCTCCTGTTGAAATTATAATAAGATTTTTTTTTTAACAACAGAGATGTATGACAGAGATTACGTTGATCTTTTGCTTTTTAGTCTGTTTGTATTTGTTGAGGGTTTGGTGCTGGGAAGGGGAGAGGAAGGTGAGAAATAATTCATCAGCCACACCCCTCCCCCCCCCCCCCCGTTCCCTCTGACAGTTCCTGTAATGCTTGGTGATATAATGATATATTAATATACTTGGTGCAATTAATCGCCCGTTTGTAAGATAAAGAGAATAATCAGTTCGTAGGGACATTTTTCCCCATAAAATCGAAATGAATAGATAGATAGGTAGGTAGAAATAAAAGCTTCAAATAAGTATACACGGAATATCAGCGAGTATGATCAAATGAACAATTAAAGCTTTTCTTTTACCTGACTATAGAGCATGTAGCCTCTCTTAACCGCGAGTAGGATGATTTCGTTTCAGTATGTGGTAATGCAGTGTTCCTTTCGCAACGATAGATTAACGATAAGTTCCCTCTGGCGACTGGTGCTCGCTCGCTGTACGTGAGCGTATGTGTGCGTGCGCGCTTTTGTGGGGACTGAGAGAGAGAAAGGGAGAGAGGAGGGGAGAAAGGAGGGGTTGCTGTTGATGCTGCTTTGTTGTTGTTGGTTTTTTTATACGAAACATTATGAATACAAATCCCGTCGGCTGCGGTCTTGCAGTACTGCGCTGTGCAATGCAGTTTGGAATGGGAATTCCCCTTTTTAGTCCAGGAGCCAGCGGGGGTCAGCCTAGCTGAAAAGGTTACCAATTTTTATGTGTATAGCAATTTAGTACATATGCCCCTGAGTATGGAAATGCACGTCTGGCTGGTCATCGGTGGTGGGTGTGGCCTGGAGGGCCACAAAAAGGACCCCCCAAAATTAGGCTAGCCTAGCTGGAAAAGTAACCCCATGAAAACAACTGGAACTTGTTCGTTACACTTACAGGATAAATGAATGACCATTGCCAGACGTTTTAAGTGGTGGGGGGTAGCCGCCAGACGCTCTTAAAGGCCCAACTCCAGCTAGGCTAGCCTAGCTGAAAAAGTAACCTCATGAAAACCACTGGAACTTGTTCGTTACACTTACAGGATAAATGAATGACTACTGCCAGACGTTTTAAGTGGTGGGGGGTAGCCGCCAGACGCCCTTAAAGACCCAAATTTTTCCAGCTAGGCTAGCCTAGCTGAAAAAGTAACCTCATGAAACCCACTGGAACTTGTTCGTTACACTTACAGGATAAATGAATGACCATTGCCAGACGTTTTAAGTGGTGGGGGGTAGCCGCCAGACGCCCTTAAAGACCCAAATTTTTCCAGCTAGGGTAGCCTAGCTGAAAAAGTAACCTCATGAAACCCACTGGAACTTGTTCGTTACACTTACAGGATAAATGAATGACCATTGCCAGACGTTTTAAGTGGTGGGGGGTAGCCGCCAGACGCCCTTAAAGACCAAACTTTTTCCATGCTAGGCTTGCCTATGTTAGCTGAACAAGTAACCTTGTGAATCCCACTGGAACTGTTTCTTTACACTTACAGGATATATGCATGACCGTTGCCAGACGTTTTAAATGGTGGTGGTGGTGGTGGGGGGGGGGGGGGGGGGGGGTAGCCGCCAGACGCCCTCATAGCAAAGACCCAATTTTACCAGCTAGACTAGCCTATATTATAGCTTGAAAAATAACCTCCTGAAACCCACTGGAACTTGTTCTTGTGATACACTCAAAGGATAATTGAATGATTGTTGGCAGACAATAGCCGCCAGACGCCCCAAAGACCAAACTCTTACCAGCTAGGCTAGCCTAGCTGAAAATATTAGGAAAGTAACCCCATGAAACCTCTGGAACTTGTTCTTGCACTTACAGAATAAATGCATGAGCGTTGCCAGACGCTTTAAGTGGTGGGGCGTAGCCCCCAGACGCTCTCAAAGACCCAATTTTACCAGCTATAAGGTTCACATATTTCAGAAATGATAGCAGTGTAATTCCATAACAATACCGCTTGCTTGCGAGTTCACCTGTCTATAATCTATGCATTCCTTATTCTTTTGTTCTGCTTCCTTGAGTCCCAACTCATGCATTCTTATGGTGACTCTCCCATGTCATCATCCTTGTTCATTGCAATTTTTTCTATTTTTTTGAAAATATTCCTATTCTTCATCCCAATTATCACAAATTCTGAAACTAGAATGTCCTCAGTATAACTAATTCATAGTTGTACAAATGTACAAATCTGAGAATCACCGGAGGTCTCTTTTAATGGGGGAGTCTCTTGAGCGCACGGGGAAACATGCTTTCACTATCAATAGGGCAAGTATTGAGACGAAATACTGTAGAAATATGAGAATATACAGTGCTGTAGTTTTGGTAGAAGAAATAGGGTATCTGTATTTGTCCTCAGTGATAACAAAAAAAACTTATTTGGAAAGAATAATAGACATCAAAAAAGAATTGCCCAATCAAACATGTCGGGATTTTTCTCAAACATCAGTGTTCTCATTTCCTTTGCAGTGTAAAACAAACAAACAAACAAACAAAAAAAAACAGGGCCGGGTACAGTATCCGGATGGAAATTGGTGGGATGGGCGTAAACCCGCGGGTATTATAACATACTGACGTGAAAAAAAAACAAAAAAAAAAACAAGACCAAAAACTACTTTCTTTCTGTGCCCTGCATGGGGAGAAATATTCATCAGTTGCATTTTGGAAATGTTGAAAATCACAACTTTTGATGAAATTGTCAGTATCTCTTCTTATGAGGGCTTTTTTTATAATTAAGTTTCTTTCCTCTATGACCATGATAAAACAAACCCCTGGTGATTAAAACAAAAGACAATCAAAACTTGGCAAATGAACTCTTTGGACATTAGCAAAAGGGAATACATTAACAGTTTTTGCAAACACTTTATACAAATGAAGGGGTCGGTGCATTATAGTGCTAACCCACACAATGTTCATTTTGAGATAATCGCTTTTGAAAGTTTGAAAAAATCCATAAATCAGGTTAATGACTCGAGAAGGCCAATTTTTTCGTATATGAACCTTTACATACTCAAGATTGAATAGTGTCTTGGGGAAATTTACTACCCTGATATTTTGGTGGATTCAAGAGGATTTTTCAAGTCACATTTTGAATTTGTGGCTTAGCACTTTATTGCAGCCAAATCCGTCGTGTATACAAATACTCTTCATTTTTTGAAAACTCACAAAATATCAATATTTCTTCGCTAAAAATGGAAAATTTATGTAATATTTGAGTTTCTCTCCTTTGTGACGTGAAATTAAAATAAGATATACTTGTTTTTAACTGTCTGTATTGTATAATCTGTGTGAATAATGAAGACAAACTTTGCATATATTTCAGACGCACACACGCGCACAGAATCAATCATATACGCATAAAGACATCTTGAAATGTGGATATTAAACAATTTCAAAAATTCAAGTTTTAAAAGAAAAAGCATTCAGTGTCATACAAAATAATAATATGATTTGTTGGGGGGGGGAGGGGTTATACCTCATTGAGGATTTTACATCTTCCGTGTACCTAAAAGCAGGGAAAGACTCAAGAGTCCCTTCTTTAGCATTATGCATATAACGCATTTTAAATTTAGGGTATCTAGATCAGAGAAAATAAAGTAAAATGATACATATCAACATTATTCCAGAGATTATCATGTCTTTTGTTAAAGGGAATAAAATACCATAAAGTAGACATTAAGGCCTTGTTTAGCTAGATTGGTTTTTTTGTTTAGGGTATCAAATTCACCAATAGTACTCTAAAATCCTTCTTTGTATGACAACGAATTTACCCCCCCAAAAAATAGTGTTGCATGAGAACTATGACTGTACATGCCTCAATGAATCCTCCTCCTCCATGTTCGTTGGTAAATGCAGGCTGTGTGAAATTATGCAGGAAAGTTCTTATCATAAAATGAATGACTAACTCTTAAAGGCCAAAAATCCATGAAAAGAACATTTGTAAAAATTGGGAAAAAATATCTTTGGAAGTCTGAACACTATAGATTTCGTATATTTGGACAGACCATACATGCTGAAATCCGATGTGCCGAATAAGACCAAAATAGTCTACGTATTATACCAAGTTGGTGTGTTTAAACACATACATTTTTACCCCATATGCACGTTTTCAGACTACATTTGGATCATGAAGATCATTTAGAAACAAGAAAAAAATTCTAATGTCAAAGCTGTTACGGTGACAAAACGTACACGAAAAAGTGAAAAATCTATATGCTTTCAATAGTTTTATCAATCACAAATCTCCAAATTCAGTTGAAGGAAACTTTCTTTTTTGTAAATTAATCTTGAAAACAACCCTGTGAAAAAAAAATAACTGAAATTTGTAACAGAATACAGCAAATACATTTTCTTTCCAACATGGAGACTTCTTCATAAAAATGCATGATAAATACCGAGTTTAAAGGATAAATTCAGTAGTGGAAAAAAGGGAGCTATTGACTCAAAATTAAATTACGTTAAAAAACACTATACTATCAGCATTGATCATGTTGATGCTTTAAATTCCGCTTTGATTGCTTTCAACGTTTATTGATTTAAATTGAGAAACCGTATACAGGTATCAACCACGTGGAACTATGAATTTTATACGACAGCGTTAGATTTGAAAAATAATGTTTGCAGTTCTATCATAAATGTAGCATCCTTTCAAAGGATGTTAAACATGTAAGTATCGTGTCTCGGTTATGTAAGAAACTACAGGGAAGCACAGCTGTATTGACAGCGGCAGGATTTTCTTCTTTTTTGTGGAAAATTTGAGGTAAATTGATCGATATTAAAAATGCATTTTGTTTTCATCCATTTTCTACTGTGTATAGATAATCCCCCTAGATATGGCTGTGAAAGCATAGCAAAATTGCATTTTATTCAAAAGAAGTTAAGAATTACTAACAGATAAGGCACATGTCCAAACATCCAGCTATCCGTACATTTTTTTTTTTTGCCCATATGAACGTTTTCAGATCACACTTGCATCGGGAAAAAAATCATAAATTTAGAGACAATACACTTATTATAATAAGCCATTTTGATGAAAAAAAACACACATAACAAATAAAGATTTATGTTTTGAATATATTTAATCAGTTATTTAACTGATGATTAATTTTGAGGAAGCTTTCCTTTTGAAGCGAAATGTCAGCATGAATAAAGTGCTAACCCACTAATGAAACTTTAAGGTGCTGGGACAGACCATGAATGTTGATTAATTTTCTTATAGGTCATAATGCACAAAGCTAAAATACTCCTAAAACCAGTGATTGTGGTATTTTCCTGATAAGTTCAACAAAAATAAAAAACTGGCGAAAAATGTCATGATCAGCAGAATTAGCATGAAAATAGTGCTAACCCCGACAGTACAAAAATTAACAAAAAATACTCATTAAAAGCTTAAAATTTCATTAATGTTTATCTCATCTCCATTTTCATAACTGGCAGAAGAGTACAAGTTATGTTATGAATCAGAATCACTCATTTTTGTAGATGAAAAAGTTTCCTCACTGTTCAGATTTAGATATTTTTATGACACCCTTCTGTCTGCTACCATGGAGGTCGCCATCTTGAAAAGTGTGGCTTAGCATTATATTCCTGCCTATAAGATGTGATAAATTTTCGGGGCAAAAAGATGCCTGCATTAAAAACCCATTTATTGCTTGAATTTCAAGATGACATTTTTAGGGATTATAGAGCAGTGATTTAGGATGGTGTAAATGCATGTAACTCATTTTTCACCAAAGTGTGGGTTAACACTATAATGCACCGACCCCTTCAAATGTCTAATACTCCATCATGCTCATAAAAAATACAATTCTACTGCAACAAAAATCCATTCAGTAAGACTCGTCCTCGGTGTACATAGCTTAAAATGCCAACTTCTTAAAAATAATTCCCCAGCTCTTAAATTTACTTTAGAAAGGGGAAGTAAAGCTCAACAACTTTGGCCTATGACTTTTTAGGTACCGTATCACCTTACGGTTGAGGAGATGGGTAAAGAAAAATTATTAACGAAATAAAACTTATAGGAACATGTTTCACATGACCTCACCGTTTTCTTCTCTTAGGAAAGAAACGAAATCTGAAAATTGTTCAAGAGTGTTTTTGAACATAGTACATTGCAAAAGCAGAAAAAATCAGTGTTTTTAAGAAACATAACTCACAACAACAAGGAATTCCTGTCGTGTCTAGTATTGCACGTTTTTGGTTTGGAGGGTTTTGGATGCTAATATTTCAAGACAAGTTTATGCTCCGGCACTTCGCATGAACTTAAATGTAAAGTAATGATCAACCTCTCTTGCCAATAAACTCAACATTTGCTGTTCTTCAGTAAAGCATATGACAGAAACATATGATAAACATGTCTAAAATTCATATGAATAAACTCACAGCAACAACAAAAATATTATGTTATCTATAAACTAATACTGCATGTACTTGGTTTCGAGGGATTAAAGGGGCCCTGAAATCCAAATGCATATTAATCTGTGTTGATTTATAATACCCTCAACATCACTTTTGCTGTGAAAAGAATATCTAGAAATATTTCATATATTTTTAATGATTTTTTCTTTTATTTTTCTTCAGATTACTTGGGAACGCCCACAAAAAAAAATCCTTCCAAACCAATCAATATTCATATTCTTGAGATGACATCATCTGTCAATCATTGCTGAAGTGCTGAAATGTTTTAACAAAAGACGCTGGTATGCACCTTCCCCTCGACTCAGCATAACTTGCATGTTTCCGTCATATTAATGTGACTAACAAAAGACATGGCGAGGGAACATGCAATGTTATGCTGAGTCGAGGGGAAGGTGCATTCCAATGTGTTTTGTTAAACTATTCAGCACTTCAGCAATGATTGACAGATGATGTCATCTCAAGAATATGAATATTGATTGGTTTGGAAGGATTTTTTTTTTTTTTGTGGGCGTTCCCAAGTAATCTGAAGTAAAATAGAAAAAAAAAATCACTAAAAATATATGAAATGTTTCTAGATATTCATTTCACCGCAAAAGTGATGTTGAGGGTATTATAAATCAACACAGATCAACATGCATTTGGATTTCAGGGCCCCCTTAAGATGCAAAATGTTATAACAAAAGCCCCTACGTGGCTACCAGCAATTAAACATCCTTCAACTTCTTTAGCAAATGAGCTCATGTGTATCATGTTCTTGTTGAGAAGACGAAGATGAGTAATGATAAAATAACCAAACTATCAACTTTCCTTAACATGAAATCATTATTGCCTTCTCGTAACGAAATTGAAAAAAAAAAAACCAGAACATCTGAAATTGTTCAAAATCGCTTCTTGATAACGATGAAAGCAAAGGAAACTTAGTGTTTGTAACCACTATGACACGTGTCTACAGATCTGACATGCTCATAAGAAACGTAACTCACATGAATATAATTCTATACAGTAAGTACTTGGTTTGGAGGACACTTAGATGCCAACTTTTCAAGAATAATACACCAGCACTGACATTAATTGATGAAAAAAAAAGGAATTTTCAGCTTCTTTATCCAATTAGCTCATAGGTAATTCCTTGTAGTTGAAAAAAAGAGTACACATAAAAATATAAACTTCCCGTAACATGTATCGTAGGTCATGATCTCCACATTTGCTCCTCTTAACTTAAAAGAAATAAATATATACTTAAATTCGTTTTAAATGACCTTTAAACAATATGAAGAAAAAAAAAATATGTGTCTGCAAAGGCTTGACACGTGTCTAATACTGGGTCACGCTCATATTAAACGTAGCTCACAGGAACAAGGAATTCACGTGTGTATAAAATAATACTGCAGAGAGGGTGCAAAGTTGAACCCTTTATTGAGGGTGCGAAAATGTTTCCTTGAGTATACATCTTTCCACCCACACTAAGTGGTGCTAGATTACACCTCTTCTTGAGGGTGCATCTTTCCACCCACACTAAGTGGTGCTTAGTTGCACCTTTCTTGAGGGTGCGATCTTGCACCCTTTACCTTTCGGCGCACCTTTGCACCCCGTGTAGCCTTTACATCTTGGTGCAACTTTACATCCTTTCGTGAGGGTGCAAAGAAACACCAAAAGTTCCAAGATTGTGCCTTGTTTTGAGGGTGCAATCTTGGAACTTTGGGTGCTACTTTGTACCCGCAAGAAAGGGTGAAAGTTACACCCTCGGGAGCAACTTTGCCCCCTTGAAAAAGGCGCAACCTCGTACCTTTAGGTGCAACTTTATGCCCGAAGGATGCAAGAATGTACCCTCTCTTGAGGGTGCATTCTTGTGCCTTATTGGTATGATGTTGCACCTATGTTACCCAGGGGGCAAGACAGGTTTACCAGACATGGGCTGTTGTAAAAGGTTGTTTGGTAGCAATGTGTTCAGAAGACCCTCCTGAACAACTTCTAGGTGGACTACCTTGACAATATGCTGCTGGAAAAAAATGGCGGCCATTTTTTTAAAATGGCCGCCATGTTTAACTAATATTTATATTTTTTACAAATAACTTTTGAGTCTTACCTTTAACCACCAGGTGCGAGGTATCATATTAAAGAAAATTAAATTTGCTACAGGATGATACCTCACTTGATTGGTTTGGTAATATTTTGCAAAAAAAAATTCCAGCCAAAATATAATTTTTATTACAATTCTTACCAAAAATTTGAATTCTGCAAAATTGCAAATTGTCATACTTTAAAAATCATCTGTCCTAGAGAATTCAAACTTTCTGGAAAACAGTCCATACATATGGGCAGTATTCTGTTAAAATCACATGTTCATTGCATATCTCATTAAAAAATTATAACGCTCTGAAGTTAGCACTTTCATATCAGCCACAAGGGCATTTTCTACCTTTATACAGGCAGGCCTTGCTCTGCCACATGATTTATTTGCACTGGCTTTCAAGGTTATACCTTTAGACTATGGATGACAGGCATTGCACAACACTGTGAAGTTCCAAGTGCCATAAATACCAAATCATAGATCTGTAAATATGCATCCTGAGTTGTCCTCACCCATAGTTTAGGTAGATCTTTTACATGTGTTGCACCAGAGTGTAGGCATACATATACTATTAGATATTATAATGTCTGTATCATTCACATGGATAACAACTCTTTTAACTCTGTCATTCGGGGCACTGTACAAATTGTGCAGTATTACCCTTGTATCAGCATCCTTTTGTGTTGATTTCAGGGCAGGGACATTCATAACAGACGCTTTTGCGATTAACATGCTTCTCGCTTCTTCTGTAAAGCCACCACCTAGGTAGATATGAGGCGGGCTAACAGCAGAGTGAAGACCATTTCTCACAGAGGAAGTTTAGGAGTTTAGCCTCATTTGCTGCCACTACAAAGAAATCTTGTGTGTCAGGGACCATGTAATGATCATTGATTTCCTATGTCTCAGCAGGTTTTGACCTGTGTTCTTGCTCAGCAGACTTAAAGGTGGTAATGGCCCACTGCATTTGTCACAGCAGAAGTGTATGAATTCGGTACCAGCAGGTACATCATAGAGCAGCAGGAATTTGTATTGTTCTGCCTGCAACGGTTCTGAAAATGTCATCTTTGTGAAAAGACCAACGTCAAATGGCATACAATGGCATCAAAGACTACTGCTGTCTTTCTGTCGAGTTGGGGCACTGCTGGTCACTTCAGTGTCCTTTATCAGAACTTTGACACGGCTTGACTTGGTGCCTGTTCTCGTGCTGCTATCATCCTTGAAGAGAGATAGTGGGTATTCACTGCATTCGTGATTCCTAATGAAGTCAACAAAGTCTTAATTCTCAGTCACTGACAATAATGCAGAATCATATGTATTAAAGCAAATGGTCACTTATTTCGTTACTCTGACCTGATGCTGCTGTTTTATCCACAGACTTCTTCGGAGTCTTGTTATATGTGTTGAATGTCCTCAGCTACTTGTTTTCTTCTAATCACTAGTCAGTGATTGAGAAAATGCCTCTAGACCAATTTGTTTCACTCTAACTAAACTAGATTGTCCTTTACGTTGGAATCAGTGCATTGTCCAGTTGTTACGCTTTATCATACAGGGAAGTTGTAATTGCACTGAACAGATTTGTCTCAACTGCTGCCATTCTTGATCGCCAGGTCTTCATCCATTAAAGGACGAGCTCACCTTCATAAACATAAGGATTGAGCGATTGTAGCAATATTAGTAGAACACATCACTGAAAGTTTGAGGAAAATCGGACAATCCGTTCAAAAGTTATGAATTTTTGAAGTTTTTGTGCAGTAACCGCTGGATGAGAAGACTACTGCAGTGTATGAATAACTCAGATGTCACATGCGTACAACCATATAAGGAAAATATAAAGAGAATTTCACAAAATTTCATCTTTTGAAAAAAAGTGCACATTCCCTTGACTCGTTACCGACATATGTTATGGGTAATATTATTCCCCCTGCCTTTAGAAAGAGACAAGTCAAGTGGTCTTTTATTATGCGAAAAAAATGAAAATATGTTGAATTTTCTTTACATTTTCTTTATACTGTTGTACGCATGTGACTCACTAGCTGCAGTAGTCTCCTCATCCAGCGGTTCCAACACAAAAATTTAAAAAACTCATAACTTTTGCATCGATTGTCCAATTTTCCTCAAACTTTCACTGATGTGTTCTACTAATATTGCTGCATTTTCTCAATCCTTATGTTTATGAAGGTGAACCTGTCCTTTAAAATCGATTTACACTTGATTCATGGTGGGGGCTGTAAGAATGAAGATGTATAGCATAGATTTCAGCTCTTCGGAGACAACAATTAATGAATGGTTTTGTGTAAACCCACTCATCTGTGCTGCATGGCTTGGTGTAATGCCATTCAGACACTTCCTTCCTTGGCATGTGCACTAGTAGGGTTGTTCCAGAAGCATGACGTGAGATACACTGTTGTGACTGCCATCCATTCTCCTCCCTACAAATGATGCACCTACCATAATGCTTTATTAACATCTGAGGCTGTTACAGGTAGTTTCTTTCTCTCAGTCAGATATATTGTGACAGAGAGGCAAGGACCATGTTCATATTTGTAGTGCCTTGCTACTTGGTGGTAAGGTAGCATTTGTGATGATTCACAGAGATGTCCTACCCAGTCAGTCTCTCGCTGGTAGCAGATAGGGCTTAAACCTGTGAAGAATGTCTAACATCTCCGAGAAGGTGGTCCAGAAGATTGCAATTGGTTGTTCAATCACGGATTCTTGGAAAAACATCTGTTCCTGCAGGGCTTATTACTGCTCTTTGGATTTCTAAATCATGTCTGACTTCTTGGAGGTTGCAATGTTTTGTCAAACAGCATCTTCAGGAAAGATTATACCTGTGACTGGTTTCCTTCAAATCAGGCATCCATGCTTCGAATGCTTCCCAGTACAAACACCACATAGCTTTGCTCAGGATTCTCAGGGCATGTTTGGTCTGGTAACAGTCAGCTTTTTCACCAAACATCTCCTTGCTGGTCTCCTCCTGGCACAGACCAGCAGCAACGAGATCTTCTACATCTGCTTCCCTGATTATCTTGCAAACTGCTTTCATGTAGTTGTGAGCTAGATGAAAACAGCCCAGTAGCAAGAACTATCCACGATGCTTGATTGTGATGGTGACTGCAAGTTCATATATAGCCTGATATCCTGTGATTATTAAATGTTGATGGCCGATTGTGATACCTGACAAGTCGCATCATTTTCTCCTTTAGAACAGCCGGATCCATTCGGGAAGATGGGGTCGAAGATAGATAGCCAATGGTACTTGATGTTCTTTGTGGATAGAGATCAGCGCAGAAGGCAGAAAAACCAGGAAGTTCTGCTTCTCCATTCGTCTGTACCAGTTCACAGTCGCAAAGATGTGATTATTCCTCCGAGGCGCCACATAAGCAAAACTCCTATCGACCTGCATATCTGAAGATGTCATCAAACTCTCGAGTTTCTCTATATGTTGAAGTGACCTAGATGTCTTTACCTGAGATATGGCATTTGTAAAAGGGTTGGTCTTCATCATCAAAGAGCGTCTTTCTTTTGTGTGAATGTGGATTGGACAGTTGAGTACCTTCCCGGACATTCTCTGAGTGTTTGTCCTGGTTTTCAGTGACAATGGCAGTAGTGGCATTAAATCTCCCACCATCTAAAGTCTTTTTCTTCCAGTCAAGATTGTCCTGGTGCTCGTCACAAGACCGACACTCACGAGTCATACAACCTAGAGTTATACAGCCCTCAGAGTCATACAGCCTACAAGTTATACAGCCCACAAGTCATACAGTCCATGAATTCGACACTAGCAAACAAGGCCAACGAGACTGACCCATTAAACTTTGTGTTGTCTCTGTCAAACTTGTGAGCTGTTTTTACCTAGTGTCGCTCTCATGAGCTTTATTTGCCTAGTGTAGGACTTGTGGGCTGTATGACTCATGAATGTCGGTCAGGATAACCCTGATTGTCCAATCCAAATACATCTACATGGGGAAATGTGCAGTATTTGTTCATGGTCTCTGAAATGTAGGCCTACACACCATCAGTTTGAACCTGCTGCATGGCTTGCACACTGTCCATGTCATATATGTACACCATTTTATGAGATAACAACTACTTTTACTTCATCGGATATCATCTTGGCTGTATGAACTAGGGTCAAAGGTCAAAAATGTTTTATCCTGTATCTTGGTAAATACATGCCTTATTACTCCCATATTTTTTGCACGAGCAAAGACCATGGTTGCAAGAATCATTTCACAAAATATTTTTTTTTCTTAGATGCCATCCTGGCAGTGCAAAGAATGGTCAAAGGTCAATTAATACTTCATTCTTTGTCTAATTTGTCAGTATAGTCAGTATATGATACTTATCACCCCATATTTGACACACATATAGACCATGATACATGGATCGTCAGCAGAAATAACAACAATTTGCTAGGACATCATATGGGCAGTCCAAATTTGGGTCAAAGGTCACAGATATTATATCTCTTATCTTGGTAAATATGATTGCCTTCATATTTTACACACATACATGTATACAGACCCATAATAATTTCATTAGATAACTAGTTATTGCTCAGAAGCCATCTTGGCTGTGCAAATATGGGTCAAAGGTCAGAAATACATCACTAAGATATCTTTGAGAATACATTACCCCATATATTGCACACATATGGGCCACGATACATAGGCCATTTTGTGAAATAAAGACCCTTTGCTCAGATAACATCTGAACTGGGCAAATTAGGTTCCGATTTCAGCTGAACATTATGTATATTGTACATGCCTGATCACCCTCATATTGTGCACACTTACATAGACCATGTTGCACTAATGGTTTCGTGAAACACTGACTTCTTGACATAATACTATCTTGGCCATGTGAATTACAGTCAGAGCTCAAAATATTTATTTCTTAATGGAGCGGATCACTGCAGGCACATTTTATTCAATATTCAAAGGCCAACGAAAGTTGTACTGTATACACTGTATGCATATGCAACAGAAAACCTAGAAAACTGCCGTTTTATGTTATATAAAGTGTCCACTTTGGAACATCATAACTTTTCATTTAGGAAAGCAATGAAATTGTGATTTTCACACATTGTTAACCATATATAAAGACAGTTTTCTACCAACTTTGAGATCTGTAATTGCTATAATTTTTGGAATATGAACAAAATAGTAATTTTGCAAAATTTACATAATGTGGAAAAATTAGTAAAAAATTGATTTTGGCCGAGAAATTTTTATGCAAACTGCCTTTAAACCACTCAAATGTGGTATATTCTTGTAGATAATTTAATTCTCTTCAATTTGATACCACACACACGTTGATTAAAGGTAATTTTCAAAAGTTATTTGCCAAAAATATCAGTATTACTTACATATGGCGGCCATTTTGAAAAAATGGCCGCCATTTTTAACCAGCAGCATAATTTTCAGGTAGTCCACCTAGAAGTTGTCAAGAGTGATCCCCTGAACATTTTGACACCCAACAACCTTTTACAACAGCCCATGTCTGATTTCCCCCAAAAATGGGGTTTTGCCCCCTAGGTATATTCCGTGTAACTTGCGTGAGAGCTTCGAAGCCGATCCGTTTTCAGTTACGAGGGATACACGGGCACTGAGAAGTACCTGCTTTACAGTTGCTTGTTACCTGCGTGGGAGTGGGCGCTGATTGCCTCCTACTGGTGCTCTGCGTGGACCCCGGGGGTACACCCCGCGACTCACCCGGAACAAGTCTTAAGCATGCTCACGGCCTTATGGTGTGACAGGGCCTTTAGGTTCTGCAAGTGCCTTACTCTTGAAGTATAACGCCAACAGTCACCAACGGACAGGGACAACTAATATCCGAAAGAGGGCTGGGGCTGTTCTTCGTTAATTCTGAGGGTTTAAATTGACCAGCTGGTTTATTGCTTTACAACCCCAATAAAGTCATTAAACTCTAAAACATGACAATGGTGCCATTAAAAACAACGTAACGGATAAGTTCCCGAGTAATTGTATCTTACATTAGTCTTGATTAACATCAAAGAATCCTTAGTGATTAACATTCACGAAATCCTGTGATTACAGACCTTTAAAATTATTCATTCTCACGTCCAGCAGTACAGGTGATTCGAGTCATACTTGTGCAGTTTCTTAAATTTGAACCATTCCTCTCAAAATCAAACACCGCATTAGAGCAACACCTATCAAAATAAACCCCCTCAACTAAGGTTCGACTTATCGTTAGTATCTAATTCTTCCCACCATATTAGCAGTACTGGTAGGGGTTTTGCACATATCGTTTTTCCATTAACTGAAACATTTTGAAAATTTTATTTTATTGTATTCCTTGCTCGTAACGTGTGGTTGCTCGTAGCTACGTCAAAATATGTTGTGCAATATAAAAGGCTACGTTGGGGATCCGTGTTGCCAAGGCAATGCGCACACAAGTATAGAGGCCTTGGAAGCAGATGTATTGTGATGTGCTAAGTGCTCTGTAATAAAATAACTGTGAAGGCATACAACTTTCTTCGAGGTTGAGGTAACCTATTGTAAAAACAACAACAACAACAACAACAACAGCAAAAACAAAACAAAAACAGTGCAGTTGCGGGTAGTGAATATGTAGTGAAACATGTAAAATGGTAATTATGTTTTACATTGCTTAAGAACCTCCCCCGCAAGGCGTAATCAGCTTTTCACTATGGGACAAAAACATGAGGAGAACCAAAAAGTTGCATTACAACAAGTATCTAATCATGAAAATATTCTTTCCACGTGTATGTATAAAGAGAGTTGATTTGTTTCTGTCTGTGTGTGCGTTTGTGTGCGTATTTTGTTTTTCTGTTTACCAAGCAATATCCTATCGTTTCGTTCTAGCAGGAAGATTGCATTCTACAAGCTAGGTTTTTTTAGCATTCCCCTCCATTTCGGACATTTCTCCTTTGTTACGATTCAGTTATAGTTTGTCCATGCATTTCTTCATGTAAAGTATGTTCTGATCTCATTGTAAACAAATGACGTGCATTAAGCCTCATTTGAATGTTCAAAAGTCACATTGTAATTTACTATATTTACTTTGTTTATATGCAAATGTCCCATTGTATACTTTCGTCGGAAATTAAGTAAAATGAAAAGAAAATGAAATGAAGTAGACTCCACGAAAGTATCTGACACACTGGAAACGTGACCTGTAATTTCGACTAAGACTAGTATACCATGGGACGCAGGCAAGTTGGCGTGAAGTAATAAAAAGTGTAATGTATACGTTTTTACGTAACGGTCAAATACCTTGGGGGGGGGGATAAAGCAAGGGAAACCCCCACCTTTACCCTCCGCTGTCCCTTTGGTCTTTATGGTCACTTTATTGACAGGTGATTATGTTGGGTTGCCACGGACAGTCTTTGTTAGCCATGGGTGTGTCATTCAGTTTGTTATGTGCGGCTGTTCGAGTCTATTGGTTGATCGATCTCTTCTTCTTTCAATGCTGTGGTTGTAATGTCATTTACTCCTTTTAGTTACAGAAAAACAAGAAATCGTCTACTATATAGGTTTCACAGATAGCTGACGACTACATGTATGTTGTTGTTGTTATTGCTGTTGTTATCAAACATGTATGGCAGGCCTAATATAAGATACAGATAAGGTAGGGCGTGTCATTCCTTCCTAAGATTAACCTAAATCGACGAATAAGATTAAATCACACAAAAGCAAACTAGGGGAATTTGCGGGGGAACAAAATTGACATGGGCTGCGTGTTTTCGAACTGCATATATGGAAAACTTGCGCGCATTTGCTCCGGAGCGAAAGCACCGGTGCTTATAACACGTGAAAAGACGCGTCATATCCCCCTCCTTTGGGACAAAAATAGCTCTGCACAAAAAACATGGCTATGAATTCAAAACCCTCGCACTCCAAATTAAACTAGAATGTACCCTCTTTCTACTCTGTGTATTTCACCAAAAATAGGTTTGGGGAAATTAGGGCACTTTTCCCCTGAAATTCTGCTTCAAATCACCAAATCTTGAGTTTGTCTATGGCGGCGTACCCAAAATAAGCCATAATTTTCGGACATGCCCATATAAATCACAGGCTGTACCACGATCACTTCAAAATGAAGTAGAATGTTTGGGCTCTTCAGTGATGTATAACTTGTTTTGATTGGTCAGAGAGAAATTAGGGCACTTTTCTTGTCAAATCAAAGAATGTTTTACAAAACTGCTTGTGACTTTGCTAAAGCGTGCCAGCTTTTGTGCTGTCCATTGTACACAATTCCCCTAATGCTTACGGACAACGGACGAGTGTGCGTAAACAAACAATTGTGTTTGTGCTGTGAAACGAAGGCGGGAGAGTTCAAGTTATTCACAATTTTCGCTGGATATCATGCCTTTAGAATCGTCTTTCGTCCACATTATAACAGATTAGTCTTTATTAATATTCTGACAATACTGCAGAGTGTATTACCACTTCTTTCAGAGCTAAATATTGCCAAATTCAAGGATCATCATGCGTATTTTGCTCTGCCGAGATGACTTGAGGTTGCAACAAGCCGTGCTTGAACAGACCATGGTTCAGTCCCATTAAATCAACAGGGGTTAGTGAACCCATTATGTAGATACTGTACGCGTTGGTGTGTGTGCTCTGGAATGATCAACTTGTGTGGTGAAATGGAAATGCCGTTGTAGCTAATCTAGATTCCCGGTACTAAAAATACTAATATAATTTCATTATTAGCTGTCAGATTAAAAAAAAAAAATGGCTTCCATAACCATGTTCATGCATGCATTTCTTCTAAGGCGTATTCTGTCCCTCCAGTAAGCACACGCACGGTTCTCCCGATTCCCGTACAATGTACGAGTCCGCTCCTTCCCATATTATGCTCGAGTGCACTCGGCTGTAAGTTGGCTCTCGGCGACTACGTGCACTCTGGTCTGTCAACCCTAAATGCGCGAAATCGTGCGAAAGTTTTCCATATGTTCGTTTAATGCATATCGTGAGTAGAAAAAGTGATCTTGTTACAGCGCAGCTTCATCGCGCAGTAACATGACATTGTGTAGTTGGCAATGGTTGGCGTGTGCGTGTCTAAGCTATAAAAGACTTTGCGTTTATCAACTCAACTGAAATGCGTTTCGTACTCATACCGTTTGCGATCGCACTTTATTCGGAGTTTCAGAACATGGCGTTCCTATACCATTAATCAGCTTTGCAAATTTCCCTGAAGGTTGTTCGGAAACCATAATTCTACACCAGGATTTAGTTGACGCACCCGTAAACTTGACAAACAACAACCCTGTGAATGCAAAACTTCTTGTGTTTTCAAAGAAGAGCGATACAAGTAGCAACCACATATTTTTCAAATTTTATAGTTGGTGATAACGATATCACATCAAAGTTCTCCTTTGTATTTGGCTTATGTACAAAATATTAATATGTCTTTGGTTGGTAATTTGTTTGTAGCAAACTCTTTCTCTTAATAAATGATTGCTACGCATCACAATAATATTTTTTTTGATGTCTTAACGGTATAAGCTTTCCTTTTAATGTAAAAAAAAAAAAAAAAATCAAGAAAACATTTCAGCCAAATCAATTACAGACCTAATTTAGAGGAAACTTCAACTGAATGTATGCTACAACAATTTGTCTCCGTATAAACACAAAAGGTTTGTATACATTAGAGTTGAGCTGTACACGTTAACGGTTATTACAATGCAATTGTTTCACTTGTTTTCACGAGCAGATGAACGGTTAATAGAGGTTTTTTTTTTCTTAAATCCGACAGATATGATATGATATATATATATATATATATATATATATATATATATATATATATATATATATCATATATATATCATATCTGTCGGATTTAAGAAAAAAAAACCTCTATTAACCGTTCATCTGCTCGTGAAAACAAGTGAAACAATTGCATTGTAATAACCGTTAACGTGTACTTATACATACTAGCAAGCTTGTGCGTTTGTGTCGCTTTACTTTTTATGACGAGAAAGAGATTTGATCGGCAGCGCCGTATGATGCAGCCAACCCCACATTTTAAGAGAAGTTAAAGGTTTGTCAAATACAGAGAGATACCAGTGAACCGCGGTACGAGTATGAGACTGCAGTTCGCATTAGTGACAGCAGATAGCGTGCTCGAGATAAGAACTTAAAAAGAAATTTATGGATATGAAATGACGAGAAGATGTGATCGCTTCAACTGTCTTCAATGTATGCGTCTTGAGTGCATAAGATTATATCATCTCTGTAACTTTCCTCCTGCATTGGCAACGGATCCATGTACACTCCCAACCACCCCCTCACACCCTTCCCAAATTTCACTACACATTTTTTATACCAAATCATTTAACAATTTAACCAATAAAACACCAGAATATAGATCAGTTGAAATTCTATCAAGCCATAAAATACCCCAAACCAAAATACAATCTTTTAAAAAAAGTGTGCATCAAAGACAAGTTGGCACTGCAGTGTTCTGTCTGTGAGATTGAAATGAGCAATAAGATGGAACTTGGGAGGAGATCAGAGAAACAATAAAGTATAATAGATGAACATAATACACTCTCCCTTACCCAATAATGCACCATGAGCAGGGCAATTGTGTCTAGCCTGTCGCGTCTTCTAGTTACATTTCCTGAGGCAATCAATGTGTGCTGTGTAATACGAAATCTATAGAATATCAGCGACGAGCATTCAAGACAACATGATTATATACAATATATTTCAAACCACGGAGAGCAACCCTTTAAAATCTCCTTTTTGAATAACTAGCAGATTTTTTAAGAGTTAAAAATGTGATGAATAAGAGAGAGAAAGGTGGCCAGGTATTATAGCAGCTTTTACAACTTCATCACAGCAATAATCTCTATTTTTATTAGCACCAAGGTTAACTCCGATTTTATAGTGATGACAAAAAAAAAGGGGTTCCCCCTCCTGCGACCCTATTGCACAGTCGCCTACACTGCACACAATGCACAATGACGCCAATCCCAATCTCATAATAGACTGACCTCTTTGGACTGACAATGCGCCCGTGGCTGGTGGAGCGACTGTGTTTGTTCCGCGATTGTCTGCAACCATAGAAAAATCAATATCAGGAAGAAAAGTGGTCAGGTGGAGTTGGAGGGGGGGGGGGGAAGAGAGATGGGGATTAATAATCCGAGTCAGTTGTACAGAGGAGTTTGACATTTTTTTCGCTTTTTAAGCTTGAATTTTTTTATAGACCTCTTTCAACAAATCTAGCTTTAGACAGATATCAAACATTACCATCGCAACCACACTGTCTAGGCAACATCCCCTATCGCATGTTCCACGCTGTCAGGTTTACTACCACTATAGACAATGTATTACATGAGAGGAAGCTCAGTGCCTGCCTTATCAGGAACCACAGCTGGAAAGATCTCATGTGATTGGTTGCTGTCTGGCCGTTACTTTAGTATCCAAGGTATTTGTATATTGGAACCTCTGTGGTTCCATGAATGTTTTAGACCCCGTTTACAGTGCGAGGCTCCGCCGCGGCTCGGCCGCGGCCGAGTCCAGCCCCGCTTCAGTGTAAACGCGCAAAAGGCCAAATGCGAGGCCAAAATTGGCCTCGCATTTGCCCTCGCTCTGGAGGACCCCGTTTACAGTGCGAGGCCGGGCTCGGCCGCGGCTCGGCCGTGGCCGAGACCGGCCTCAATTGCGCGGTCGAGCCTCGCAATTTTGTCCGTTTACACTGCTGGGCTCGGCCGCGCTTTTGATTCAAACCTTTCAATATTTTGTCGTAGTGGCGCTCTGCTTGTAAACAAATGCAATTTGGTATTGTCTGGTTTTCAGACCCTTTGCCAAATGAATTCCGTGGCGACGAAGTCGCCGTTCGGGCAAAGGCCTTTGCCGAAGAAAAGAATCCTTTGCATTACAAAACCACCTTAAACTATACTAGTTTTCGACCTTGAGGGGGTTAATTTCCTGAACAGCGAAAGATACAGGCAGAGGGTTTGGAAGCCAGACTAAAACTGGCCGCGCAATTGGCCGCGCATTTGGCCCAGTTTGCGTTTACACCAAGAAAAGGCCGGGCTCGGCCGCGGCTCGGCCACGGCCGAGACCACCTCCAGAGCGAGGCCAAATGCGAGGCCAATTTTGGCCTCGCATTTGGCCTTTTGCGCGTTTACACTGAAGCGGGGCTGGACTCGGCCGCGGCCGAGCCGCGGCCGAGCCTCGCACTGTAAACGGGGTCGAGGTGGTCTCGGCCGCGGCCGAGCCGCGGCCGAGCCCGGCCTTTTCTTGGTGTAAACGCAAACTGGGCCAAATGCGCGGCCAATTGCGAGGCCAGTTTTAGTCTGGCTTCCAAACCCTCTGCCTGTATCTTTCGCTGTTCAGGATATTAACCCCCTCAACGTCGAAAACTAGTATAGTTTAAGGTGGTTTTGTCCTGCAAAGGATTCTTTCCTTCGGCAAAGGCCTTTGCCCGAACGGCGACTTCGTCGCCACGGAATTCATTTGGCAAAGGGTCTGAAAACCAGACAATACCAAATTGCATTTGTTTACAAGCAGAGCGCCACTACTATTGAAAGGTTTGAATCAAAAGCGCGGCCGAGCCCAGCAGTGTAAACGGACAAAATTGCGAGGCTCGGCCGCGCAATTGAGGCCGGTCTCGGCCACGGCCGAGCCGCGGCCGAGCCCGGCCTCGCACTGTAAACGGGGTCTTAGAGCCTTTAGCGGTGCGATAGTACATGGCTGCAGTCTTCCTCCAAGTTTCTATGCGCACACGCCATTAATTCTGTTTTGAGTGAATATCAAGGTGAGTGCAAAGATCCCCCCCCCCCCCCTCCCTTGGCATGAAAAAAATGTGTCACGTTTCATAGAGAGTGGTCATAGATAGTGACATTGATCTCTTCAAAGGACAGAGAACATTGATGAAAACAACAGATTTTCGTTACGGTTCGATAAAAAAGAGAATTCCAAAATTTAGGGCCAGAAAAGGAGCATACGGATTTGGCAAAAATAGTCTTAGTTGAAGGCAAGTGAAATTCTTTGGATTGCCGGGTAAGATATAAATGGACTGTTTTGTGAATAAAAATTATGCAGAAAGTATTAACTAAATCATTGATGTATAATGTTCATTGAAGGTATCACGATAAAAAGCATTTGTAAGTGAACCAGGGAATGAACGTATGCACACATGCGGGCAAATTGGAGTTTTGCTAGTGTCATTGACATAATTGATTTTGTTCTTTGACATTTCTTAGAATTCAGTTGAATGATGTACATTGTGTCATCTGTACTGTGTTGCGTGTATTATGTTCCTTAAATGGAATTCTATGTATGTGAGGGTTTTTTTTTTGTTTCTGTGTTGTTTTATGTTTCACTCTACCTTCTCTCTCTCCCTCTCCCTCTCTCTCTCTCTCTCTCTCTCTCTCCGTGGAAGTACACATGTATTCTTCACAAGCTTATTAGCTTTTCTGTAGGTTTCCCCACACAAAAAGATGATAAAGTCTAGTTAATCGCATAAACACACTAATTTCTATTTCGTCATTATATCTTAAGATTGTACCTATTGTTGTATATTGAACATAATAATAACTTCAGATCATAATATATTTTCATGCATTACACATTTTCTTTCAAACTGGTCCCCTTTGTCGCCTGTCCGCAACTATATTATGTGACCCTACACTGCATCACAAAACCAACAAAATGTCGCCAGACATAGATTTCTAGTTACGGGCAGATTATGAAAAAGTAGACTTTAAGCTTTGAAATGATGTATAACTCCATTCAAGTGGACTCTCCTAATCTAAATATTGGAAAGAAAACACACATTCTGGAAAAGTGTGTACTGAGAAAAGAGGCTCTGAAGTATAAAGTCTATTCAAGAGCTTAAAGGGGACCTCCACATGATTTTCAGACTTTTACATTTGAACAACTATAAATTAGTTGAACTGAGTACAGAGTTGCAAAATTTATAGTGTTTGGGATGAGGAATGGGAATGTTTTCAAAATTTATAACAAATTGCAATGAACAAGGACGATGGCATGGCAGCCTCACCATTGGAATGCATGAGTCGGGGCTCCAGGAAGCAGAACAAAAGAAGAAGGCATGCATAGATTCTACACAGGTGAACTTGTTGAGCAAGTGGTATTGTAATGGAATAACACTACTACATTTCTAAAATATGTGAGGCTATGATGTCATCAACATTGTTCAGTGTAATTTGTTTAAGATTTTGAATTTATTGATTTCTCTGCTCGAGGACCACAATAAATTCCGCGAATCTATACATGGAGCTATTGATTTATATACTACATGATGTGAATTTTTTAAAATCGTCTGGAATGTCCCTTTAACCTTACGAAGCCGCGCTCTCTGCAATGAATGGGAAAAAAAAAACAGGATGTAAAACTCCATAGCAACAACAATGAACGGATTAACACATTAAGCTGGAATTAAACATACTATATCAACATATTCTATCCATGACTTATACCAACGTCAAAAAAGCAGTAGCATTATCCCGTAAAAAGTAATTTGAGTTCAAAGTGGAGAGTGTGTAAAGAGTTTTCAAGCAATGAAAAGGGGACTCTAGGACAGACCTAATCACACTGGTCCACAAAAAAAAAGTGTTCTGCTAAAAACTGTTAAAAACACAATTTCCAATTCGTTATATGATCCCAAACTTTACAATAATGTAGAAAAAGAATTCCTCTTTCAGAAAATCTGAACAACTCAAGATTGACTAGGTTGACCCATTTCACCTATTTTGAGTTCTCAAGTAAAATCAGGTCGTTTGACATTTGTTGGTTTTGTGATGCACGGTCACGTTATCAACTGTTATCTAATACTTTTTCATGTTCCATCCTTGCATGTTTTTAGTTTCTGTTATGTTTTTATTTGAAAAGTGGAAATAATGAGAATTTTTTATCCGATATACAAATTAAATTTAAGACCTATGAAACTGCATAGGAAACTGAGCTTTGTCCCCTGTAAACCGTAATGGCTCATTACATGCATCAGCCTTATCAATTTTTTGATAATCATTGCAAGGAAAAACATTGAAAAGAAGAAACATTCTTAGTAATCGGCAAATATCATTGAGTGTAACGCCACTCCTTGCAAGCCACTTAAAATCAAGGATTTGCACTTCGCCCCGAATCTTGAGACAGCTATATTTACTTTAGAAACCGAATATTCTATTGTGAAGATCATTACCCGGATACAAAACGATTTTAGATTTGCGCCTTATATGTCTATTTTTGTCTGTTGGTGAGGCCGTTGGCTTTTATGAGTCTGCTTCGCTTTTAACCATAATCCCATGAGACGGTACATTGTATGTTGATAAGTACGTGTAGCAATGTAAGGCACGACATCAAATTATTTTGGGTATGTTATTTCCTCATTCCTGCTATACAGTATGATTTAATGTACAGTCCGGCAGGTATTCTGTGTTCCATGATTGTGACTGCTATATAGGTAGAAATTATGCAAAAATAAATAAACAAACGAACGAACAAAATCCGTATAAGCTGTTATTTTCGCGAGGGTTTAATTTTCGCGAATTCCGCGAATCACTGCTGGACCGCGAATTTAACAACACGCGAAAATGTCGCCATACTCTAGGCTAATAGTGCACTTCAATAAGTCTCCGTGTCAAATCGCGAAAACAACACCTCGCGAAAAGGTCCGTGACCTCCCCACTCGCGAAAATCTCTGTAGGCGAAAAAAACAGCTTATAGCACTGTAGAATAAGTAAGAGCAAATATTGATAACCAGGGGTAACAAGGAAAATTAGCAAATAATAATGTAGACATGTACATTTGTATTTTGGTAAAAGGGAAAGTCTGTCGAATACTCAGGCATCGTTAATAACTTCCTAAGCAGATATAACGTGCATAAAACATTCAAGAATGTAACAAATTCACAACAAAATTATGAGATTATGAATCCAAATAACTCTAATTAAATAGAATTCACTTTAACTACAGAGACGCTGAATACCTTCATAAAGACATATATCTTTAATATTCAGATGTAAATAATGGTATACTATTACAAACATTACATGCAGAAACACATCAAACATTTGAGAACTTAACATTTTTGAGGATGAATCAATTCAAGTGAAAACGCTTTACCGGGCATTGTCTGCTGTTTGTCGGGATGATATAAAATTGTTATTATTCTTTAGAAGAAAATAATAGATAATGATATTGTTGTTTAACAGTAGGTCTGTTTGTTCAAATATTCAAAATCATGGATTCATTTTCCTCTGAGGACTTCATAACAATTAGATATTCCATTCACATGTGTTATACTAGATATAGTTTCATATTTGGAATCCTGCTTGCATATTTTCGTGATTGGTATGTTAGGCAAATCTGGCCGTCGGGAACGACCATTGTTTCATACATTTATCAAATTTGAACTTATATATGTATTTCATTTTATTTCTGCAATCCCATTTCATGGAAGAATATAACACAAAGTCAATTGAACAAAGTTATTAGGAAGTATATGAATTCAGAGTGGACATACTTGAAAACAGATATGACTGAATTAAATGTATGGCGTTGTTTTTCTTGATAATTCAAAATGAAGACGATCTGTCATTTTAGGCAAATCATAACTCTAAGATTTTACGTACCTGTGGTCCAAGAGATTAATTAAGCAAATCTAATAGAAATGCAGGAGACCATTATCATAAGCAGATGCGTGACAAGAATAATGGAATAAACAAATGGATAAAGAGATACACATTATACAGTACGACAAAATGATATCTGGATAATCCAGGATACGTGTGTATATATACTATACATGGTCAAAAGGATTGCATAAATTTTGCATTGGCTTGAAAGTAAAGTTGCGCACTGCAAAATCTTGACTATCTGGATTTTTTTTTTCTTCTCGTGGGGCTGCTGTGGTGAGAGGGGTGTTCAAGGGTTGTGTTCCTGGTACACCCAACCCCAGAACAGAAAGTCACAGATTTTCGGTTCCATGGCCCCTTAATCATATTACCGTAAAACAAACATTAAATCATTCTTTAAAGTGGGGAATGAGGTTCAGCTGTAATCAATATTTCATTGAAACAGTTTTATATCATTCAACATTTCATGCAGTATTTGTTCAGCGCGAACACATTAAGCCATAAGAAAATAAGAAATATCATTGAATGTGATTGATATCCCCACGTAAAACTGACGGAGTAATCTCAATCCACAATATTTTTTTTATACTTTTTCTTGACAAAAATCATGAAAATGATGTTACTATGGCAACGCATTGTTCAACATTGACGTCAGAAGTGTTTTGCTCATTAAAAAATTATTGTGGTCACATGTGCTAAATATCAAGTTAAAATGATCAAAAACTGAGGGAGGTAACACAATTCACAATATCTTTGTATGATTTTCATTAAAAGTCTGTTGCCCTGTCAACGCATTGTTCGACATGGACTAGAGCGGTCACATGTGCAAGATTTCAAGTCAAATGTTAAAAACTGAGGGAGTTAGCTCAATTTACAGTATTTTAGTATGTTTTTACTGGGAACATGTTGTTACCTTGGCAACGCATTGTCAACATTGACAAAAATGTGTTCTGCACATTTAAAAATCACATTGGTCACATTTGAGAAATCACAAATCAAATGATCAAGATCTGGGGGGAGTTAGCACAGTCCACTTCCTTAAATATGAGGAAAATTCATCAAAATCTCATATTTGATAAGAAGTACACATTTCATCGACTTGTTACTAACATGCGTTAAGGGTAATGTTATCCCCCTGCTTTCTGAAAGAGGTAAGTCAAGTGCTCTTTCATTATGCTAGAGAAGTGAAAATAGGTTGAATTTTATCTTTATTTTCTTTATGTTGTTGTCCATAATGACGTCATGAAGTGTAGTATTCTCCTTTAATATCCAGCAATGACGGCGCCGAAACTTCAAGAATTCATTACTTTTGAATCGATTGCCCGATTTTCCTCTATTTTTTACTGATGTCTTCTACTAATATTGCTGCTTTCACTCAATCCACATTTAGGCCTATATTTTGGGCTTTGATTTCCTTTAAACAATGCACTCGTGACAGTTGAGAGGAAAGGATAATGACTTCGAACAAACGAACATCTATGCTGACACGGTATAATCTGAGGATAGTATGTAGTAGCAAAATTGCATTGTGCATCGCATAAACGGGGAAATATTGCCTGTAACTTTGACATTGATATCAGTGATATCAGTAATGGAAGGGAATTATGTAATGATATGTATACCGTGTACTAGTATGCGAGTGATTGTTATTATCTGCACACAAGATAGCACACCTCGATTTTAATGTAATGAAATCATCATGGAGAGACTTAGAACTCTAAGGCACAATGTGTTTACATGCAGATAGTGGAAATAGATAGATTAAGAGTTTTCAAGACTTTATGTTTCGAACAAGTAACTATATAGTCCAGTGGCATAGCCGATTATATCAGACCAACTGGTGAAATTTGTCTAAAAGTACCAAATTCAGCACACATTTAGAGAAATTTGGATATTGAGCCCTTTGGAATTCCGACGTCTCCTCTCGTTGCCATGGTAACAAATAATTTCTCTTTTGAAAAAAAAAATCATATTTCCAAACATAACATACTAAAAATGTAAGAACAGTGACTAAATTTACAGATTTAGAATTACCCAATTAGGGTCCTAGTTATTCTCTGTCTTCTGCAGTTGCCATGGTAATGAATTATTTTTTGAAAAAAAAATGCACAGAATTATTTCAAAATAAGTACTAAAATGTAATAAAATTGACTAAATTCATAGATGTAGAATTACCAAATCAATTGCAATTATTGAGTCATATTCTGACGTCTTCTCCGTTACCATGGCAACGAATTATGTTTGAAAAACAATACAAATTTATCCTAATACAATATCAAAAGGCGACATCGTGATTGAATTTCTAGACTAAGAGTTACCCGTTCACATGCAACAATTTTTGTCGTCATGGGAACGATTACAAAAAAGACATGTATTTACAATTAAACCATATCAGAAGTGTTTGAAAATGTCTATTTCAATTTCAAACTTCATTTGCCATCAACAGTTCGGTTATTCAGAGTCACATTTCATCTAAAACATTAATAATCAGATGTAAAATAACTTCATAAAAATAATATACACTGTAGTAAACGCAATAGATATTGGTACAAAGATAAGGACAATGAGCAGAGGTATTTGATTGTCAAATTCATACATATCTAATCCACTGTCAATTAATTTCAAACTCTGGGAAACATATATGGGCTTCTGTCTTGTGACACTGTGGCGTATGTCAAAAAGTTGTAAATAGTATGGAAAGTCTACAGTCGAAAACTTTTCGAGAACTAAGTTTTATCTGATCCGTTCTCCTCCATTTTATTCTTCTCCTAGAATTTCCCTAAAGCACAACAAAGACAGATAAAGGAAAACAAAAAGTACAAAAAAAAAATTTCCAACGACAGACAAAAAAAAAAAATCACATTTCTTTTTTGACCCTCTTAAGTTCATACATAAATCCAAACTTTTGAGGACTTCATTTCAACATTCAACTCTTTTCCAGGACTGCAAACAGAAAAATACAGATAGCAAAACTCAAGTACAGTACTGGATTAACAGTTATTTAAGGCATCTAAGAAGTCTTCGTAATGAAATAGATATCCAAGATGTTTCAAAGAACATCTCAAAGCTTCCTGCATCTTAATTTGTCAAAACGTAGGAAACAGTGTTATTTTACATCAGGCGCGGAGAAGATAATCCCAAACTGCAATGAAGAGCCATAGATTGAGGATTGTTGGTGAACGCAGTATGATGAAGAGATACTGCGAGCTTAAACAACATCCGATCACCATTAGTATTTTGAATAGAAACAAAAGAAAAATACGTCGTCATTGACAGCACATTTGAAACTAGAAATGTCGCTACAGCGACTGGTTATACCCCCGCCAAACAACATTTCGTAAGCTTTGGTCAAAACAACATTTCATAAGCTTTGGTCAAAAAACTGAGGAAGTAGTTAAATCCGCAAGATCTTTCCTTGATCTTCTGCCATTAATATGCCGTTACCATGGCAACGTACTTTCGGGTACTGTCGAAAAATGCGTCTTGCACATCTACAACCAAAGGCACACATCTGTACCAAGTTTCATGGAAATTGGGCAAAAACTGAGGAAGTAGTTTGCAACACAAAATTTTCCATCATTTTGGCTCATAATATGTGAGCTGTTACCATGGCAACGTACTTTTTGTCACTGTCAAGAAATGTGTCATGCTGACCTATATCCTAAGACAAACATTCAATATGAATTCCATGAGAATTGGAAGAACACTGATGAAGCAGTTTTGCCATGAAGCATTTTGCCCTATATTTTACCAATAACATGCCGTTACCATGGCAACGCACTTTTTGCCACTGCAGAAATATTTGTCTTGCACATTAACATATTCAGATGAACATCTGTACCTAATTTCATAAAAATTGATCAAAAACTGTGGGAGGAGTTCGCGACGCAAGATTTGTACCCATTTTTACCCATAATATGCCGTTACCATGTCAACGTACTTTTGGGTACTGTCAAAAAATACGTCTTGCACATCTACAACCCAAGGCACACATCTGTGCCAAGTTTTATGGGAATCGGTTAAAAAAAATGAGGAAGTAGTTCGCGACGCAAGATTTGCAACGGACCGAACGCCCGACCGCCCGACCGACCGCCCGACCAACCGCCCGACCGACCGCCCGACCGACCGCCCGACCGCCCGACCGTCCGCTGATTCATATATACCCCCTTCAAACTTCGTTTGGCGGGGGTATAATAACAAGGCAAGTGCCATAATGTGTCTCGCCCAATCGCGTACAATAAATTGTAGATAATGATAGATAAAAAAAGAGATATAACAGATAAAAAAAAAAGATACAACAGATAAAAAAGAGATATAAAAGGGTAGAAATTTTTGGCAAAAAAGAAACGTGCCATAAAATGTATCATTGAACCCTTAAAGTTCGTTGACCCCTGCCTGTGACCTATGACCTTGTGGTAACCATACACTCACCAAGGGACATCTACCATCCAAGTTGGTCACAAACGGACCTATGGATCAAACGTTATATCCAATAATATAAACGCGCCATAAAAACTTAAATTTGGGCTCTAAAAGTTCGTTGATCCCTGCTTGTGACCTTTGACCTTGTGGTGATCATCCACTCCCCAAGGGACATCTACCATCCAAGTTTAGTCACAAATGGAGTTATGGATCAAAAGTTATGACCCATAATAAGAAATGCGCCATAAAAACTTAACATTGGGCTGTAAAAGTTCGTTGACCCCTGTTTGTGACCTTTGACCTTGTGGTGATCATCCACTCCCCAAGGGACGTCTACCATCCAAGTTTAGTCATAAGCGGACTTATGGATCAAAAGTTATGACCCATAATAGAAACGCGCCATAAAAACTTAACATTGGGCTTTAAAAAGTTCATTGACCCCTGCCTGTGAGCTTTGACCTTGAGGTGACCTTCATATATGGTAAAGTGTGAAACTTGACCCCTCTTCCCTCGAAATTTGATTGCAATTGAAGCCCAGAGTAAAGAGTTATTGAAGTTTTTGTAGCGTTACGGACAGACGCTGCAGGCGATCCCTTTTCTCCCCTCATCTCCGGTGGGCTCGACAAAAATGAAAATGAATGCCTTTCGGCGACCTGTATAAGGTTATATAATGAAACATTAAAGCAATCATTTTATGCTGATGATGATGTTATCAAAAAACTTAATTAAGCATTTGCCAATGTAAATCCCATTCCATCGACGATTATCTTCTCTTTGAAGCAAAAGTTCTGAACAAAACTAATAAAAATATTGAAGAAATGACGATTTTTATCTGTAACAACATTTGCCTTGACGTCTGGCAATGAGACTATTTCACATAATTCTTGATTATGTGGCACTTGTGACAGATATTAATAGTATACCTAGCAGAAAATGATATGTCCATTTTACACCTCATAAACTCTTTTAGGCTGAGAGAGATATTTTTATATGAGCAAAGTGAATTTGCCGTGGCACAAAAATTGGGAAGGATATGGAAAATGATCAGATTGCAATGTTGCATTACTTTGTACATGACATCTCGCGCTCTAAGATGAATCACAAAACCATTTGACCAAGCTATTGGCCATACATGTAATAACGTTTCCATCACTATCTCCCTTAATGGACAGTACCTTGCTCAGAGAGAGAGACTACATACTGAGTTTTTAGACTATCCATGAATAATGGAGAATAAGGCATAAAATACATGTGGACGGATCACCAACGAAACTCTTA
Source organism: Diadema setosum (assembly GCA_033980235.1). Lineage (NCBI taxonomy): Eukaryota > Metazoa > Echinodermata > Echinoidea > Diadematoida > Diadematidae > Diadema > Diadema setosum. The sequence continues at coordinate 33,796,661 of CM067075.1, read as the reverse complement.
AATGCAACTGCCTGGTGTAAGACACCCAATGTTATTTACACGATGATATTGTTTAAAAAGACATTTAATGACACATTATGATGGATATTGAGCCAACATCTTGAGTACTTGTGTTGCCACCACATTTGTGGCAGGCTGTGCGTCCCTGGTGAGGCTGATAGAATCCTAGTGGACACGGAAAACATGGCTGGAAACCAGTGCTGGATGAATGACCAGCTGGACATGGCTCTAAATTGGGAATACAAGAACAATCGTGAGAAAAGCAATTATAGGCATGCAGCTACAGTATACGCTCATGTAACATAAGTGTTACAATGGTAACAAACATAAACCAAGGGCAAATTTTTTAGTCTCAATTTTGACATTGTGCAAATACTTGGCTTCGGTCATGCACACAAGACTCTGAGTCGTAAAATTTCATAGAATTAGATATAAAAGTTGTAGACCCAGAGTCTACTGCTCACTTAAGCAGTGCATATTTACTTTCATGGCTCTCCACTCAAGGTACATTGTTTGGACAATATTGAGATTCCGGGATCGTTGATGGCCCATTACCCTCCCAATTTTAGGCCATAGGTTTCCCTTGGGGTTATCAACGCCATTTTGAACAAACTTTTATCCCATGAGTTCCCACAATTTTGATTGTGAACATTATGTCTTGCTCAAGTGAGAAAATCCATGGTCATGTTTCATGAAATGAATTCAATACATAGTGAAATCAGGTGTGATTGACATAATCAGAGCTAAACGGTAAATTGATTATTTTGGAGAACAAGATGAGCTGACCTTGACAGCTATGGATGGACGGTGAGCTGTGAGTAGGCGTGGTCAAGCCGGCTGGACAAGACAAGCAAGTGGACTGGCCAGACCTTGGTTGATATGTACCACGTTCACATCGGACACAAGGCTCAAATCCGGTGGCTGAATACGAGCCCTGCTGACACAACGCTAAAGAGACAGGGTGATATATAGGACAGGTTGAGTGGATGTTAGATAATTAACAAACTCCAACATGAACCTAAAAACATGATGTCCTGCAGCAGTACAGGGATTCGTTTGCATATATATTATTTGTTTTAGGATGTTACCAGGACTACAAGACTGGTGGTAAGTAATCATGGCTACATCAAGTATTTCAACTTGACGTCAGGCAGGTTGCATGGATCATTTAAATTTCGAGTGCATCTAACTGAAGGACATAGTATCAGTATTTCTGATTTCCTTTTACGTTTGTTTTTTTTAATCTTCATACACAACTTTTTGCCAAGTTTCATTTCAGAAGCACGGTTTGCTGACATGGCATGTTGTACCAAAGCCTTTCGAACTTTGTACTTTCAGGACTCACCCACGCACTGGGAGAAAGACCTCGCCCCCTCTTCAATAGTCCCTCTGCCGTTACCACAAGGCTTACACTCAGTCTGGGCCTGCTGGTCCTGGTAGGTACCCCTCTCACACGGTATGCACTCTCCCTGGCTAAGTTTGCCCCAGAAGTAATGGCCTGATGGACAAGCGACTTGAAAATGATGCAGATAAGATTAAGATACTGTCAGAATCAGTGACTCAAGTTTTACAAACAAATGTGACAACCAGCTGCTGCAGAATTAAATAAAGCATATAAGAAAGAATAAATCATCCGTATCTAGTGGGGGAAAAAAATCCCCGGCGACCCAAGTGCACCTATTTACATGTTCTGAGTCATTTTAATTTAGAAATCACCCAATTATTTTTTTTTTCATGTGATCCGAAGAACTTTATTTCCTTGGAAATTTGCAATCCCTACAAGCTTTAGGCTTCCCTCAAGTTTCTCTCTCTGATCTTTCATATATATAACATCAGCATGTATGATTTAATTTGATTTATTGGTTTCTGTATCGATTCTCACAGTATATTGCTTTTATGAGATTAAAAAAAATGACGTTTTGTGCATGTTACGTATATTGTGTAACTGCAATGGTCCAGTTTATCTTCGAAAAATATGAATATAAACTGAACTAAAAACTTGACAACGAAAATCACTCTTGTTGCCACTGCATCAAAAACACATTGCAAATCATTTCAGAATGATGAAACGCACAATCATCCATAGATTATTCACCACACATATGCGTCATTTCATCAGCAACGAAGCCAGCTTCGCAGTCTGTGGATGCAGAACCGAGATGGAGGGATGGGGTAGGACGAGAGTTGGTGTCATCATCACCAGTAAAGACGACACCCTTGATTCGGTGATAGATATCATGTGCCAATCTCTCCAGGGTTTTGTGATGGTGATGAGGGAAATCTTCTTCTGTCAAAGGAGTATCGCCGGATGAATCCTGCAGGACCTGATGGAGATCAATAAGAATATGATTTATTACGCAACATATCTATTTTGCCTCATCTCATCTGACACAGATACAGAACTACGAAAGTTGCATCATAATTTGAGAACAAGACTTACAAAGTGAAATCATTTACAAGCTACCAAACATAACTTAGTTGATTACCCATTTTCTGTATCTATTGACCTTGACAGAAACATACACAATCACATAGCTATATACACAATTCCAAATTACCGTATAATTTTCAGCAGATAAGTGATGTTTGGAAGAATTGGCGCTACTTGATATCCATTGTCATTGTTTTAGTGTATAACATGATAGTTATTTCAATATAATTATGGTCATCTGTACTTGTCAGTCTTTAAGAGTTGATACATTCCTGTTGCTTACCAGTGATATGGTAGCGGTTAAGATGGTCTTGTTCTTCTCCTGATACAACACCGTCCCGTCCGCTAGCTCGGGGGCATCTCGTCTCCTTCGACTGTCACCCTGTCCACACTCCACCTTCACATTATCTGCTGTGCACAACTGATTCCCGGTACAGATCTCTTGAAAAGGACTGCCATTGATGATGTCAATGAACTGGTCCTTAATAGCTGGAAGAGCATTGCTCTCACCGGATTGACAGGAATTTGCATAGTACATGATCCGAAGCGGTAGGTTGAATCTCCTTCCTTTCCGTATTGCTGTCGAATGACAAAAAGAGAAAAAAAAAAACAGAAAGAAAAGGAACTTGCATTGATACCCTATTTTACTTTATCAAGCTTTTATAGTACATCATGTCTGTTCAGTATTCGATTTTACAATTCTTGTATTTGCGGATATTTATTGCTAACAGTAATCTGGATCATTCGAAGTGGAGAAATATCAATCTGCATTTAAAGGGCATTCTAATTGGAATCTGATTGCATGCTAAGGGTGAAGACAGAGAATGCACAATGGAAGACAGACATGTCAGGTTCATCCAAGATAAATCAAACATTTACTTTGTGTAAATTCTAAGCTTGTAGACTCAACAGATAATGCTGAGCTGGTATCCCTCTTCTGTTATAACCCGGTTAACCCATTGACGACAGGCTGATTTTGATACAACACACATGAAGGAGGAATTACCCATAATTCTGTGGATTATTAGGTCCTGTTTAAACGGAACTGCAGAACATTCATGGCTGATGCAGATAATGCGTTAAGACCAGAGAACTCGCCGCCACGTTCTGTCCTGTCATACCCTCCGTTAAATTGATTTCATAATATCTCCTTTTTGTTTGACTAGATTTATGGCGTGGGAACTATATACCCCTTATCATCTGTACGTTCTTGCACAATGAATGATAACCTGAGGATAGGTTATGCACGGAATAAACAAATGTTAAAAGATTCATTTTCCATTCAAGATGCATATTTCGTTATATCTATTTAACAAGATTTATGTAACAATAAAGTAAATTATACAAGATAACAATTTCCTACATATGCGGGGTTTTTTTTATTCAACTGTATGCTTTTTAATGTGCACTCCGTATCGTAATAATGCCGAAGTGTATTTATCAGCGCGTGTTATACAACTTAATAATTATGTGCCTGCGTTGTTTATAGTCTGTTCCTCACCTGAACAATCTGGTACGTAAGTCGAAGGAGACCATCGGCCAGAGTTTCCACAAATGTACAAGGAGTTTCCCTTGAACTTTCCTGATCTACCAATATCATGCTCTTCTTGGCACATAATACTGCAATATTTCCCATAGGCAAATGTATCACAGGCCAGAGAGCCGTGGGTTGGTGTCCGAAGTGGGGGGCAAGGTATAGCTGAAGACAAACAGAGAAAAAAAATAACATGCAGGGGAGGAATCAGGAAGGATAATCCACCGCATACTGTAACTTGTAATAAGTAATTACATTCACTGTAATGCCTATAGGGATTATGAGCATTTAACTTAAGGTTTACTGGAGTTTGAACTTTGAAGTCAGTTTTCTCTTGGCGGTCTCTAAAACAAGAAGATTTTAGTTCGAAAGTCATGTTACAATGTGTGTTTTTGTGTACGTTGAGTACCAACTCACGTTTTACGGAAAAGTTCCGCGAGCATTCTGCATAGAGGCCGCTCTGTGGGTCAATGACCTGACACATAAGCTGGTAGTCTCCCCAGGGGAGTTGAGCAGGATTAGGCATGTTACAGTCCATGGTGAGATCCACACCAGGGATCGCTATATAGGAGGGACTCTCCCAGGGAATACTGCTGATTTGAGATGCCGTAATGGAGTCGTTGATGGGTGGACACTCTTCGATTACTGGCTGCACCTCATCTGATATGAGACACGAACATAGCAAACCCTGAGACTCGGCACAGAACAACTTTCAAATTGTCCGACATGGAAGGACTCGCATATCTTGATCACCAATTGCACTTTAAAAACATTTGATTCGATTTGATTTGATTTGATTTGATTCGATTTGATTTATTGGTTTCTGTATTATCATTGATGACAGTGTGGTCAAGAGTGTCGAATGCTACGCTTAGCTGGTCCATGAAAACACCGATGACATGTTTTTGTTCAGCTAAGGCAGTCGACACTCTATCGGATAATTGGGCTACTGCCATATCTGTAGAATGAAATTTCTTGAAACCACACTGGTCTTGGTTAAGTATATCACTTTGTATCAAAAAATCGTACAGTCTGTTTCAAACAAGTCTTTCTATTACCTTAGAAATACTAGGAAGAATAGAGATAGGACGGTAATTTGATTACAAGAGAGGAGTCATCTTTTTTGCTTATTGGAATAACTTTTGCAATTTTACTTGAGTTCGGAAATATACCTGTTGAGAGTGACATGTAACCTAATACTACACAAACTTTCAAAACAAAGAAACAAACAAAATAATAAATGGGTAAGACATAAGATTCATTTGAATTTCAAGCTTACTACTGACAAAGACATGGAAAACACAGACGACACTGTTGTTAGATGAGTCGGTGAACGTGAATCGGCACACGGTGTCCGACACGAAGGTGTACGGGGTCCTCAAATCAGGTGGTTCCGTCGTCACCATAAGATTTGTCCCGTCAACTGCATCATCCGCAGAGGGGAGGTCAAAGGCCACTTCTACTCCACTATACTCCTTCCGGACAGCCATGATGGGTGCTGATGGGCAGGAGAGGTTTGCAGGTGGTGTGCGATCTGGGGTGTGTAAAGTTGACACAGAAAAATAATAATATTCTTTATACAGAACCCGAAAGGCTCCGTCAGAGAGATGACTGAAGCAGTACTTTTGACATTACGAAAGTTCGATTTCGATGCAGTATTTGAAAAAAAAAAATCTATCGATACTGCCTTGATATTACCACTAAAACAAACTAATAGCATGCTTCTGTAACAATAATTTTTTTTCCATGTGTAATCTGCTGCATGGAACTATACATAATCCTTTGAGATAAGAAAACGACTTTATGAAAGAACATTCGTAAAGGTGACCGAATATGAACCTCACCAGCACAAAGCAGTGACTCCACGTCAAGAGGACGACTCCACTCCTCTGAAGTAAGACAGGTCAACGGCTGACCGTCGCCTTCTAAAACCAAACCTGGGTCACAGTGCAGTACACAAACGGTTCCCAAGGGAACCTTGCTGGCTAGCGCACAGTCAGCAGGTGTTACGAGAATGCTTCGGTTCAGTGGGAGTGGGGAACATCCCATCACTACCAGGGAAAGAGGCAAAAGTTCAAAGAAGAAAATATTAAGACATGCACAGGTTGATAATATATTAATGTGAATTAACGCATTCGCAAATGAACCAAAGGGATCAAATGAAAAAACAACTTAAATTTAATTGGTATTCTTTCATTATATTCTGCAGATCAAATCTGTGCCTGACCAAACCCACACACGCGCGTGCATGCGGGCGTAAACACGCACTCACACGTTTCCATCGTATTGAGATATGTGCCGCCACGTGTCGGAGAGTTATTAAAATGCTGATCTCAAAGTCAAAATGTAATCATAGTTACAGTCATAAGATCATATGACACATGGACAGTATGTATCATGACAATTCAATGACTTGTAAAAGAAACTCTACAAACACACACATGTACATGGATTGGAATTCAAAAAGGGATATGAACACAGTATACATAGTGTCCTTGCTTTCAGTCAAAATCAACACACATAGCCATATTGAGTATGATGTTTTTACATTTCTAATCCAGACTGGTACTTCTATACACTGATAAATAATTAGGTCTTTACAAAGTTCATATCTACAGTTGATTTTCACACTTCCTTCTTAATAATGATGCTACTTGTTTGTTTGTTTGTTGTTGTTGTTGTTGTTGTTTTTTGGGGGGTTAACTATTTTGTTGAATTTGTGACAAATGTTTGTAATTGTTTTGTCTTAAATGGCATTCCTTAGCCAAAAAAAAAAACAGACAAATTTCTCTTTGATTGAAGGATTCTAAATATTTAGAATAAAGTATTTTTATCAAAATATGTAAACTCATAGCAACGTTACAGATGAGAAGGATTTTGGCCACACCAACATTATTTAATGAGTGTTTTACGCTATGTGTCTTACATGGTTATCTGGAATTCACTCAGCAGATTCCCACTGAGTAACACTTACATTGTAAGATCTGAATCATGCCACTCATATCCAGTATTTGGTAATGTTCGTTTATAAATTCGTCTCCAAATCAATACTATAAATTGTCATTCTCATTTGCTGTCCTTCCGACTGTATAGTCAGTTACAATTATCTTATAGGGACTGTACAGTACTGGTTGAGGACTACATGTTATATATTCCTAAGTGAGATAATGAAAAACCTCTCATGAAATATGAAAGAGCATGTAATTTTAAAAAGGATTCAACGTTTATTTGATGAAAATTGGTTTTCAAATGGCTGAGATATCAAAAAAAGTGATAATAATAAAAGGCGACAGGTCACACTTTTATTAGGATCTCTTTGTTTCACCTTGTTTTTGGATATCTCAGCCATTTCAAAACCGATTTTCATCAAATAAACTTTTGATACCCCTAAGAATTGCATGCTCTTTGACATCTCATAGAGTGATTTATGTATACCTCGCAAAACGTGAAATGCTAAATCCTCACGTCGACCAGAACTGTACACACCCTTTATACAGTATCAAGAATATCGGGGGTAGGATTAACCCTATAAAGCCCAAGCTATTTTGACCCCTTCCAGGCCCAAGGGGGGGCACATTGTGCCCCTCCCCCCCTATATAACTTCTTTATTATATGATGTATGACCGTCATATTTGGCACATGGGTAGAGCAACTCATACTCTACATGACCCAACATTTGAAATTTCTCAAGGTCATCCACTGAGGGCGCTTTTTACCAGAATATACAGAAATACATAGGAAATATGCTAAAATCATGTTTTTTCTTTTTATTTCTTTATCCCCAGTATATATGTTTTTATTTTATATCAATCATTTTCATATTTACCACATAGGAAAAGCAAGTCAACCTTCACTATTTGTTATAGTTGAAATTTCTCAAGGTCAACACGTGGGGGCGCTACTCATTACAACATAAAGAAATATATGAAACCTATGACGTATTGCTTGGAATGGGTACATTATATTGGTATCACATTTCATATTTCCAAATATTGAAATTTTGAGTTTGCAGATTGATAATATGATAAAATAAATGATATTACAAGCAAAGCTTGTGTCAAGATAACACAAAATAGAAGGGTAGTCTTTGGAAAATGCTGTATTTTCGATTATTTCTATTATATCTATTGTTTGATGCCTATGTCATATGAAAATAAAGGAAATAATAAGAAGACCATTTCAGGGTAATTCACAATGATAATTGCTTCACATTTTGGTCCTTCAGCAAATTACAGCCAAGAAAACTGTCAGTTTACGGTTGCCATGGCAACCAGCAATATCGGATATAGCTAAATTATATATCAAAATGTTCGCAATAAGATTTTAGGAAAAGTCACCAAATTTGGTTGAAATCGAGTAAAGGGTGTAGGAGTCGCAAACAAAAATATGGTAGGGGGGCACAATGTGCCCCCCTTGGGCTTTATAGGGTTAATGCATCATTATAAGCTGCAGTTTTCTTCTTAGGTTGTCCATACCTTCGCAAATTGGATCCTGTTCGAAGTACCAAAAGGTATCAGTGCCATTAAATTCACAGCTCCCCCTGCTAGATCCAATAAGCTTGTATCCAGCGGAACAAGAGACTGTGCATTCTGCCCCAAAGGTATTGTTGCAGGCCTCTTCAATGGTTCCGTGAACGGGTGGGACTAAAAACTGGCAACGTCGAACTGGAATTGAACACATTGACAGTTAGGCTCCATTCACAACCATGACTTAATTGAGGGTCTAGCAAGATAAACCGTGATTAAGTAACGTTGTTATATGTTAAATTTGTGAAGCACACACGAAAAGAATGACCAAGGATTCGCGCACAAAATCGTTATTGGACAAAATCCTGAATGAATACTGCGTATGTAAGAAGATCACTTATTCCTGGTCCTGCGTGGGATTGTCTATAAAACGTAAAGTTTTGCATTGGGTTCTCAACGTTGTTATTGTAGACCTTCTCACGAAGACGGGTGTACATCTACACATCGATGTCCATATTAAAAGCTGTCTAATGTACAGAGTATGTTTAAACTCCTTGAAAGCAGAGATCTTCGAAGCTGCGGAACGGCGAACGGCCGTCCCCTTCCCCCCCCCCCCACCCATAGATGATATACACAGACAAAATGACTGCTTACCTTTGACCTCCGCAGTGAAACTGCAGTCATTCTCATTACCAGCATCATCCCTAGCACTGCACTTGACTTGGTATATACCACGGGTCATGACCCCGGGTTGAAGGTCACAAGACAAGGTAGGCTCGAGATCACTGTTGTCCATGGCAGTGACATTCCAGCTGACGAGAGCTGTGTCCGAGCTCCGAGGTGCATAGACCACAACCTCTGACGGACACTGGTCGAACGTCGGTGGCTGAGTATCTGAAGGAGAAGTCCATACAGAGCATACATTTCTTCCATGACTGTAGTAGCGGTATACTTCGATAATTATTATATCATCATGTATTCGCCCTTTACAACTGTTCTCAACATTTTCTAAAAACATGACGTAAACCTCGGAAAGAGGACTCAACGTGTTGTCACATACAAAAGACTCATAATTAAGAAGAACTACCGAACTAATGATTATCATTATAGACTTATCGTGAATTTAAATTTTCCATGACTACAATGAAAGAAGTAAATGATCATAATGCAATTTCAAATCCCACGAACGAGCATTCATCGGGCGTGTGTATGATCGTACCTCCACTGCGAAACATATACGCAAACCTCTTTCAAGGCATGATTATCTCATACTCCAAACATGTCTCTATTCAGACAGCATTACCAGAAATCAAAATAATTCTGTATAATTCCTTTGCTTTTAATGTGACGTTTAATAAAAGACTTTACTATAAAACAGAAACGTCAATTATATATGTGTATATATATTATTTATATACAATATTCATTAAAATCATCGTCTACCTTAATACATAAGTCTCATCAAACACGGCCAAGTGAAAGTAATTGGAGGTCAAAAGCAAGCTTATACTCACCTTTGCATTCGGCTACAGTGACGTTACGGCTCCAAACTTGTGCGCCAGTGCATGTTGTTTCCACATATTCAGATGGAAATATTTGGAAGCCTGACCTTTGACATTCCAAATGACATGTGTCTTGGTAACGTGGGTCAGACAGACACGTGGATGGTGTGATGGAAATGACATCTGTTTCGACCAATGGACTGCAAGCTTTTCCTGCACAGGAAATGGTGGCATGTCCTGATGAATATTTCGTTCCTACTGTTTTCCATTTTTATGTCTTACTTTAGATAATATCAAAAGGTAGTGGGAAGTGACTATTTCATCTTAGTCAAAAGTTCTGATGTTGCGTACGTCTTCTTTTTTTTTTTGCAAGTTTACATTGCATCAAAGTATCTATGCGTGAAACAAAACTCTTTTAGCACACAATCATTTAAATGTGTGCCTTGTATCTCGACCTTTCTCCTGGGAGGTTGGAGGTCTTGAAAATATAACATACATGTATCAACAAACACTCAAACAGTTTTAATTGTCTACAAAGAAAGCTTAGCAGCATGCATTGAAACACATAATATATGAGTGCTAAAATTATTAACATAAAACAGCCGTCGATTCAATTACATTCATATAATACGGTTAACTGCGCGATAAACTATTGCTCCTTGCAGAGCACTAAGACAAAACTACACAAACGTACAGTGGTGATACCCGAATTCATCACTGTCCATACACACTTAACCATGAAAAGAAATATGCCAGTTTCACAGAATCAGGTAATGACTCACGGTCACAGGTGAAGTTGGTCGTTGACCAGACCCCATCGGCCAGACACCTCTTGAGGATCTCGCCGACACCAACAAAGCCGACGGGACAGTGCATGGTGCATTCTGATCCATACGGCACTGGGGACGTGGGGTCACAGCCTACCACTGTAGCAGGGTATGTCGGGAGGAGAGGGGGGCATGTTTGGACTGCAAGGGAGAATGGAGAATGATGATAACTTGGTAGGGTAAATATCACGTTTTATGTTTGTTTGTTGGGGGGGGGGGTTCATCGCATTAGATACCAGTCGATTAGCAGGAAGAAAGCATCTCCTAGTTTTCAACTCTCAGCATTTCTTTTCTCACTCAGGAGAACAACGAATGGCAAATGATATCCAAGGTGTTCTCCAAGGAACTCATGCACAACAGCTGAACAACAGCAGCTGATGATCTGATATGATTTTACAAAAACGAAATTGAATCGATCAAAACAAAAAGAAATTAACTCTGTCACACATTAAAATCATGTCTAAACATTGCAGACGTGCATACATGCATGGTAGTACAATTAAAAAAATCAAAGCAACACAATTATGACCACGCGTCGTAAAGTCAGTATTTTTGTATGTATATGTATATATATACTGTATATATACATATATATTACGGCTCTTTAGGAGATTGACAGTTGTGTTTTGTTCAACGTGTTTAAAGTTTGAAGTTTTAGATGTGTATTCTGACAGAGTAATTTGCTCTAATCGAAATCTGAAAGCGTAAATATGATATTAGAATTTATCAAAACTGTATGTATCTAATTTATACTGAGCTACAATAGAACGTAAACTTTGCCCACTTTGGCAGACTGGAGGAGCGTCTTCCCATGCAGGGCTTCCATCGCTTGACAGGTCACATGACACAGCAGATGGTCCAATCAGATCGTAGCCTTCATCGCAAGAGAAAGAACATCTGCTGCCATAGAAAGGATCCGTACAGTTGACCACTGAGCCATGGAGAAGAGGTTGCTGTGCAGGACATCTATGGACTAAAAGAAGATGTGTAGATAACCTTAAAAACACAGGGAAATAATGAGACTTTTATATGATTTGTCTTTCAGGGTTCTGCTTTGATTGTGAACGTTCATAAAACAGCTGGCAAATAATGAATACATGAACAACAAAAAAACACATATCGTTAATCCATGTCTAAACATGAAAATAATGACATGTAAGACAAGTAGCTGGCAACTATTCTAAACGGCAGAGTACGGATGAGCTTACCTTGTACAGTAATGGTGATATCACATCTTGTTGTCATCCCAGCAGCATCATTTGCAAGGTAGCCAATGACTGTTACTCCCTCTGGAAATAAGCTTCCTGGTCGAAATTGGGTATTCAGTCTTTGTTGATTACAAGCGATGTCATGAAAGAGAGATAGAGGAGGGTGGGTGATGAAATCAAATTCGATTAGAATGACGAAAAATAGAAGGTATTTACTGCCAAAAGAAAATACATTAACCCTTTAGCAACTGAAAATTCTGTAAATAATGGTCTATGGTTCCATAGAAGGTACAGCTATGTTGCTCTCGTTACGACAACTTTCTATTAAACATGATGTCAAAAAGCTCACTGTAGGTTTATTTTTGACAATTTTAAGTTATGTTCGTTTGAAAGCCTATTAAGATTTTACCAAGAGAATGGTGTCTCACAGAAGTAATTCTGGCATATTTTTGTTGACCATTAACCTCTTATGTATATGAAATTCTATATGAAAACAAAAAAATAGTACAATATGAAACTATAAAAAGAAAAAACCGGACAAGCGGTTTCGGGGGTCTTGGGTACTAAAAATTTAAGACCAGCGGCTTTGGGCGTTTCGGTTATTTATGGGTTCTATTATATCTACAAACATTCTTCCGAGACACATGTTACATTGGACAATGAATAGAACAAACATCAGAATATTTTGTTCACAATATTGACCTTCAAAATGACTCTCGATGTGAAGAATTTATTTCCAATAATGACTTTATTTTGGGGGAGGGGGCGTTTTTTGCCTTTTGCCCTAGCAAGTTTAATCTATGCGTTAAAATACATTAAAGTCAAAGCTTTAAAAAATGAAGCATAATTACTTGCTGACATGTACATTTCCCGAGTTGTCACTTGCAATCGGATCCTGGAAGTTGACTATACTTGATGTGCTTCCCATGGAAGCAAAGATCTTGATCTCAGAGGGGCAGCTAGAGTTGAAGTTCGGTGGCTGGATATCTGATTATAGCAGTGAACATAGCACAAATAAATATTTTGCAATGATATCAGTAAATGGTGATAAAGGTGATCATTGATCGACACTTGATGATGTGCAGATCACCTGCAAGTTGATTAATGAAATAGTTTTGAATATGAATATATATACACAATTGAGGCAAAGGTTTAACACTGGACATAGACAAAATTCAGTATTGAAATCTTTGAAGGCTTCCTTGGCGGTAGAACGTTGGGTGGTACCAAGTATTCTTTCTAGCATGTCTAGGGTATTTGTTTGGGTAGGCCCTTTTTAGGGCCAAACAGATACCCTAGAAAGAATACGTGGTGCACTGTTAAAGCCTTCTACCACCCAACGAAAATCAATATGCCAAAGTCTAGATGTTATGAACAATCGGGGCTAGCTGTTGGAGTCGCATGTTTAAAGTAAGAGTTCCATATCAATGTTCAATCTAAATGAGCATTACCTATACATGTTGGAGCGGACGGGTAACTCCACTGGCCCTGGGTGCTGCATACAATGTTCCCCTGTCCCTCCAGCCGAAAACCATCATCACAGACAAAGGAGCAGGTGGTATTAAACAGAACGGGATCAGTACCGCTGCACTCCTGGGGCGTCACGGAGCCATAGGAAATGCTAAAATTGCCTGGGCATGTCTTCGGTTCTGGTGGGATATAAAAGTGTCGTTACTCTTGCAGTGACACGCAATGTATTGTTTGCACTGTAAGCTCTTAAACGGAAAGACGCAGGGTCGTGAGTTTTCAAAATCTCACTGTCACATGTATATATTATAAATGTTTCTTCACTGAGAGTTCAATAAGTGTAATGTTTAGCCCTGTTTAGCAAAAAAAATGAATCTCAGGATGGAACAGTACGACCAATAATGCATGTTGTTCCTAGAAGGCTATCTTGTGCTAATGTAGTGAAGAAATCAACTTTTTGAATATACTGATCAGAAAACACAACACATTAACATTTATTGAAATAATCTATCTATTTAATTCAAGCTCTCGTGGTGATTCTCAACAACAACAACAAAACAAAACAAAATCCCTTTCATGCACTCATGGTTCTACATTCTTCTTTGGTTTATTTTTTAAATCCTAACAGTGTAAGCTTCAACGTATATCTTATCTATGAATCTGAACGTATGAATTCAAACGCTTTGTGAGACTTCACGGCAGCACTGACACGTACCAGTGCATTGAAAGTCGCTTCCACTCCAGGACTTATCGGATTGACAGGTTCTTGCGACAGTGACAACCCCAGAGGGTGATGTGTAACCTGGACTGCAGGAGAACTGGCACGAAGTTCTGAACTCGGCAGTAGCAGAGGGGCAGTCTGAAGATTGACCATTGGTCACTGAAGGAACAGTACAGTTCACAGCTGGAACATAAATAAAAAACACAAGAAATTGAACATGTTAATATTGTCAGAATAATGTTGTTTTATACACAAGAGTTTTTCCTGATAAAACGTTTACTCATACCCGTTAATGTTGGATTTAACTTCCAGAGCTGCTTTGTTAAAACCCCTTAGGAATGATTTTACAATACTCATATCCTTATCCTTCCAACCCCCTTCAAAAAATAAATGAAAATGAGAAACACAATGAGATGAATGCTCATCATGTCGTTAATTCTTAATCTTTAATTTTATGGGAAGGTGAAGATTACTTCTGGTACATGACACTTACGGTAACATGCTGGATTGAATTCTGTCCAGAAGCCAGCTGTCTCTCCAGATGCCATTGACCAATCACAGGTTCTCTCCAACGTGGGGCCCGCTCCCGGGTACATCTGGTACCCAGAGTCACAAGCTATTGTACAGGTTGAGCCAAACACCACCCCACCTTGGCAGCTGCCCTGCCCTGCCGTCAACGTGGCCGAACCATCGTCCGGTATTTGGACTGGAGGGCATCGTATGACTGGTTGGTAACAAAGAGAGGTATAGGCAGAAGTTCATTTCAGGGAATAGTCCCGGTATACTCAGGCAGGTGTCTATTGGAAATGCGTGTTGTAGCAAAATCAGTCCGTCCTCAACGGGTTAACTCTGAAATGTGCTCAAGTGAAACTTCAAATACTTTCTTGTGAATAATATGATAGTCGTCATACTATCATGTTGAAGTGGAGTCCATTAAATCTTTTGGCATATTACAATTGCGTAAATTCATTATAATGTAGACATTGTAAAAATAAAAAAAAATAAAAAGATGTCCTTTGCCCAGGAAATTTTGTCAAGTTCGTGATTTTCAACACCATTGCTGTGTGTTGACGGACATGAACTCCACGGGAGAACCTGTTGGTGTGAGCATGGCATATGGGTATAGTGGTGCAATAGAGCTTCAACAGCTGCATAACTGACTAACAAATTACTTTCAGCACTGGAAGGTCTCCTACTCAAGCAAATCTTACTTACTTCTGACCCTCACATTATGTGAGCACGTAGCCGAGTTTCCAGCACTGTCCACTGCTCGGTGTACAAGAGTGTGATCCCCTTCAGTAAGCGAAGTAGGCAGACTATTTCCCGCCACTTGCACTGAGTCTATGCTGAATACATGTGTACTTATGGCAGTCCCTCGATCTGTTGCCTGTAGAACAAGACAGTTTAGCTTCAAATAACATCATGTGAAATTTCGATAACCCTTGATGAGCATATCCGCTTGGAGTTGAAAAACCAGCGCTGTGTCATAACTGTCATACGGAGACCATTTTCCAAGGAACCATATGTTATCTACTGGAATCATTTTTTTTTAATGGAGATTAGTGGATCACTGCCAAAGAGGGTCCACGGAACGTCTAAAGCAGTTCGCTCAATTTCTATATAATTTTCGTTTTAATAATCTGTGTATGTTTTTTTCCTGGTTATGTGGATTGTATACACCATTTTAGATTTCAAGTTTCGCCAAGGCGAAGTTTTTGTCCTTGTGATTGTTCATACGCTTTAATCGAAAAGGTTGAATATTGTATTATTTTGTAAGTCCATGTGAAGAGTTGTTTCATGTGAGATAATATGGAATTGTGCAGACAAACGATGTGAAAATGGTCTGATATACGTGGTGTACTGGGAAGTCATGCTACACTTTCAGTGGCTTGCAAAGAAACCATCAGTATGCTCGAATAACGGACTTATTTCTGGAATCATTGCCGTATTTCTCAAAATATATTGATACACCGCATGCGAAATAAATCATTATAGATAATCGTGCACTTCAATACATTTTTTCGTTCACAGTCACAACAGCAGAGAACGTTAAAAAAAATTAAGATATAAATGAAATCAAGGCACACATATCACGGATTTCCATTATCATCTATGAACATGATGTCTATACATAATGTGGTCGGTGAAAATCAGAGCAGTGTATCTTCAAAGTTGGCAGCCCTGACAAGTTATTGGTCTATAACAATTTCAGTACCAAAAGAAAAAAAAAATGGTTTTGATTGGATGAGAAGCTCTGTGGTCACTGATTGTTGGTATGTTCAGAAATTGACAACTTTCATGAAACGGTGTCCAGAATAACTTACATGTCATCCAAAAGTATATTACATCCATGAAGATTGTATGTGTATGTGTATGTGTGTCCTCGTGTGTGCGTGTGTATAATATATACGAATAAAACGGCAGCTGATGGTACCTGGGGTTGGGTCATATTGGTCCACTGAACAGTGGCTGATGTTGTTCCTGCTTCCGCTATGAGCTCCACATCAAGGGGGCAGGTGATTACTGGTGGCGTGATATCTGATTGGAGGATCAAACGAAAAAAAAAGACTAACTCCACCATTTTTACTGATGTTGAACAGTATGATTCATATTTTAAGTTCAGTTGTAATGGGAAGACAGTTATGACATCATCAATATGGCATTAATCACTTCGAACAACGTTTGATTCATTATACACATGAAGAGTTTGTTCGCAAAAAAAACAAAAAACAAAACAAAAAAAAACCCCGATAAGTCCATATTTGCCAAATGGAGATAATTGCGATTAAAGGTCAAGAAAAATAAAGAGAATAATAAGAAAAATTTTGCGTTTTTTGACCATAACTTCAAAAATGTACCTTTATATGTAATGACCAATGTATCATTTAAAAGGTATTATTCTGCACTTTATGACAGAGACCGTATTTCAAAATCTTCAAAAATGGACTTATCGGTTTTTGCGAACAAACTCTTCACATGCTCCATGGTCCAAGCCTGATTTCATTACTCTCTTTTTACCACATTCCATATCCCATCTGCAATGTTAGATATCTTACAGGTAGATAGAATTAAGCCTTTTGACACAAAAACTGACCCGGAACTGGTCTGTCCCCCACAAGGAGCAACAGTAATGAAAATCAAGTCAGGGACAGATTTTAATTTATTAAAGAATCATGATTAAAGATTCATGACTTATGATGACGGTTTTATGAAAAATAAATTATTTATAGAAAATATCTTAAACTTATAATTTCCAATATGAATTATCTTCATTAGAATTTTTGAGATTGTGTTTAACGACTTATGGACTTTGATCGACACTACCTGAACAAGTTGTCGGAGGGGTTTCCCATGCTCCAGTAGAAAGACACGTTCTCTGCCCAGAGCCCGCTGTCAGAGTAAAACCAGTATTACACGCTATCGTGCAGACGGCACTGTAGTTTTGACTCGGTGAAGTGGTGGGTTGGACCACGCCCATGAAAGAGCACTGGGATATGGCGCCATTCGTAGGAGGGGTCATGGCAGGGCACGTCACGACTAGAACATTGCAGAAATACGATGAAAATAGGAAAATGTTTGCCGAAATATGACGGGACTGAGAAACTTTAAACACTTGCAAAGAAGTGCCGAGCCACTCTCACTGTCTATAACACTCTCATGGTTAAATCAAATCAAATCAAATCAAATTCTCGTAACTCCTTTACGGTACAAGAGATGGTCAGAGCTCCAACCTGCTATGGTAATTCATACAGCTCACAGTTTTCCATTGATTCACAACACGATGCAACAGGTGCATTTCTGCCTTTGATGATAGCGGTTGGAGGTCGCCACCTTTCTGAGGAAGCTGAAGATTCAATTTATTAAACGCTTCCCTCATATCGGGTATGTTTTGTCAAATGAAATGCAACTCTTTGGGTGTCTACTGCAGCTGTTCATGGGGACCTTATTGTCTGCAGACCTGATGAGAAGGGATTGCCAACAAAAGTCCCTACTTGAACATACGTAGAATGAAAACACGCTGCACTTCATTTAAACATAAATTGTAAATCTCACTTGTGCAAACAATGTCGCTTCCTGTCCAAATGCCTTCATCATCCCCGTCACCATCATCTGAGCACGTTTTGGATACCGGTGTCTTAGGTTCGTACCCGTCTTCACAGGCTAGGGTGCATGATGTTCCGTAGTCATCTCTGTCGTTTGAGCAGCCTACCTTTCTTCCATGATCGGGGGCCGGGAGGTCGTCAGAAGAACAGGTTATCACTGGCAAGAAAATGAGAAACAAGGAACATGAGTGTTTGCATTGTACTATACGTCATCTGCTATTGCTGAAGAACGAAATATAATGCTTGCGATGATAATACACATGTTACTAGAGTTAGAATTTATTTGCTAATTAACGTGTTTTCATTTGCACTGCATGCAATTAAAACATGACCAAAAAAAAACAACATAAGATGATAATTAAAGTTTTCTGGTATTACTTAAATATAAAAACCTATTGCAATTCTCTTATTCCGCATCTTTATGCCGTATAGGATGAATCTGTTGCACACATGGTCCATGCAATCCTGATGACAAGACAAGTCATGATTTTAATATATAGTAAAGCTCTTATATCATTGAATGACACTTATATAATCAGCAAACATAATAAATTGTGTTCAAGTTTAAGTTCAATTTCACTGAAATTTAAATGAAAGAGTATTTACTTTTTAAATGTCTTGAGATTGAATTTAACAAAAAGATTCACAGAGGAAAGTCAAAAGTAGACGAGTAAAAAAAAAAGTAGACAAGTAATGAATTCTACGAGTTAGCATTGGTGCTGTGTCAGTATCATCCTTTGTGCTGAAAAGACTTCAACATGGCTAGTATCAATTCACCCAGCACTATTAACACCAAAAAAAAAAAAATGCAGTGAACATTTTCACTATTTAAGAAGGAAAAATTCAAAAAAGAGTATCTTACAATGGCAAGATGGCAGATTCCCACTCCAAGTGCGATCATGATGACATGTGAGAGCAGTGTTTCCTTGGAGGTAGTAACCCTGGGCACAGAAAAACTGACACTGGTTACCAGAGGGGACGACACTGCCAGCTGGACAGGCGCTGGTTACCACCATTTGAAGTGCAGTAGACAGAGGTGGCTTAGTACAGAGTATTCCTGGAATGAAATTATGGCAAAATCCAATCTTTTTTTATCTTAATTTCCATAAAACATAATATAACTAGATCTTGGTAAAACTCTCTTTTCATGCAGCGCTGCTATTTTTTCTTTACAATAAATAAAAATTTTTGAGCTTTTCAACAGACAATTTAGCAGTGCAGGATTTTTTTTTTCAACTTATCAATGACATGAGGATGTTCATTGAAAAGTTAAAGTAACTGAACATTTTAATTTGTGAAATATAAAATATTAAAGTCATTTAAACTACGTGTAATCACTACTTCCCCGTCATCACATCATGTAACTCTTCAAAGGAGTCCCATTCTGCTGATGTTTCCTTGGCTTTTATATTTTTTCATTTCTTTATTACCATTATATTTTTACACATAACCCAAATTTGATATATTTCCTGGACCATCATGAGCACTTCGATGAGACTACTACACGACTTTATTTTCTTCCAACATAAGCCGTTATTAAAATCAGTTACATACTTAATTTTGAAATCCCCATAGGGTTAATACATAGATCACCAGGTTCCCGTATGAAACGGGTTGAGAAAAAAATTAACATAATATCTACAAAATCATATTTTACCTTTTGTATCTATAGCAGAGTAAACACAGAAAACACAGTAAATAATGATATCGAGAGCTTCACAAAAGGTTAAAGATGATATATGAATTAAACTCAACTTTTAATCATGGTACGTCGATCGAATCCCCGTTCATTTTCCATTATTGCTTTGAGAATAAATCGTTTGTCGACTGTTCTACTGTGTACATTTAAGACTAGGTGCAAAAGTCTCCAAAATTGTCACATGAATTCGAAAGTTATCATAATGAGAACATCATTGAAAACTCACAAAGCATACCATAAGTTTAGAATGAGCTTAAAAGGTCGACTTCACTTCTTTTTTCTTTTTTCTTTTTTCTTTTTTTTTTTTTGTTGCAAAACACCCCCATGGTGTTAACAGTACTTACTCGAGCAAACGGGGGTTGCCCCGACCCAGTACGCAGACGTACTTCCTGCCTGGGCCGTGCATGTCAGCTCATCATTGTTGATCTCATAGCCAGTATTGCAGGTAAACTGACAATTTGTGCCGTAATTTCTGGAGCAGGTGCCGACCATTGTTCCATGTTGTAGTGAAATACTTGGGCACTGTAGAACTGATACAGAGATAGAGGTCAATTATGAAGACAGCATTTTATGAACAGTTGACAGAATAGGTGTAGTAGGGTTATCTAGTTCACCAAATATCAAAATAATAACAAGCATGTGTGTTCAAGCACCAAATTAAAATGGAAAAAGTGGTCTTTGGTGAAGCAATGCAATCTATTCAGCCCCTTTTATCTTATGATGCAGTACTTCTTGGGTCAGTGACAAATATGATTATTGTTATTACTGTATATCGCCAAGCTTTATACGTATTTCCATATCTACTGAAGATAGACTCTGTTTAGTGCATTACCACCTTTTGTTGTCAAGAAGTCATCAATCTTACTTCGAAAAAAAGAAATTAAGAAGTAGGAAAAGCATATGTCATAACGTGACAGGAACCAACATTTAAATGTTTGCACAGGAGCTGTCATAAATACAGACCAGAATGGAGTGGTCATTACATTATGTGTGATACATTCGGTTGATAGAGCCCCATCACTGGATTGGGAATTAAAGAATCAGTAATGTCGATCGATAAACTGAACAATGCTACAGCTTTATTCACGCACCATGCACTACCCGAATTGAAAACAACTTCGACATATCCTTTTAGCTACAGAATACTGAAAATACTTCTACGCGTATTCCTCTGTGATGTTAACAAATTCTGACCGTACTTTGGCATGATGGCTGTCCGTGAGTCCAGACTCCATTTGACCCTTGAAGTTGGCACTCTGTTGACCCTTCACCTTGAAGACTGTACCCCACAACGCAGCTGAACGAACAGACAGATCCACGGATATTTCCATTGGGACAGCTGACACGTAGGGGCGTGGACACAAACTGGGCAGAACACTGAGTAACTGAGGGGAAAGAAACCAATATAATGAATATAGGTTGTGTAGGCTGAATAAAAACACCAGTATTTCGTTAAGAGAAAGAAATGTAGAACAAAGTGTGGCAAGAATATCTAAATTGTAGGCAGTGGACAGTTTATACACCCCTAGTATGTAAGCCTAACTATACTCTGCAAGCAGATTAAGTATCTATTGTACACTATATGATTATGACCAAAATGAAGTATATCACTGAGACGAACGCTGACAAATCGATATTATAAGTGTTTGTTGACAAAATATTAACTTTTCCTAATTTTAGTTTTGAAGATAAGAGGAAAACAAATATGCCAATACCTTGAAAAGATCAACTAAATTTTTGTAATTTCAGTGTATAAATATGACAGCAGCATGCCAATAGTAATCTGTCAAATCTGACCTGAATTATAAAAAATAAGAAAATATAAGTCTAAAATTAGTCAATTTTGTTCTGCTTCATCAAAAAAATAATCTGAAATAAATCGGGATAATTATCTTCTTTTTTTTTTCTATTCCTGTTAGATCTGCTTCTTCTTAGTAGCTGTTAAGCAGGGGAAAAAGTGTGAACTTGCAGGTTTAATGATGTTCGAAGCCCTCTCTATCCGCGGAAAGAATGGTTGTAATAATTGGGTATAGAAAGTACTGAACTGATGCGTCTTTTATTCCAGCTTAGCGCTTGTTCAAGGATCCGGGCATTGGGATTTTGCCTGATACTAGCATTGTTAGCAATCGTTATGTTCACAGATTATTCAGGTTGCCTGAGGTTGTTTAGAGCTAGTTTCTATGGCAATAAATGGCCATGGTGTCACACTTGGTACTCTATAAGGCACTCTTGTCTATTATTAGAATGGGTGATAACCTGACCGTCAACATGACTTCCAAGCAGTCAATGACTATGTTTATGTTCTTTGTCTTTTGTTTTTTTAATCATACGTTAACTTCCACCAAACAAAACTGAATTTGATCATTATCGGCGGTGCTCGGCATGTTATGCTTCGATACAGTGGCATTCACCTTCAACTGTGATAGAGAAGGAACAAGTATTCTCATTTCCAGCACTGTCCACTGCACGGTATTGGATGTGATGAACGCCCTCACTGAACTGGCTCCCGGAAGGCGACCCTTGAACTCTGACTGGAGTTATGGTCTCTCCAGAGTTGTCCGTTGCCGTGGGAGTTGACCACGTGACCGTAGCTTTAGTAGCAAGTGCTGGGGCGTAGACGCTCTGTGATGTCGGACAATGTGTGAACGAAGGTGCCGTGGTGTCTGTGATCAAAAGGAAAGGTAAATAAACAGTTGAGTTAACTTTTTATGGTGTCTTGATTATACCGATACAGTTATTTACAAGAACACTTGATATCATGTAGTATCATGTCCCTTAGATGTTTGGAAATTAAGTCATAAAATGTATATCAGTTAATCTCTTCATGTCAATACTGGCGGCCTCTGATGTCAACGCATAAATTACAGTATGAGTTTCAAAGTACGATTTTTTTAACCTTATACGCCCGCGTAGAGGAAACGCACAATTTTCCGCGAATCAGCAATGACGTCAACCCTTTGTCACGTGTGCCGATTGTTACTGGAGTCTTACGCGATCCCATTGAGTGGTTTGTTTCATTGCGAGGTTTGTATTTATTGCAAGAAACAGCTAAGCTACTACACTTACAACCGTATGTTTCCTGGCTTCAATCTGCTGTAGTAACTGCAGCTTTGGCAACTTACAGTAATTACAAACCTCTCTTTATGAAACGGTCTGTGGTACTGTCATGGCGCGCGCATACTACACTTGTACTAAGCAGCCGATCCACGTTGTATTGCGGATAGATGAATAGGTTAACAGTTAAATGTATGATTATTGGAAAATACAATTATAAATGAATAGATAAATGAATAAATGATTTCATAAATGATTATAAAATCCGTACTGGCTACAGTTTCTAACATTAGGGACCTTGGAGATGCATCGGGATCACTGTGCAATTTCATTCTTAAGTCTTTGCTTAGATGGTTGTTTGCGTTGTAATGATCAAATGCAAATAGTGAAGTCATGACATCTTTCCCTAACAACTTGCCATAAAATTTGTAAATAAGATTTTGACATTTCCATGTAAAGTTTTCCGTTCGTAGCCAATAATGCCACAATCTCAAATCCTGATACATCTGAATGATCATAATAATTTTGGAGTTGTTAAACCTGGAATGACATTATAATTATCACACTTTTACGACAGAAAAGTGCAAGGTGATGACATCATCAACTCTTCATGAACTGTTATGCAAAAAATAGAGAATGAAATTTCATATCTTATTCATTTTATATCCCATTTTGATCAAATTTCAGTACTGTGCTTGTCATTTCACTCTTATTTCCTCAGACTAAGTTTAAACTGGCATATGACAATTCCCCCATAAATTGGGAATCTAGACTGAGATCGGAAAACATAATTTGGAAAGTCCTCATCCCACGGACGCTCACAGCTTGATGTTGATCTTTGTCTTCATCAGTGTTTTTATTTTGGATTGGACGATAATTCAACTTGTCATGGTCTAGCCTTCTTACCAGCACACGTTGGAGACGATCCGGAGTTGGACCAAGAACCAGAGCTCAAGCAGGTCCACTGTGAACTGGAACCCTGGAGAGTGTACCCCTGGTTGCAGGAGAACGTGCATCTGCTATTGTAGTAGCTGCCGTCTGTACAGCTTATACTTCCTTTTGATGGGGCGCTGAGCGACGAACAAGTCACCCCTGGAGTGACGTGAAATGATAGGAGTGAAGCTAGTCATCACTTTTTTTATAGTAAATGTTCTCTATCTAGACAATAAATAATATTGTCAACTACGTTGATACGGCATTGTCGGCACGCATGTCATCTGGTTTCCATGCAGAATTGCATTCTGACTACTTGACACAGTGACGTAAGAAGAAGTAAACTCAAGCCAGTATGGCCTCGACTTATACTGTCTTTATACAAAATAGTTAGGTTATTTCTTACAATAATAGATACATTATCTGAATTATTATTCTATAGGACCTGTGACCTGCGATTTTACACCAATAGTCTTGAAACCCATTCCGATTACTTGATTATCAGAAAGGTAATTGTGGTAAAGTGATCTTCAATTACAACATCAAAGAATGGTGAAATCAGTCCGGGGTCTTATTTTAATTGATGAAAGTGGCTTTTAAGAACTGATGGTTACGTGCATCATGTTCATTTCCTGCTCTATATTTTTTTTTTCCTAATTTATCTAAGTCGCTTTCTGTTTTAGTCAGATATACCATGCTTCCTCTCTCAGAAGTCACTATCTCAAAGCACATGCTGTAAACACTCACAAGTATACGGCGCTCTCACGCTTAAGACTCACCCGACTTTGGACATTAGGCGGAAAAAACAACAACAACAAACAACAACACAGGGTATACTTGCATTCGTGTATAAGGCGCACTCAAACATTTCAATATTTTTTTTCTGGACAAAAAAAGGATGGTCTTTGTAATATTTAAAGTATATCATTTGCATTGGATACAAGAAACTGGAAGAAGTTCGGTAGAAGAGCGTGAGGCATGGAGAGTAAACGTGACACGTTAAGTTTGGAGGAGAGCAAACATCGGTTGCCTGCTAGACTCTAATCCTTACGTGCACAGGAAGGCGCTGATCCTGACCATACACCTGAGTTACCCGTCTGCTGACAGGTTCTAGACGAGGATCCACCACTGACGTAGTAGCCAGTAGAACAGGAGAACGTGCAGGTGGAGCCTACATACCGATCGTTTGAGCACCCAACACTCCCGTGATATGGCGCCGATAGAGAGGAACAACGGATTACTGTTGGGGTAAAGGGTTGAAGGGAGGAAGCAAGTTCAAGCTTGTTGGCAAAACCACTGTATTTCGTGAAAAGGAGAGTCAACATTTCTTTCAAATTTGTCAACAAACAGATTTGCCTTATTCTACATTTTTTTTTCTTTAAAAAGTCTGCAACTGAACTTTGATAAGCAAGTTTTTGTGTAAAACTTCCGTAGTCAAAATGTTGATAGAAGACATAAATTCCCAGGTTATGGTTTGACATTTTAGGGTTCTCATAATATAATCACTCTTTTATGGAGAAAAAGTCTCGGGTCTACTTGGAAAAAAAAAGAAAAAATGTCTTCTTCTTTTGTGATCTTTATTCTTCAATTTACCTTCTTCTCCCCCGCCCTGGTTGAAAAGAAAGGGCTGAAAAGTCAACTACATGTAACGTTTTGAATTACACTGTTACTTACCAACCACCACAAATCGTATTGTGCAGGTTGCGTAGTTCCCTGCACTATCCGTAGCACGGTACTGGACGGTGTGGGAGCCCTCGTTGAAAGTAGAGCCCGGATTTGCCCCTGACACTCGACTGAGGTTGGTATAAAGTGATATAATTAGTGTTGGCCTTCGATTTGTTTTGAATTACTGCTCTTTAAGTATGTCCTGTTCATTGCCCGCAAAGTATGATATTTTGAGAATTTTGACGTTGTGTACATTATACTGGCATTTTTTTTTAATACATTGACTTACAATCAATTATACAAAAAGTGCATCTTGTTGAAGAAACCACTGAGACAGGGATAATAGACCCACCTAAACGTTCTTTAGCGCTTGCTCGGAGATCGTTCAGCAGAGTAGTGTGGTACGTGAAAAGAGGTAAGAAAGTTAACATTTCGCTTGTTCCTATCAGCCAGCAGACCTCATCACAATCAATAGTACTATTATCTACAACAGATATGGAATGACTATAGTTCAGAATATATTAGAAATCTTGGTTACTAGCGTTGTGTACTATGGCATTTTGATCCACAATACCCCTGAGAGTTCCACATGTTTTATAATCATCATTAAACATGAATATCAGAAACTTATGACATCTGATTTCTTCACAACTGGAGGAACTCAACGAAATGTTTAATAGTGAATGCACCAACTCACATCTGTAAGAATAACCGACAAAGAAAAAAAAAACGGCATAATATGGCTCAAAACAATTAACAGCATCGAGAATAAGATAATTATTGACAATATAATACTCTTCATGGGATTCACAAACACATTCGGACTCCATTATAGACACATAATACACACAGTTTCAAGGGATTGTATGCTTTTCTAGTGGTTAAGATGGGCTCCAGATTTCCAACTTTTTTGTGAGATAATGAAAAACCACGCATGAAATAAAAATAGAACGCAAATTCTAAGAGGAATTAATTGTTTATGTGATGAAGATCGGTTCTGAAGTAGCCGAGATTTTTGTTTTCATGAGAAGGAGAATGATAC
Organism: Diadema setosum; assembly: GCA_033980235.1. Taxonomy (NCBI): domain Eukaryota; kingdom Metazoa; phylum Echinodermata; class Echinoidea; order Diadematoida; family Diadematidae; genus Diadema; species Diadema setosum. The sequence goes on along the minus strand of CM067075.1, from coordinate 33,770,009 downwards.
ATAATTTCGGCAACATTACAGAGGTTACCGATATGACTAAAAACGTTTCAGCAGGAGAAGGGGGGGGGGGCAAAGAGATGCAAACAGCGTTCTTATTTATCTTTTTATTTGTGTATTCATTTATTCATCTTGTTACGACCACAATCACTCTGAGAATGATCGCACAAAAGAAACCATCAACTAATGTTCAGGCAGTTTATTAACAGTGATATTGTGGGTACAGACTCGTAATCGGTTTTCACATCAGTACAATAACGATCAATACAAACAATTACAAATCGGTAATAGAATCACTTACGTGCATTACAGTCCAAAATTTGAAAGCAAGTAACCCTTTGACAGTGTCCAGATACGATGTTCGATGCACAGATGAATGATCCGCGATGCACCGATGAATGATACCTCAGACGTAATCCAGAGGCGCAGGTTGTGATAATCCTCGTTATTAATCCGGGGCAAAAATCCAAGTTATGCGTCCACAGCGAAACGTGCAAAATCCAAACGTTATGACGACCACGTCCAGTCGATGCGTTGAATGATGATTCACTTTATATTGTCCAGCAAGGAATCCAACCCGTCACAGCTTTGCCGTAATAATGTCCGTTGACACTAAAATATGGAGTCTATCTCCAACGTAGGCAAATTAATTCTCTGCAAGCAAAATGTCTCCCAGGCCTTATCTCCACAAACACAATTTGTATAGCAGGTCAGCAGGTAACACAGGACTGACTATAACAAGTCGCTTCAGAGCCAGAAGTGACGTAACTCTCAGAGCAGAGGTGTTGGGTACTCTGCCTACCTCAGAATTCCTCCTGCTTATATACTATCCATTCACCCCTTTCTAGTACATTCTGTAATTTTCTCCAACCTGGGGCTACATACCTGAACATACTAGCAAGTCCAAATTCCAGGAATCCTGGATGACTCACTTCCTAATATGTGCATAACATCATTGCCAAAATTAACTACCAATCACATTGGGCTACAAGGGCAGTGCCTCACTCAGCCAGCACTTCCCAGAATTTTCTGGAATGGGTTAAATCATTCTAGATTGAGTGAGCTATAATGTATTTCCTGTCAGATGCATACATGTACTGTAGCTACATTGTATACCATGTAGAAAATTCTCCACTGATCTGGTCAGCCTGTATGTACTATATCTAATATCATATAGAAGGTTCTACATTAATCTGGTCACCCTGTGTACATACAATGTACACATTAAAACAACCATGCACACAGCCTTGATACATTTAAACATGTACATAACTACTTGTGTGTACATTTGTGACAATCTATCTATATATCTGTCTATCTATCTATTTCTGATCTTTTGTCAGAGCAGCCAATCCTCAGATAAGCACTGGTCTTCCATGGGGCCCTCAATAATATTGATAAATACAATGTGAATCAAGTAGTGAAACGTATCCAGAAAGCAGAGATGACTATGCTATACATTGCAAAGCAACATGAGGCAAAAAACAGTAATATGCCACAATATGAGTTCACCAGAATGGGGTTAGATAAATGAGAAATATCAATTTAATCGCTATTATTGATTATGCGTGAATGACTAAATATTGTAGAAAATTTGCTGAAGGCAATGTATTTCCAACCTGACTGAGGGTGTTCCACTGTTGTCTGTAGCTGTTGGGGTAGACCATGTCACGGTCCGAGAGGTGGATGTAGTGTACTGATTGCCAATGTTTCCGGCACAAGACGTAAAAGTGGGACTCGTTGTGTCTGAGAGAAGGAATGAATTACGTGAAGAGAAGGACGAACCTCCTTATCCATTATCACTCAAATTCAACCTGCCACCTGGTAAGAAACACTTTTGTACACTCACAAAAAAAAAATCATCAAATTAAGGAAGCTTAATTTATTTATAATGTGTGTGTATGTGTGTGTGTGTGTGTGTGTGTGTGTGTCCATTAGACATGACAGGACATTCTTTATACTCACCAGGAGGCGGTGGAGGGGGCGGCGCTCGACGACGACGACGACGTCGGCCCCACGCGTCTGAAAAAAAAAACAGTTACATGTAATGTGATACCCTTTTAAACAAGACACTAAATACGTGATCACATTGTGTCTACAGCAGCTCGTTGCAATCAAAAAACATTATTTAACTTTTATCAGAAATCTGCGATTTTGTTGCAATGTCTTTCAGTGCAGTCTGTCTGATGATTTTGATTGATTTCTGTCATGATATCAATCATGATGGCTTTCATGTGTTCAAATCAAAATGACCAAAACAGGGGAAAAGTAAGAAGAATAATGCGAGAAAGAGGAAAGAAATCCTTGTTAGTGCTAAAATGAAAAAAAAAGTCAACTGTCGACTGCACACTGCACTGGAATAGCTTGTTATTTTCTTCTTCTTCTTCTTCTTCTTCTTCTTCCTCCTCCTCCTCCTCCTTCTCCTCTTCTTGCTCCTCTTCTTCTTGTTCTTGTGAGAAGAAAATGTCTAAACTTTATTACAACTTTTTTTTTTAGATGCAACTTCTCAATTTCAAAACCGTTTCTCTCACATGATGACATGCATGGGCAAGGAACTGATGTAAGCATAAAATAAGTGTTCTGGCCACGAGGTGTCTTTCTGTCCGAATTACAGTCAAATGTCATCAAAACAAGCACCAACTGCTCATCTTCATCAACATTTGAAAAGTAGGGGGTTTCTAGTAAGAAGCAGAGTGTTCATACCCAACAAAGCTTTAAATATTCGTAAATACCATAAGAAGTGCCATGTAATACAGACAATAAAGAACTATAAAGAATACAACAATTTCTGGAGAGAAGACTTAAATTTTTCCACGTGCATTCGGTTTGGTTTGTTTGTTTGTTTGTTTTTTGTCTGTTTGTCTGTTTGTTTGTTTGTTTGTTATTTGTACCAAAGACCGAGGTTTCGTAAGAGTAGTGTATGACAGGCTCCTTACCAGCATTCGTGATGACCAATGAAAGCAGGATGGCGATATAAACCGTGGCGATTCGCAGTTGCATGGTCTCAGTTTCCTGAGTGAACACAAGATTGATTTTTAACAGCACCTTCAGAACAGCGGGAATGCACCTCCAGTTGCGTTGCGCCACAGCAACTAGCCTACGTCTCGGAATCCATGCGAACCATCTGAAAAGTGGAGTAACTCTCCGTGAACGGCGAATGCTACCAACAGAACAGAAGCACAGACGTGCAGACCCTCGTGCGTGCGCACAACGATCGCTCAGTGGACAATACACGCATGTTTGGATAGTCTGTATTTAAACATGCAGTACCCTTTCAGAAAGACCCAGATATGAAAAAACTTTTGAACTGCGGGATGTAGCTATCGATTTCATTCAAGCGTCACCTGGGATGGGATGGAGAACGCACTGTATACATATTGATTTAAGATTCCTTTTAAGGACCTACATGTAGTGTTTTCAACATTTTGTGCCGTAGGTAATATACAACAAAATAAAGGCTATAATTTATAACAGAATAATACAACCCCGTGCTGAAATTAGCATAAGAGTAACATAAGCTGAGAATCAAGCGTAATTATAAAATTGTTAACTCTGCAACTGCTGATATACGAGAAAATAACGTGCATAGTGTTATTGCGTCATAAAACGATAAACGTTTCAGGGTCTGAATGATAAGGTTAATAGTCAGTCGGGGTATATTGGGGGTATGCCCGGTCGAATCCCTTCTTTGCATTACAGAGCCATTCAACTGCGACCATTGCAAAGGATTCAATGGCCTCTACCCTCTATAGCTCGACACCATCAAAATATGCTGACATGATAGTTTTGTTGACCTACAAGTTCGATTGTATAATTTTTAACAATCTATAACCAGGGTTTTTCTCTCTCTCTCTCTCTCTCTCTCTCCCTCTCTCTCTTCAGAAATGATGTGTAGTATCTAATGAATATTGTATTATCTCTGTTCATTATCTTCAGCCAGGCATTCTCAACCTTTTCCTTGCTCTTTTGGTGACTTTTTTTTTTCTAGTTTGAAGCTATTAAGTATTTTTATCCAACTTTTCAACAAGTCGATCCTTAGTGTGATCTCGGCACTTCTATAATACACCCCGAATTTCTCCCTCTCTCCTAAACACTGCGTGCTTCCCACACGTTGATATGAAGGTAGACACAAAACCCTCTCTGCTGCACCTATTCATCTTTTATCTTTACTGTTCCGACTTGATTTCTTACCTTTTTATATAAACTCCCCCTTCCCTCCCCCCCCCCCCCCATTTCTCTCAATGTCTGTCTACTATTACCTCTCTAATCGTTTCACTCACAATAGGCAAGACCGAGAGGTCGAATGCACTCCTTTCACAAAGTAGTCACCATGGTCACCTTCAACACGCTCGTGGTCTTGCGCCATCAGGGGAAACCCCTACTTGCTTTCGACGAACAGCAACCCGTTAACAATGGGGGTATTCAAACAACGAGAAGGTGTTTGCACTCCTGAGGAGGCGTTTTCTATAGACCGATTCAAGTGACTGTTCATGGAAGTGCGCCCTCTTAAGGCGACGCCATAACTGGGGGCCAACCAGGCCGGGTCGGCAAGCGCCGTGCGTGCGTGGCAAGGGTGCCAGCGAAAGCCAGTGCTTTTACCACCGGGCGCCAGCCGGCCAGCTAGCTATCTCTGGCGCTGGCAGCGATCGACACATCTGGATTTGTGACAACTATAGAGTCTACTTTTTTTTTCGTTAGCTAATTAATAAAATTAAACAACTTATACCGACTATGAGCGAATGGGTAGATGGCGTATATGGCTGTAGCCCAAACTTGAACTTCAAGGTAAATATCGGTACGATCCGTGAGTGTTTGTAGACTCTATTTCTTTTGCGATGACCTGGGTACTCGCGTGTAAGCCCCTTCACTAGATCTATTTACATTTGTGTAAGAGGATAAAAACACCTGGGAAGAACTATGGCTAGGCGCAGACAGACGTATCTAGATAGTGAGCTTAGACTGTTGAGCAGTTAACTGATATAATTAAATACAAATAATGAATCAGAATCTTAAGCTAGATAGTAGATATGGCGCTATCAATTAGTAAATAATAATATCAGTTAACTTTAACCTTTTTAGGCTTTTCTCGGACCAGCGGGGTAGAGTATGTCTAACGTTTTTTTTTTTTTTAGATCTTGTCTAGAATTCTAGCCAACAGTCCAGACTAGATCTAGACCCGTCTAGACCTATATTGACTTCTAGAACCCTAGCTACATCCTATATCATTTTCGGCTGTCACTAACTTCCGGCAAGCCTAAGTTAACCAAACTGAAGGCAAATCTAGGCGTTTCTAAGCCGTATAAACTTAAGAAGTTAATTTATGTTGCCTTATGTCAACAACCCAAAAATTCTACTGTTTAAGGTCTAAGTAACCTTGCATTTAACATCGCGCTAACGCCTAAAATTATAATCTACAAAAGTGATTTTCAAATCAAACTTTCTAAATATGAATTATGCTTATGAAACGGATGTTTGCCACCATTCATAGCAGTTTAATATCTATGACTATAGGTATCATTGTATCAAAAATTAACTCAAATTCAGAGTTCCAGGCCTAAGTTTAATGTGGTCAATTTAATGCTGAACGCTTAGTGAAGAAGTAAAAATTTACAATATAAGAATTTTTTGCACATCTTGAAACATTCATTTGGCTGTAGAGTAGGCTTTAAAATGTTTGTCATATACTCAGGACAGTAGTATAACCAGGAAGTGTATTCTAACTTTGGTAAGTATTGCACCAAGCATAAAAAAAAAAAAAAAATGAATTATCAAAATCTCAAAATCTTTGATCTGAACTTGTCTTCTAAAATGAACAACTTTATTTTACGAATATGAATATGCAGTGATTAAGCCTATATCAAATAGAGAATCTATTAGGCATAGGCCAAAGTTTGTTTCGAAAATCTGTGCATTTTTCATACCGCTGTGTTTCACCTAAGTGATACATATTCATGCGTCAGTAGTGTCTGAATTTCACACACTGACGTACAGCTTCCATTTCCGGTTTTTCGCCTGTCATTTGTGCACCCAAACAACTGCACAATATGTGTTTTTTTTTCTGATCCTTTGAAGCTTTCATTTTAGATCGATATGTCTGAATTACTCAATCTATCCAAAAAAAAAAAGGCATTAAATGCCGCTGAATGACTTTTCCACAGTGAGTAAAACAATCACAATTTTAGCGCGGCGGTCGCCGACCCAGCGGCCGCGCCGGCGGCGCATGCGGCCGCGCCCGGGTAACTATGCGCGATGGGTACGCTAGGCTGCTGAGCTGCAAGTGCAACTCGCTGGGTAGCAAGCTCGCTGGGAGCCCCCGTCCGTTGGCCCCCAGTTATGGCGGCCGTTATAGCGCCGCTAGCGGCGGTAGGTGAATAGGCCATCGAAATTGAAACGGTCTATAATTGTAGTCTCCTTTGACATGCAGGGACCGCCGCGAGGATGGTGGAGGGGTGAGTAGGGGGCGCTGTCCGGGTTGAAGAGGTCAGTAGTGCCAGTGGGATTGTGGGAACCTCCTTGGTTGATCAGTTAGTGCTACTGGTTCGTTGGGGAACCTCCTTGGTTGATCAGTTAGTGCTAGTGGTTATTTGGGTATCTCCTTGTTTGGATCAATGATTTCTGGGATATGGAAGGGGGTTGATACATGTATGTACCGGGTGCACCGCGAAGATTTAAATCTGACTTTCTGCAAGGTTGATATACCGTCGATATTGCGTACATTATATCTCTGAATAATGTGGCACGCAAGGGGTCTACACCATGACGCATAAAGAGATAACGAAGTCCTCGGGACCTGCAGTTTTCTTTCATCAAGTGTTCATTGTATCGGTATTTCGTTATAGACGAATGGTAAAGTACTTCAAGATTGACAATTTTGCCGGGGCTTAAATTTTTACTTCGTTGTATTAAAGGAGAATTTCGTTATAACAATGTTCGATATAACACGAGTGCACTGTATATGGTATTTAATTTAACTAGCCCTCTGAATCCTAATCGATTGTCTATAATAGATTGATTCCATCATCTCAAAACCACGGTCAGATCCAAACTTCAAAGATATCTCAAGAAAGGGATTGTAATCTTCAGACATGTTGGTGATTCCTTACTCATGAATATGGGGATTTGAATTCAGATATGCATTCTCACCTAAAGAAGAGAGAGGAGAGATCATGTAGGCCTAAGCATGATGGCATGGCAAAGTGTGGTATGATCAATCAGCTATTGTTTTAGGAGCAAGAGAATAACTTCTCACTTATTATGTATAGCATGTGAGTAACAATGTGTATTAACAAAAAGTAACACGCGTATTCAGATCATTATGAAAAGAAAAAGAAGATGAAGAGCATATTGTCATTAGGGTTTCACCCATGTAATTATACAAACAGGAGAAAATTGCAGAGAGTTGAAATCCAACAGCATTCAGACTTTTTGGGAAGTACAAGTTGATGACAGTATTGCCTTGGGCAGTTTGCACATGACTTTAGTATATTGATGTATGTACGGTAAATAGCCGTTGAGTATTGAAAGATAACATAGGAGCAATAATGTCGCAGGAGCAAAATGGCGTGCCACCGGCCAGTGGTTGACTCAGATGTTACTTTAACTGAACATAACCTTGTGATAGTTTTTATGCAACAACAGTTTATAGTGTATACCAAAGTAGGCTCTATATGCAAATCATGTTCTACCCTGGAAACGAATGACAGCTCGGTCACAATAACGGTTCACATTTTATTATATTTTTTTTTCTTTTTCTTTTCTATCACATAGCCATACCTCGCTTTTCTTATATGGTACCAATAACTCGCCTGGTCTTATTTTCTATCCGTTCTCCGTTTCTTTTTCACAAACACTGATTACTCGGGGCTTACAGCCAAACAAGCTAGATTTTATGTAGGTCCCGTCATACTTCTCGTTGTTCAACCCCATTTCGATTTCGACCAGTTTTCACAGCAATTGATGTGTTATTACTATGTATTTGTTTGTTTTTTGCACATTGTTTACAAGGTAAAAGAACTTGTATTTTTATTTCTGATGTAATATTCATGTACAAGACGTATGAAAATAAATGAATTGAAACAGTGTTATTAACATGTATTTGTTTGTTTTTTGCACATTGTTTACAAGGTAAAAGAACTTGTATTATTATTTCTGGTGTAATATTCATGTACGAGAAGTAGGGAAATGAATGAAATGAAAAATTGAATTGAGATCACAGCGTCGTATGGCGAGTCGAAACCGTAGATGGCGCTCGTCTGTATCGTCGGTCGTCTTTGTAAATCTGTTAACTTAAACCTATCTGCACGTTCTTTTCTTTCCATTATTATTATTTCGCTTTTGCCGGAAATCAAGCATCAGATATTATATCCATGTTATTCAACCCAGGCACTGTATTGTCTTTTAGCTCTTGTGACAATGTAAAGCAAATCTGTATGAATAATCAAATAATTGACGGACCAAAGCAGAAATGTAACAGAGCCGGTAAACTGGTGAAATAAAATAGGCAAGAATTATAAGGAGGAAAACGGATCAACTAAGCTGATTAAAGGAAACTTACATCTGCTGTGCCACATGTTAATAGGAAGAAATCCCTTAAATTCTTTTGTGTTCTTTATGGTTTGTCATCTGAACGGATATAATCAAGCACCAATGATTGGCAATAAATACGTCATTTTGGTATGATTTGCAAAAAAAAAAAAAAATATATATATATATATATATATATATATATATATATGTATATATAATCATATTTGTTCTTGCCTTTTTTTTTGGTTGTAATTTTGTGTTTCTATATTTGCTAAAATATCATGTCCTTTTGTATTCAGTGTTATCCTTGTTTCCTATTTGTGGTCTTGTCGTTTTCAGTTTGTCATTGTTCGTGCTTGCTTCTTGTTTGTATACGTGTGACGTGTGCTTGTAATAATCATAATTGAATCATCAATTGAACCTACAGTAATGACCGTAACAGAAAAAAAGAATGCAAATATTAAAGGTTTGTCGCATTACTAGTTGACGTATGCATAGTTGACATCAGTGAAAATGTCCAAATTCTCACAAAGGACCGAAACCATTGCGGATGTTGGGGTCAGTGCAAAATAGGAACAAGAGTTTTATTCATTTGTCTCAGTATTTCACGATATTACATGCTTACCATCACTTTGTTTTACCTGATCAGGAAAGAAAATTGCAGCTACCAAGGACTATTTTGCCGACAAGGTGTTCTCGTGTTAGATATAAAGCATTAATTTCATAAGCTGAAAGCCTTGTGTTGTTGTTGTTTTTTCTATGTGTAGAAAATTTACAGTCTGTTGCATCCAATTATTGTAACTGCATTTCCAAAATTGTTAATGTTCCTGTAAAGTTTTTCTGTGGCCATTCTGTTTTGACATAAGATATTAATACCTTGACAGGCAGGCCACACCAGTTATATTCATCATACCGATCATACACTTGCGCATCATAAACACTGTTTATGATGCACTGTTTATGATGCGTTAAAAAAAAAAGAGGAAAAAATGATTTTTTCCTCTTTTTTTTAACGACAGAGAGATAGGGAGAGAGAGAAAGAAAGATTAGAGGGAACTGAGCATTCACATGCAAATCGAACCGAGTTTATTTCATGGAGGTAAGGAGTCAACTTTGCGCGCTTCGAGTTATATATATATATATATATATATTTTTAGAGAGAGAGAGAGAGTCTGTGCTTGATCCACTGAGAATCTGATAACTTTCCCCAAACGAGATTCATCGTTAAGCTACGATTTAAAACATAAAATCTTCTTTGTGCTTGTTTTGGGGAAAATGTCCGAAAACATTTATTAACTTATTAACTATTTCTAGAACTTTACAGCCGGGTTAAAGATCATTTTTATAATCAGGCTATTAGGGTACTTAACTCTTTATGTGCCATAGTGTAAATCCCCTGTGTGCCACATTATTCTGAGACTAAAACGTAGTAATGCTTTGGGAAAACGTTCTTATTTTCAAATCTATGTAGATTTGATAAATTTTTGTTACCCTTTAGACATGTATGGCGCAAGGTTATAGAGAGGAACTGTCACGCTTTGTTTTTGATATAATTTATTATTGAATGACAAATCTGTCATTGCTTTGACCAGTAGCTACATTATTGTAGAGGCCTGACTTTTACACACAAAACAGTGACTGACATTGAGACGCAAATCCAGTAGGGGACAGCCCCTTGTATAGTCAATCACCACATAAAACGCAGGCTGCATGTGACAGGAATGGAAGCACGATAAACGCTTTCATTGTACTGTGGCATTTGGCGGTTTATCGATCGCTTTGGGCGGGTTTGAGCGTTTGAGCAGAATGTGGCACGCCGTCGACTGAGTCGGGCGTGCGAACGTGGCACATAAGTATAGTGTTTAAATCATGATAGCGACAATAACACTAGTGATTAAAAATAATAACACTAATGATGAAAGAACTATTTAATAACCCATGTTCTTGGTTCCATTACCTGCAAGTAGTAATGTACTCAGAAGAAGGTGCGCTTTGCATTTCTGGTAGGTTTGGCACGAATTCCCCACCTGGGAGAAGGAAGATAGAGTAAAGTCATATTAAACTGTGCTAAGGTTTCCCAACAAGCTCTTTAACGAAATGACGATAATAGTAATAATGATGAAATTATAATTATGACAACAATCAGTCTGCTCAAGTTCAAGTTCATATTTATTTAATTTTCCACAGTAAGATAATGATACACAAACGTACATCTCTTTTTCTTTAGTGACGGAAATAATGCATGAAAATTTGTACAGAGTATACAACAATTACATGTGTACTACAACCTTTAACAGTCACGATACACTGCAGTCGGGGCTGAGGTTATGAAAGTGAAATATCATTATGCACCGTGTGAAAAACATAGAGGCCCACAGAAAAGGCAATGGTTATAGAGTGTGGGCCCTTCTTGGGGGAAAACAAAAATATCGATGCAAAAATTTATTGAAAGCAGCAACAAAAGCATTACAAAAAGTTTGGCCGCCCACTGAAAGACAGACGGACAAACAGATACCCGGTACACACAAAACAACAACAAAGAAGCTAACAAACATAAAACGAGACTCGGACAGCAAGAAGACTACGAAAAACTGACTTGACGACACGACAGGCATCAAGACCATGATTGGAGAGAATCTGGCAAAAGAAGTACCACAGTTTAAAATGTATTTCTTAAAATTCTTATGTAAATCTAACTTCAGTTCTATCTTGTTTGCCCCAACTACTAAATATGAAATAATAGATATTGTTACTGCAAGGAATTATAAACGAAGTCCAGGTTATAATATGTAATGATACTTTATTTAAAAGGGAATCATAGCTGTAATTGCTTAAAACCGCTAAGATTTTCCCTTTTTTGAAAACGTAGATAAGTAATAAATCAAATACCCGTTTCTTTACTTTTATCCGTATCAACAATCTTGGGAAAATTGATATTTACACACACACAAAAAAAATCAAATTTCTTAATTATAATGTTTTTACAAATTCTCAATTCGTCAATTTGGCACCATTCACGCTCTTTTGAAGTTCATTGATAACGTCGCGCACACATTCAATCTCATCTTATTGGTATCTTCCCAGGCCTTCGATACAATCAATTATGAAATTTACTTCACAAATCGTCGGCGTTTTCACGAACTGACGCTATTTCGATTTTGGTCAAAATTTTCAAAATCGAGATATTGGTACCAAGTGAAAGTGCTTTCAAAACTCTACCAAATCCCAAAATTTTAGATCACAAAATTAATTATTCTTAATTTTATCAAAGAAAGAAAAAAACGACGGTACTCGAAATATCGAGAAATTGAGAAAAACGAGTTTCACGAACCGACGCACGAAAGATACGCCGGTTCGTAAAACCCGAATTGCTACGGTGAAGAGCAATGCGGGTTTCACGAACCGTCGCAGTTGCATTACTTTGAGCTTTGTTCAACTTACTGGCCTAGAATTAGGTTTTGGCCCTAATCCAGATCTCAGAGTGAGAACCAAGCCTTCTGAAAGATGAATGACGGCCTAAGCCAGCCCACTGTCCACGAGTGAAGTGAATGGTAAGCTATAATCCTATTAAAATCATGCTCAAAATAACAGTTTCAGTTGGACTACCATAACCATTAATTGCGGTAGTGTGTAGTCCCATGTATTCAATCGCGTGATGCTTATGAAGCCTAGTCTGTAAACGCCATACAATTTCAAATTAGATCCCAAATCATATTATTTATTGTTTCTTTTCAACTTATGTCGTTAGACGTTACTTCTGAGACTACTGAGTACTATAGTCGTAACGTCTGTGTGCAAGACATGTAGATTGCAAGATTTCAAAGTCTCGAAGACACTAAAACTAGCCTTGACTTTTGAGTTGAAAATGAAATCATGAGATTGACAAAGTAGGCGTACTAAACTAAAAAAAAATAAATTAAAAGTCTAACAGTAAAACTCAAAGGAAGAGTAAAGAATAAAGTTAGACATAGACTTTTACTTTCAAGTCTAACTATTAAGTCTAAGTTAAGACTTTACTTGTAATACCAGTTACTAAAACTAAGATCAGCTGCAGTCTAAGACCAAGTCAAATTAACACAGTTCAGAGCCATACCGGTAGTCTAGCTCTAGATCTACATCTAGACTAGTGGTAATAGTAGGTAGAGTCCACCCATTTTTTCCCCCAATCTTTACTGGTCCATTCCTGAAAAAGTTACTGGTCAGTGTCCAACAGTGATTTTTCCTGGTCAGGGACCGTCGGACCAGTGCCAGTGTGCAGCGTTGGTGTAGATGTCATCTATGACAGTATGTGGTCTAGTGATACTACCTAAACACTACGAGTACTCTACAGGTTAGGTGGCTTTCCTGTACAGTGCAGTGTTAAAGTATACTTGTGAATTCAGCCCTAGTACCGTACTGTGTGTAGTGTATGTCTAACATTAGTTCGAGTGGAGTACCTAAGCACAGCGGTGGGGCTTTTTTCCCCTAAAACTTGTGAATGTGGCCCAACCAAATGGCGTTTTATATTTACGCTTGATTGATAGTGATACAGTGGCGCTGTCGATTTCCACAGCAGCCATACATAATCTTTTGTCCTTTCTTCTTTCCTTTTTTCCCCTTTGTTCTTTCACTCTTTTTATTCTTGGAATCGAAGGACTTCCTAAGAAATGTCCCTCGACTGATTTAACCAGGACTCTTGAGTCCTGGTAAACCTAACCTTACCGAGTAACCGTTAACGTTTGTTAGGCCTAACATAACAGTAACACTGACTTAGCCCTGTATTGACTTTGTCTTTGGCCGACTTACTGAGATGGCGAGTCTCACTCTTTAACGTTAGTCTAAACGTAGTCGCTAGATCTGTCAGTGTCAGTGTCACCGGTTATTGTATATGGTGCCATCTCTAACGTACTTTAACAAGTTGATGTTAGTTATCTATGTCAACTTACTGATTTAGTAATAGTGGTACTGTCATCCTGTTGGACATCGCCGAAATATCATCCGTGACGTGTTAATTTCGTGTCACAAAGACAAAAGTTGCCAAGATCTAATAGTATTAGATGTCTAGATTTAGATGTAGTCTAGATCTAAGTAATATGAAATCTGTGTAACTTAAAAGTGAAAGGTCTAGACTTCACTTAGTCTATAATTAGACCAGACATTCATGACATTATTTAGTAGATCTATTCTTATTCTATTTTAATGTCAATTCCTGCTAACTCGCCACGTGTTATTCCTAAGGCCAAGGACTTCCGGGTTAGTGATTTTTTTTTGATAAATACCAAACAGCAGACGTGTTTCATTTGCATTCTTGCACAGACTTCATGAAAATATGTGCAGTATCAAAGAAATATGATGCACATGACAATGCCACTGTTTTATAGGTGAATGGTTAATACCTTTAAAAGCTGAATGATAATGTAGAGTCTAGGTCTAATTAAGATGATACAGTCTCTGATAAGAAACAGGTTTGATTGTCGTAGACTGTTTCCCAAATGCAGGTAGTAATATTCAGCTACTTCAATGCAATGCCTTGTTTACAAGTACATGTAGATTTATATTCATGTGAATGATAATTCAATTTCTACATGAGACTTACTAAGTGCTAGACATAAGATCTTGCATCATTAAAATGTGTAAATGACGAGACAATTTGAATATGGATCAAAGACAAACAGCAGTATATTTTGACATTCTTTGATCCTGCATAGGCCTACCATTTTGTTTTATGTTTAATATAAATAGAGCAAAATAATTTCAACTTCAGTTTTGTTGGCTGATTTTTTTTTCTTCTCAAAATTAAAGTTGTATCTTGTACCATGATGTTTGATTTTAATCGAAAGTTCTTAATTTCTTTCTTTTCTTTCAGATGACTGGTGCCATGTAGTAGCGAAGAACTGGACTGTCTCAGAAAAGAAAAGAAAAAGTACAGGGTCGTGTACATCATCAACGGATGTGAATACAATGGTAATTAGAGTCTAGGTCTAATCAAGATGTTAAAGTCTCTGATAATAAAGAAGTTTGATTGTCGTAGACCGTTTCCCAAATGCAGTTAGTAATATTCACCTTTTTCAAAGCAATGCCTTATTTACAAGGACATGTAGATTTATTCATGTGAATGATAATTTAATTTCTACATGAGACTTACTAAGTGCTAGACATAAGATCTTGCATCATTAAAATATGTAAAAGACGAGACCATTTGAATATGCATCAAAGACGAACAGCAGTATTTTTTGACATTCTTTGATCCTGTATACCATTTTGTTTTATGTTTAATATAAATAGAGCAAAATGATTTCAACTACAGCTTAGTTGGCTGATTTCTTTTTCTCAAAATGAAAGTTGTATCTTGTATCATGATGTTTGATTTTAATCGAAAGTTCTTAATTTCTGTTTTTTCTTTCACATGACTGATGCCATGCAGTAGCGAAGAGCTGGACTGTTTCAGAGAAGAAAAAAAGTACAGCATCGTGCTTATCATCAAGGAATGTGAATACAATGGCTTAGGAAAGAAGACAATCTACAGATAGGATAGAAGGGAGAACTTGGGATAAAGGGCGACAACATAAGGACGGTATATCTACATTAAAATGTGATTGTAAAGTGGAAACATGAAAGAAGATTCTAAGATTGAAGGTGAAAACATGCATTCCATTCTGTGATGTCGTAATTACAATTTTGCTACACTTTAATAACACTACTGAGAGACATTTATATCAAGGCAAGCTTCATGTGGAATGTTAGATTTTCTTTAAGTGTTCATTGGTATGTATTTCATGATAATAAATCTTGAAGGTTTTGTGTGGTAATCATAACCTTGTGATACATCTTGATAAATTTCTAAGTGCACATTGGCAATATTCAGATGATGCTGTAATCAGATGAAGTTAGATGGTTGAATAATCATTGCATAGTTGTAATAGTTATCGACTGAGGATTAACATGCCCTTCACTGATATATTTTTCGTAAATGGTGATAATTGCGAGAGTCAATCTAAATTGTCGGGGGCATAACCAAATGTGTCACACTGTCAAAATGTGTATATCAGAAACTTTTAGCTCGCTGTACGAATTTTCACAGAAAACAGATTTATGAGAGTCACAAATGGTAGCTTAGACCCATTAACAAAAAGTTCCAGCTTCATCTTCAACCATGTTCATGATACATGTTCATCTACATTTTGCAAACATTCTGAATGTTGATTGAGACATGTTATACATGTATGTATTTTTATGAAATTAATGCAACAAATAATCAATATGCATCTCTGCTAGATGATAATATTAATCCAGTTAATGACATGCCAAACTCACCTCAAACTGTAATTCATTCTATTCTCCTTTATTCTTTTATTTATTATTTTGTTGTCTTCAACCCACTTTGAATGTGTTACGTATGATTCTTATAAACATGGGAAATGCACTCCATATAACTGATAGGACTTATAACAAATTGACATAATCATTCAACCATCACTAGACAGTTCTGTTATGAGATGTTCTTTATTTAACTAAAATTGTAAATTATGATACATGTATGCTCCCATGCAAACTCACAACAAAATACAGAAATATGATTTCTTTTAATAATAATTCATTATGTCTCTAAATATACAATTAAAGAAAGTGATTACAAAAAGGATGTCAAACATTGTATATTAAAAGAATAGATTATTCATTTGTCTCCATCCGTAGTAACACATGCAACTGCAGTGTGCAGTTTGTGGGCTGCTGTGAAAAAAAAAAAAAAAAATCACAGGCAGCCCAAGCGGGATTCGAACCCACGACCTCCGGATTACTAGACCAGCACCATAGACATGAATGATTAAATATAGAAGGGCTTGGGGGCGCTTCGAAGTTAACTGCTCTTATTAAATATGCACATGTCATTTGCAACTCGACTAAAGATGATTAAACGCACTGAAATTCTTACTTTAAATAATATTCATAATCTGTTTTTTTTTTCTTTAATAGCTTGGGATGTACACTGTATCGGTCTACATTTCGCCTACAATATGGAATTCTTTACTTCGAGACGTTTGTTTTTTACAAAAGAAAATTAAGAGTCCTTTAAAGGTGCTGTAGAACAGTGGCGTGTTTGTTTGTTTGTTTTTTTTTTTTTTTTGGGGGGGGAGGGGAGTCAAATTAGCCTTGGCCCCTCTCCACCGTCCTTTCCCCCCCCCCCCCCCCCCTTTGGCTGCATTTTTTTTTTAGTCATCACATGAAAATTCGTCTGCATCCACCCCGTAGTTTTGCTGATGACCTTTCTTTTTAATTATCTTAACCACACACAATTTTGGCCGAATTTCCCCACCCCTCTTGTGAATTTGCTAGCACATGTGTTTATAGTACTGGTGGATTAAGGATTCGGAGGGGGGGGGGGGTCGGCCAAAATTTCTCTTTTCTCATATGTAACAAGCCTACGGGGCGAAAGGCTGATATTATGGGCTTTCTACACACATTTTTAGATGCTAATTATTGGTTAATATGAGCACGATCATTTATGTTGTGATTAATTTGTTTCCTTTTCATATATGTATGACTTCTATTAGAGACTTAATTGGCTTGGCACTCCTTACATCGACCTATTTTAGACACCCATTTCCTTCTCTCTCTCTTGCTTTTTCTCTACTGTCCTGTGAATAGTGTAACTACATGTACATGCAGTACCTCTTCTCTTTTGTATGATATACATCAAGTTTCCATCTGAGCATAATGTGTGTTGCAGCACTCTCAAGCTTCATGCATATGCAGCAATATCTTTTTATGTTCATATACATAATTATGCTTGATATATTAATTTGAGAATGTTATTCTTTCTTTTGTATATGTTCCGTCCGCACTCTATAGATGTAAATGTACATAGTAAGATTTGGTGCGCATGTTCGACCTGTGTTTCTCTTTTTGTGAACACACAAGAACTGATGTAATAATGAACTTGAATTACGCATATTCTTTAATATTGATTCCATCTCCATTTGCCATTAGATATTTATTGATTTATGGAGCTCTTCCACAATTGTTATCCTTCCCATTGTCATTACTCATCTCTGAATAATTCAAATTTGATACTTTATTGAGAACCTATGTTTCTTCGATTACATAATGTACCTCTTCAATATACACATGTATTGCTGCAAAAGGCATAATAAAACATGACCATTGTTATATATTTAAAATGAAGCTTGAAATTCTGATAATTTTGATATTTATGTATTTTTAGGAGTTTATCAGTTTCGAAGAGTGCATGCAGGATGAGTTTTATGTTTTTATATGATCAAGTGCAGCTATCAAAGAATCTGTTGAGCAGGAAAGAGAAAGATGGAAAATGAGGAATTATGAGTGAATTCGCATGCAAGCCAAATGACAATAATGACACCGATAAAAATTGTGACAAAGTAAAAGTCACAAATAATGTGGAATAATAAGAAATAAAGAAATTAATAGATTATTTCAGAGAAAGAAATAACAGAGTGCATGAGTATGAAAGATGAGTAAATGCAAGTAATCATTACTGACTGGCACATCTTTTTCCCTATATTTAGCGGTATCCTTCATCTTAGAACAAACATTCATAATTATTATGAAAGAAGTGAACTGAATTTGAATTAAAAATTATGTGAAAAATAAAGAAAGTAAGTTAAAAAAGTAAAAAAAAAACAGTAAAAAGTAAAAAAATATGAAGCACAGTATACCGAGTACATATTAATTACCAAATGATAAATGTCCACATGCAAAAGTGTTGAATAATATATCCACACAAAAAAAGGAGGGGGGAGGGCAAAGAAATCTTTGGAGCGATCAACGACAGCTCTAATAACAATGCTAAATGAAGATGAAAACAAGGACAACACGCTTTTTAGAACAATTAAGAGAAACTGGCTTATATTATCATCTTAATTATCACCTAATGTATTATAATCATCACAATAATCATTACATGACAATTGATTTCAATTAATAAGGTTATTGTTGATAAGCAGGTATAGCCCTAATAGTATTTGTATGTAAACACATACGAAAATGAAATAGCGACGGTTCGTAAATACACGCGTATTGCACGTTACCTATTGTGCAGGCCCTACAGCGCGGGTCCCACGAACCGGCGTAATACAACTTACGTCGGTTCGTGGGACCCGCGCTTAAGTACATAACCTATGGTGCGCGCAAGAAACGATGGATTTACGAACCGACGCAGTGAGTTTGAAGACAGAAATATCGTAATTCTTTTGAATTCACACTAAAATTACACTATGGATAGGAAGAACAACTTCCACTCTCATCACCCTGTCAAAATTTTCACACACAAGACAGGAAAAGTCATTGAAAACGTTGTCTAAAACTTGTGAGATCTTTAAACGCGATTTTCTCAGAATTGCATTTTCGCTCAAAAACGAAATAGCGTCGGTTCGTGGTAACACCGACGAAATTATGTGCTGTGGTACACGAGGAAAGGCCTGGTTCAGGAGTCACGTGTAAAATTGAAAATAGTATGTATCTCTGAACGAGAACAACTCAAGTCTCGAAGTCACTAAATATGGCGTCCCACAGGGAAGCTTATTAGGAACTTTACTTTTCTATGTTTACATACGATGAGAGAATAACCAGCAGACGGACTGTGACAAAGTGGGAAATAATCGATGCACTAGGCGGGGTGCTTGACTGGCGTAGAAACCTGGGTGAATAAAGGATCGCTGCAAAGGAGGGGAACTGGGAGTAAAAGAAGGCAGGATAGTTTGGGCAAGATTATTAAAAACGGTAAGAGAGAAGAACACACGCAACTGGTGAGCAAGGATACAACTAGTATCTTGGTGGACTTCCAGAATAAGAAGATAGTATTTTTCGCATTGTTGAGAGAAAATACCATAAATGCTAAAATAAATTTGCAGTTCTGTAGAATAAATCTACAAAAGATGGCGCTAATTTCTTTGAGGAAGTTCACAAAATTCATAGTTGTGCTCATATTGATGAAAGGTAAGCTAATGTTAACAATATTTTTAATCAATTTAATTAACACAATTGAATTATGAAACGTTTATTTGTTTCGATGACGGTATAACATTCATAATAATACACACTTTATACAGATTTACTCTTACTGGCGTATTGAAATGACTCGAAAAGGCAAAATGTCTTCCGCAAATGAGAGTCATTTGCTGTGCTGTAAGACACAAAGAGAGACAAATTGACAGACAGACAGTGAAAGAGAGAGAAGGAAGAAAGATAGCAGGGGCAGCTAGATATTATTTGGTTTAGGGGATATACTTAAAGGGATGGTACAGTATTAGTGGATATGAGAATTGAGCTTTTAACTTTTTGCGAGATACCAAAAAAAAAAAACACTTATGATAGTACAGAGCATACCATTTTAAGAGGAATTCAAAGTTTATTTGATGAAAATTCGGTTTGGAATGACTGAAACCACCAAAAACAAAGTAAAACAAAGCGATCATAATAAAATGTGGGTCCCACACTTTATCAGAATCGCTCTTTTTTGGATATCTTAGCCAGTTAAAACTCAATTTTCATCAAATAAACGTTGAATTCCTAATAGAATTACACGCTCTTTCATATTTCATAAGAGGTTTCTCATTATTTCACCAAAAAATGTTAGAAACCCGAAATTAGGTCTCAACCAAAACTCTACGATCCCTTTAATCTAGTGAAAATAGAAATCGAAGAAAAAATTGAGGAGCTCTGAAAAAGAAAAAAGATGTACTCCTAGTATTTCAACTCCTTAACATCATGCTATGCTGCATCGTGGTCACGACATTAAATTTGTTTGTTTGTTTGTTTGTTAATTTCCATCTGCGAAGATGGCTGGATAGCCCATATTCATCTACGTTAAGCTGGTCTTCCATGGGGTCCAGTTGGATGTGAGGTGGGACCACTTCACCGGGTTAGACACCCTGCTCTTTGCGATGAATGAATGAAGCGGGATCTTTTACGTGCATGAGTTATTACTCTCTCATACACGGGACCTCCATTTTATGTCCTATCCGAGGGACAGAGTGTTTTGCCTCTTGCTAGAGGGGACGGTATGCTTACACACAACATTGCTCAGTCCAGACTCGGGTTCGAACCCGGGCCGCGTGATCGTGAGGCAGACGCGCTACCGACTGAGCCAACTCACCGCCCTAAATCAATATAGATCATTTAATTCACAACATAAGCTCTCCTATGATTCAGCTTACATACTGTACTGAAATCACAGTCAACGGTGAGGATAGTTGTTGTTCAACAAATCCAATGTTTTCTCATTTTCAAGTGAAATTGTGTGAAATGTCGATTTTCTGTTAATTAGCTATGTTATTTCTTACTCTTTGGAATCCTTCCTTAAAGTTCCTTCCTCCGAGATGTTTTCAGTGTGTCCATTCTATCCAATCCGCGGCTTCTGGGAGATGTCGGATTTCCTTGGAGTTGAACTTTGTCTATTAAAATCTTCTTTTTTTGAACTTCATTAGCGAAAAATGAGCAAAGCAAATGGGATTCCATCGGGATTCGAACCCGAGACCTTGGATTGCTTGCCCGGTGCTCTACCAGCTGAGCTATGGAAAGCCCTAGTTCAGTGTTCGTCCCAAAAACCTTAAATTGCCAATGCTCTTTTGAACTTTGTCTACTTTAAATTCTTACTTTGCAAAGAAAACACGAATGAGCAACTCGAAGTCAATGCTTCACAATTTGTATCGGTTCGCTAATTAAAAGTATGGTGAGCGTATCTTCATTTACTTCCTCCTGCTACAGAGTCGCGATTGTGCAAAGCATGTTGGAGATAGTCGAGAGTTGTTTTGTTTTGTTTTTTTTTTTGTTTTTTTTTTTGTGTGTGTGTGTTTTAAATCTGATTACGGCTGAACAGGATCCAACGAATAACGCGAAATGTGACTTCGTCGTTCCATGGTCACTGGGTCCAACTTTTTAATTATGGAAATCTCATTGAACTGCTCAAGGACGGTGTCAGGAAAATCAGGAGAAAGCTTCGCAAGACTGCTGATACACCACAATAATAGACTATGATAACGGAATGACTATGCATGAACACTTCTAATTCGACATTAACGAGGGGAAAGAAGGTCTATATCGATGGTCATCCACCGAATCTTCTCTTTTCGTAATTTTTAGAAGAATATTATTGTGTTCAGTGTACCAAAAGTAACTTGTCTTTTTTTCATCAATTCATTGCTGAGCAATTATAAGCTTGCAAAGTAATTATGTTCTCAGATGTTTATTTATGGCTGGAAAAGAGACTAGCTGGGAGGTAACGAGCGAGCGCTAGACCATGGCCCATGACCGCAGCTAAGAGTTTCCTTGGTAAACATTTTGGCCAATCACATTTGGTCTTTCTTTAGAAGTTATAAAATATTCAAACATCAGTACCTCCAACAATTTCTGGAGCATGGGGCTGTTAGACCCGAACAGTAATAACTGCAGATATTGATATATAATGGGATAAAAAGCTCAGAGTGATAGAGCGTTATAACAGTGCGTATCAAGAAAAATGTAATCCAACTTTGGAGGGCTACTATTCCATAATTGCCAGCTACGGGGAGCACAATGTTGGTTGTGAGAATGGCACCTAATTATGTTGACAGATGTCATGTATGTCCGAGCGCATGAATTTAAACCATTTCTGTGCAAATGATCCAAATGTGCACAAATTTCACACATAATTTTATAAAATGGGTTCAAGAATGTAGCCAATTGGAAGCGCTGAAATGAGTCACGTGTGCGTGCATTATTATTTCTTCAGGTATGCACTAAGAAGAGTCTCTCTTCCACCTCCCTGGCCTGACGTACGTCACAATGTTTACACTAGCAGTGCGCACTTAATCAGTTGTCTTGGTTGTTACAAGTGCGTCACGCGCTACTATACGCGCTGTCAATCCTGTAAACAACTTCTAGTTCGGGCCGCGGGCTGCCACAACAGCCGGCGGCCTTTCTTGTGCATAACAGTACGTGGCGTACGTATACTCTTATACGTACGTACAGTACTTATGTGCGGGATTTCCGAGTGCGACGTGCGTAAATGTTTGGGACTAACATCTTCGGACATCTTGACTTTTGAGCGAGTGCTACATGTAGCTGACTGGTATTGACCCACAAAGGTACGTGAATAATGCTGTTAGTTTTCGACCCATTTTATAAAACAAATGATGCACAGGATTATTTCGTGGCGTTAGTGAAGGTGCGGCGCACTCTCGAGTATTGACAACGGTTGCAAACATGCACTCGGCTGCGCCTCGTGCATGTCGCACCATTGTCAATACTCTCGAGCGCGCCGCACCTTCACTAACACACTCTATCCTGTGCATCATTTGTATAATATATAGCTACGGACAATAAATTATTGTGGCATGCAGAGAGTTTAAAGGAGACCTCCGGATGATTTTCAAATTTTGAAATTTGAACATATATAAATTAGTTATACTGGGTACAGAGTTTCAGGATTTATGATGATTGGGATGAAAAATAAGAATGTTTTCGAAGTTTATAACAAATTGCAATGAACAAGGATGATGACATGGCAGCCTCACCATAAGAATGCATGAGATGTGGCTCAAGGAAGCAGCTCAAAAGAAGAAGGCATGCATAGAATACACACAGGTGAGCTTGCAAGCATGCGGTATTGTAATGGAATGACACTGCTACATTTCTGAGATAAATGTGAGGCTCTATGTCATCATCTTTGTTCAGTGTAATTTGTTTAAGGTTTTTGAAAGTACTGTTTCTCTGCTCAAGAACCACAATAAATTCTACAAATCTATACATATGAAGCTGTTGATTTATGTACTACATGATGTGAAATTATGAAAATCGTCCGGAATGCCCCTTTAAGAAAACAATGACAAATTGCACTTTTTCCAAGTTTGAGTGTCACATGAAGGAACAATGAATGTCTCACTGAACGGATGAGATCTGTTGATGAATGTGGCCAAGTGAAACAAGCCTGCTTGAACAAAAAAAAAAATGCAGGTTTGTGTTTAGGGTTTCTTCTATTCTGCTTACATTTCACGGTCCACAAGCTTTGGCCACCTGGTCACTCCGACAAAGGCCAAACCACGCAGGCCTTTTTTTTTTCGCTCTCTGTTTATTGAACACAATGCCATATCGCGCAGCGACAAACCATGTCTTGAATATGAAGAGAGAAATAATCGGTTAGCCTTCGTCCTGTTCGTGGGAGTGACCAAGTTACCAACAACGTGGTCATGTTGAAGGTTGTGGACCATAAAAGGTTAGAAGAGACCCTAAACACAAACCTGCAGTCATGCAGGCTGGCCTGTTAATTTGACCACTTTCACTGACAGATCGCATCCATTCGGTGAGACATTCATTGTTCCTTCACAATAACACTCAAACTTGGAAAAAAAAAAATCATTTTGCCCTTGTTGTCTTTAAAGTTCGTGTGATCAGTCATGCATGACATCTGTCAACATGATTAGGTATCAATGGAAAGAGGAAGAGTTCTTTTCGCACAACTAACTTTGCGTTCTCCATAGCCGACAATTATGAAAAAGCAGTCCTCCAAACCCGATTGACTTTTTTTAATGCACACTGGCAATTCCTGTTGTTGATGTTTTTGGAAGGACAGCCGTAAATTGTAGATAAATCGACATTGTGTATTTATCATTGTCATGACACAGAGATGCTAAGTTCAAAAAAAAAATATGAGTGAGATTTTCACGACTCGACGTATTGGCGCGCACGCATCGCGCGAGAGAGGGTGTGGTAGCACCCCCCCCCCCTCCCCTCCCACGGTAGCGAGCTTTTTCAATTTGTAGCTCTTAATGGTGCGATCTGGCGCATACATAAATGACTAATTTTTTACTTATTTTGAAAGAAAAGGGGAAATATACCTTCAATTCCAACTAGCACTTCAATCCTTTGAACTATGGTTCCGATGCGTGAGAAAAATGGGTGCCATGCGTGATATCGTGAGACAGACCCCCAAATGCGTGAGTCTCACGCAGAATGCGTGAGACTTGGTAGCTCTGCATGACAACAGGGTACTAAAAGAGGGTTTGATGTATAACAACGATTCATTCTGTTGTCTGTATAGTGATAGTGTTTCATCAGCACAAACACTATTTCTATAACAAGAGGAAATACTAACAATTGGGGCCATAAATTGGCAATCATGCTGCAAAAGACATTACATCCAAAGGGGAGCAGTGATAAAACATCTTGTCAAAAAGTTGAGAAATTCCGTTAGCATTGGAGCATTTAAATTCAGGTTATTTTTTTTTTCTTTATAGTCTTTACTCAAACACCAAATATATAGGTGAACTTTGCTTTAAAGTCAAGTGATTGTCTTTATTTCTCTTCCTGCCGACCTCATCTTATTAGACAATCATTCCGTATAAGGACATGCTGAATGCACGTCTGTTTCCTCTTCTCATGACCCTTTCATGCCTTTGTCCTGTGTTGTTTATTTGCTCGGGTAAGCACTGGATGTTTCCCTGTTTCTGTCCTTGTCTTTTTGTATTTGTTTAAATGTTTGTTAGTGCGTGTGTGTGTGGGCGGGAGTCATTTTTTTCCGTTGGTTTACTTGGATTTCTTCTTCTTATCTCTTCTAATTCGTTTACTTAGATATATACGCACGTCTGAAAATCGTGAGCAAATCCTTTTTTTTTCATATAATCAGGGAACTTGCTAATTGTACAAGCTCTACTATTCTTGCAAGATCCCTCCACATTCCTTACTACCTAGTGCTATTTCAACACACATTGATTTCATGAAGATCAAGATGATTTGGAAAATAAAAACCGAATCAAAGATTTTTAAAAAAAAGATGGTTTGTATATTATGTGTTTGCATGTACGTGCAAGTGTAAATGAGCATTGACGAATGTTATACTATTGTTTGTATATGTGTATTTGCCTTAGGGTAGTTTTTATTTTACCCATTTAACCTTTTTGTACAAATCGTCATTGTTACTTTGCAATTGATTTTGTACTATTTGGATATGGAAATATAACAATGAAATGAAATGAAAGAGATGAAATATGTCTATTATTAAAGTAACATAACATGTAAATAATTAACTTCAGTGCAGACATTTGGGGTCAAATATAAAACATTTCAAGTGGGTTTTATTCTTTCCAAACACCCATAATATGCCAGAAAAGTTTCATGATGAGAATGCATTGTAAACACGTTCTTCAAAGATATGCAAGGATACTGCCTTTCCGGTTGGTTGCAAAATCTAAAATCAGGTCTGACGTTTCTGCAGTGACAAAATCTAAGTCCTTTATCCAACTTGACGTTAATTACCCAATCCTTTTCCAAGTCTCACTACAGCGTGGATTTTTCCATGTAGACCACTTACATGTACGCAGCACTAACAAAAAGCAAATCACGAAAATGTGTTTTTTACTGGTCAATGTCCCCGAGATTGTTCTGGCCATTAAAAAAAAAGAAATGTAAGTTTGAAAAACAAAAATATGTTAATGTTAATGTAGTGTTAAACCAAGAAAGCAGCCGAAATGAAACAATGAAAAATTTGGGAAATAGGCTGCCATCACATGATCACGTTTATCCAGTCACTAATTAGTATTTGACGAGTCTAGGAAGTATGTATAATACTATCAAGTATGTAAAGATCATACTACATTAAACAAAAGTGACCTTGTATTAAAAAAAAAGTAATTTCTTTACAGGATACCTTCCTTTTTGCTGGATCAACCATTATTATGAAAACATTTTTTTATGATTTCCTGGTCAGAATTCACGTGACAAAATTGTGGGTACCATGAACTATGAAATTCTTTTGTACATGTACTCAAATTTAACTGCAGGTCTGAAAGCAAAAACACCGCCAGTAAATTTTTTAAAAAGGCGCAATAAAAGTAGGAGAAATGTTATAAATCCCTGAAGTTTGTAGAGCACGGAAAACATCTTAAAAAAGATACGTTTAGACAAGTAATGCACTTGTGTTTATGTTTGTTTGTGCTTTTTTTTTTAATGACTATGACTGTAACCTGTACAAAATTTAAAGGCAACGAAGAAGAAAAAAATAACCCCAATACAGGAATTGGTGATGCCCACTAAGATTTACCATTAAAAAAAAAAAAAAAAGATTTACCATTATCAATAGGCATATACCACGAGTATATGCCGATTTCAAGAAAACATACTATGTGTGGCTCTCGGCCGTGTGCTTGTAAACTTACATTCGGCCATCTAGAAATGATAGATTAACATTGGTGTAGCATGTTAGGGGTTACACCAGCTGTGCATCTGTCATGTCTGTGCTGAAGATCACATTGTGTTTCTATCTAATCACTTTTATCTTTATTTTGACTATCTCCCAACTCATATGCAATTGCAATAAGGGAGTTCACGGTTGTGATTTGCGCATGTGCAAAATAAAGGTCAAATGAGAATGTTTGTGTATTTGCCATTGACTTTCAAACGAAAAGAATCCTAAGGCAAATGAGGATTTGGAATGTTAAGTTGCGTGTTTCACCTTGTTAGAACGCACAGGTGAAAGTGATTCATCAATAATGTTTAATAAAAGCTGCACACGCATTTCATTGACATTGATTACAAAGGTGACATGCTTCAACAACAAAAAATAATCTGTCACAGGTCCTTTCCATGTTATTTGAAAGTCTGTGGTGTAGGGGTCAAATGAGACATGCGCTAACCATGAACTCCCTTGTATATCTTGCATTCTATCTCTCAGTGTACTGAACTAAGCCTCTATCTGACTATAATTATTATACTGTTAAACCAGAAACATTAGTAGCATGAAACTGTCGCAAATTACCGACCATGAAAAATCATGAGTATTTTGAGTATACTACTTAACTGTACATGGATAGAGAGAATCGTGCAACACTAACTGTTGGTTGATGTGAAACACACAACAATAATGACTGCATACTAGTAAACCCACGTTAAAAAAAAACTGCGTGCACACTAGCACAGTTTTTTAATGGTGTACAGGATTGTACTGACAATCAGAGTCCTAAACATAACCTTTGCTTGCATTTTCCTTCTAACGTATCTTGGCTCCTTTCAAATACATGTATTTGAAAGTTTCAAGCACGAAAAAAAAATCTGGTTTTCATAGCAATTACAATCATATCTTTATGTTGTATATACTTACAGTCATTTCGCTCCTTATTCGCAGCCCATATGCGATTTATCTATTCTTTATCTATCTAGTTCGCTGTCTTCCTTTTGGTCGTATACAGTGGTATACTGACAATTTTGAACATCTACGTGGATTTGAAATATGATTTCAGAATAATTAATAACTCATGTTGCTGTTCCGAGGCTAATTTCGCCCTGGTGGTCTCTTCCTGTCTCCTCAAGCCTTGGGCCTTTTGCAAAAACAAAACAAAAAAAAAAAAGGATTCGCAATCGATTATAACTCTTTGCAAAATTAATTTTGTAAACAAGACAGTTACTATAAGTGTGTTGGCATGCAGGTACGTGTGTCTTCTTCTTAGTTTTAAATATACCAGTATGTTTGTCTGCTTATATGTATGTCTCCTTATCACAAACGCTGTTATAAATTCACTGAACACAATAACTTTGATGATATTAATCGAGAAGAACAACATATTAGATGATCGATTGAAACAAAAAATAAAACGGCTACTAGATGAACCCAGGCTTAAGAACATCGGCTTTTCGATGAAGATATAACTAATAGCGCTAGGGATCATGTTTTTTAAACACCGTAGAAAAATTACAAGCCTCGTATTAGCATGATCAATTAAACCGAAAAGCGCGTCCAAATTATTATGCTTGCCGTGTCACACCTTTCCGGACAAGCTACGAGCCTGGAAGGATGTTGCGAGGAGGGATTTTCCAGAAGCCAGGAGATTTTTCCGCGGGCGGACAAGAATGTTTGCGAGTTTCGCACTTGTTTCTTACCTGCTAGACGCGTGCTACTTTCCTTCTACTTGCGTGTATTCTGCGTAACCTGCGTGAGAGCTTTGAAACAGATCCGTTTTCTGCTACGAGCGACTTGCGGGTACTGAGAAGTACCTGCGTTAGATTTGTCTGCGCGGTGCTGCTGGTAAGGGTCTCCTACTGGTGTTCTGCGTGTACCTCTGCGACGAACCCCCACGACTCACTCGGAACAAGTTTTGAGCATGCTCAAGGCCTTGTCATACCGTATCTGGGGAAGTTTTGCGGCTTGACATGCGATGAAACAAATTTGCTACCCGTAGCTCTCCGCAGTTGGTCCGCACCTGACAGTACCTATCGCATATCTCGCCTATAGTTGCCCGGAGGTGCGCACGCAAGTCCAATTTAACCGCAGCCAAATTTTGAGTCGCGGGGATGCCAGGAGAGGTCCACGCATAACGCCAGTAGGAGGCCCTTAGCGGCAGCATCTCGCAGTCCCCGTATGCAGCCAAGATAATGACATTCTGCGAGACTTCTGCCATTCCTTCAGACATTTTCCTTCACTGAGTTGTCAGCCCCCACGCGCCTGGCAAACAGGTCATACAGTATACCCGCAAGTAAAATTTAAGCAGAACGCGTCCAGCAAGTAAGACACATGCTCCGACTCACCCAAAATCCTTGTCGGCCCTCAGAAATTGTCCGGTATGCTGGAAAATCCCTACACGCAACAAGCCTGCGTAGCTTGCCCGGAAATATGTGACAGGGCCTAAACATGGTTGCGGGTAAAAAGATGTGCGTGCGCACCCCGGGCGACTACAGGTGAGATACGTGCTAGGAACTGTCATGTGCGGGTCATCTGCGGGGACCTCCGGGTAGTTAACATTTTCTTCGCAAGTCGCACGCAAGGCTTCCCCGGAAAGGTGTGACACGGCCTGCAGACTCTGACTTTTTTTCTCCTCCGGCTAATAATATACATACTCGATATAATTATGTGATACAGATTCATACGCAGACTTTAGTCTTCAGTTTTGCCCTAAATAAGAACACGCATATAGTTGAGGTAACCAATGTCTTCGTGCTCATTCTTGTTTGTTTTTCTCATAGGAGCATGACACAAACTCTCTAAATTGACAAAAAAAAAATCAGTTCTGTCATATATCTACAAGTCTACAACACTAGATCTCGAAACATAATGTCCCCTCGACAAGCAAGTAATAAGGAAATAAAAAGAATAGAGAATAGTAAATAGAAGAGACCCCGCTACAGCGAAAGTGGATGGAAGGAGAGGAAAAGAAGGAGAAGTTTGTAGCTTGGCAAGAGCTTTCACAGAGTATATATGGTGGGCTCTCATTATAACGGAGTCCTACAGTGTAGGGACCGGCAGTTTATCTTTCGTTATATCATTATAGTTCAGTCATTGTTTTCTTTCCTGTTTCCTGTTTCCATGATAATTGTATTTGTTAATTTTGTAGTTGCCTCTTATGTTGATTCTATATTTAAGCATACATTTTGACATATATGTTTCATCATTGTTGGGCATAGAATCGTGTAAAGATTCACGATTGTATATACCCATTGGTATTCAGTATTGTTGTAGTATGTAAATTTGCCTGCCCTTAATTAGCAGACTTAATGTATGTACAAATATTATTTTTAATTACATTTAATCATGATGTTTGCCCATATGTCCCACATAAAGGTAGACATTCAATCAAATCATAATATACATATTGATACAAACCAAAAATTATTTCAGGTGCGTACGTATATAGTAATAATTGAAATGTGTGTGTTGGCAATTGACATAAAAATTGAGTAAATGGTGGTAGAAATTATCAGTATAAGCCAATGTCTTTACAGGGTACCTTTATTTTTGCTCGATCAACCATTCATGATTTCCTTGTCAGAATTTATATGACAAAATTTTGGGTGACATAAACTATGAGCATTTGTACATATAAGTACTACCAGCAAATACACTGCCAGTAAATTAAAACAGTCCTGTTCTAAATCTAATAACTTGTATCTATTATTTTTGATTGTCTCCCACCTCATATGCAATTGCAATATATCTTGCTTTCCATCTTTCAGTGTACTGAACTGAGCCTCTACCTGACTATAATATTCGATGTGACCGTGCACCACAAAACGAACAAAAAGTAGCACACACTGATTTTGTGTCGAGACTGAAAATATGTGAAATGGTTCAACCTACAATCAAAAATAATAGATACAAGTGATTAGATAGAAACACACTGTGATCGTCTGACAGGATACACAGACATGGCAGATGGACAGGTGTGACCCCTACCTTGCCTACACTCATGTTTATCTACCATTGCTAGACGGCCGAATGTATTAAAGTTTACAAACATACGGCCCAGAGCCACAAATATATTTTCTTGAAATCGGCATAATATACTCGTGGTTTATGCCCATTGATCATGGCGTATCATGTAGTAGGCATCACCCATTCCTGTATTTTGGTTATTTTCCCTGTGTCATAATTCTTCTTCTTTCCCTATGTGTTACAAGTGAGTGGTTCACAACCTACAAGCTTGCTTTTTAGTGGACCTCTCAGTTTTTTTTTTTCTCAACTGAAACATAACCTTGTATCATTTTTGCAAGTATACATGCATATGTAACTTTGTTTGTATTATTTGATATCATTTGCAAAGTAGTATGTGTACGTTTGTGATATAATTCCTAATTTATACTGTGTTCTGTTGGAGAAAGAGAAGAATGAAATAAATTAAATTGAATTGAACCTAACCGATCTTGACTTTTTCAGATTTTCTGACATTGTCTGAGCGAGCAAGTCTTCTTCTATTACATTATGTTAAAATTCGGGATCGTAAAATGGGCAGGAAAGTGTGCTTTTCAGCAGTTTATCTTGAACTCTTTTTGGTAGAATAATGTGATTAGGTGTGTTTTTAGAGTCCCCTTTTCATTTCTTAAAAACCTTGAACACACTCTTCACTTTAAACTCAAATAACTTTTGAAAGGATGATGTTACTGCTTTGAAAGTTGGCATCAACTATGAACAGAATGTGTTGATACGGCACTCTCAATTTCAGTTTAATCTGATAGTCCCTTCATTGTTGTTACTCTGGTGGTTTACATCCTGTTTTTGTCCCATTTGTTGGTACAGATTTAACGCTTGAATAGACATTACACTTCAGAGCCTCTTTTCTCAGTTCACACTTTTCCTGAGTGTGTGTTTTCTTTCCAATATTTAGATAGGTTACGAGAGTCCGTTTGATTTGAGTTAAACATCATTTTAAAACTTAAAGTCTGCTCTAGACTATCATGCTCTTAACTAAAATTTCGTGTCTGGCGACTTTCTGTGCGTTTTGTGATGCAGGGTCACATAATGTACTGGTAAACCAGAAACATTAGTAGCATGAAACTCTTGCGAATTGCCGACCATGAAAAATCATGGGTATTTTAGTATACGACATAACTGCACATGAAAAGAGAGAATCGTGCAACACTAACTGTTGGTTGATGAGAAACACACAAATGACTGCACACTAGTTAAACCATGTAAAAAAAAAAAGAAAAAATGCGTGCAAACTGGCACAGATATTGTAAAAAGATATTTTACAATTCCTATTTATCATTGGGAACAATTATAAATATTAAAAAAAAAATCACATATGATGCGCCCGTCACTGTGTTGGTCAGTTCGGGTGCTGTTCGTTATACCAAAGGTTCGTTATTCCGAAGATTCGTCAATCCGAAACACACCAACTCTCTGTACCTACAGATGTGCCTAAAAAAGTTCGTTAATCCGAAAATGAAAAAGGGTGCGTTAAACTGAACATTTGCTGCGTTATTCCGAAGGTTCGTTATTCCGAAGGTTTGTTTATCAGAAAATGAAATAGGGTTCGTTATTCCGAAATTTCGTTAATCCGATAATGAAATAAGGTTCGTAAGGAACATTCGGAATAACAAACCATATCACATTTTCGGATTAACGAACCTTCGGAATAACGAACCTTCGGACTAAAGAACCTTTGAAATAACGAAACTTCGGAGTAACGGGCTGTAACCGGTCAGTTGTTCTATACCATATGAGTATTTTTTAATTAAATCTAAATATAAGGAGATATCACTATATTTCTCAATAAACCGTAACTGTGGACGATTTAATCTGGAAACAAATCAATTAATCACATCGTTCACATTTTTTTATATTTAACAATACTTTACACTTATTTCACTAATTCAATTTTTTACATTGGTTGTTAAATATCACTCACATTTTTACGAACTATTTTGAAAGCACTGATGCTTGGTTTTTATTCCATCTGCAAATTGTGAATTATTGTGGAAGTAAAAAAACCACGTGATGACTAAAATTGCAGATTTGGGAATGATCAACAGCATTATGAAATCACCGGTCTGATAAGATTAATTTCGTTAAGAATTACTAAGAAATGCTGTGGTATTGTGTGCCTGAAATGAGTAAGCTTCGAAATTCATTCATATTCCTGACTAATCATACACATACGAACCACACACACACACACAACCACACACACACACACAACCACACACACACACACATACACACACACTCACAATACGTTTTATTCTGCTTCATCATACATATCATGCTGAATACTGTATCTCAAAATGCAAGATAAAATCGAGTTATTGTTTGTTTGTTTGTTTGTTTGATTATTCATTCTCCATCACATACCAGAAATACATAAAACAGGACATCAATCTAGTAACAATGAATCAGAAGTAAGATTACAAAATGGATTAATTACACATTTCAAATTTATGATTCATTTCTTCTCTCCTAATATGTGGTGATCATCACTGATCACAATATGTTATATCAGTATGCTGTCGAAACCTTGTTAATCCGTTATATGTTTCACCTTAAGATTAAATACCGTAGAAATTTGCAATTTTATCATATGAATTGCAGATACATTTGAAATTGCAGAACCAATTTTTATATACAGGAAAGAATATCGAAATTGCTCACAGCTATGTAATTCATCAGAATAAAAGAAAAGAATCAACAATCAACGACAGTTTACATATCAGGGCAGGAGTGTTCAACACCCTTGATATTTCGGTTACAGTCCGTTATTCCGAAGGTTCGTAGTCCGAAGGTTCGTTAAAATGAAATAAGGTTCTTATTCCAAAAGTTCGTTAATCCGAAAATAAAACAAAGTTCGTTATTCTGAAAGTTCGTTACGAACCCTATTTCATTGTAGGATCAACGAACCTTCGGAATAACGAACCCTATTTCATTTTCGGATTAACGAACCTTCGGAATAACGAACTCTATTTCATTTTCGGACACAACACAACATGCCTTCGGAATAGCGAATCCTATTTCATTTTCGGATTAACGAACCTTCGGAATAACGAAACGAATGTTCGGATTAACGAACCCTTTTTCATTTTCGGATTAACGAACCTCTAAGTATAGGGAATTTGTGTGTTCCGGATTAACGAAACTTCGGAATAACAAACACCACCCGATTAAAAAAAAAATGAAAAAATAAAGAAATTCTAACTTACCTTTTCCTAATGCGTTGGTATTTAAAGAATTTATAACATAAGCATTTCATTACATAGCCAATTACATTTTTAACCAAAATATCATAAAAATCCGACTTGTTCAGCAAAGCTTAATCCCTCCACACACACAAAAAAAAAAGAGAACACAACAGCAACGAAAATGCAGCCACCTACCGTCCTTATGAACCAAGTCTTATACTACAAGTAATTACCACTAGTATACAGTGTCAGTGTGAAAATAATATAACAAACCCAGACCTAGAAAATGGGTCAGGCTAATCCTAACCATAATCATTCTGATCCCATTTCTTAAATCGGACTGAATAACGCATATCATGAATACGCTACTTGTTACAGTAATCTTATTCAGCTAGACTATAACATCACACCGCCGGTTGTTCAGATGATGTTGATTAACGCACATTTGCATTTTTACCTTTGTTCATGCAGCGGTAGTCAATTCAATAATCCTGACCTTTTTTTCTTTTCATTTGGAACCATCCAAGAGATTCTATTCAGGAAGATATTCCTTTATTGAGTCTTCAAAAGAAAGCGTAATTACCATAATAAATTATTTAAAGAAAAAATACAATAATAATACAATTAGCAGATAAAGTATAGATATTTAGTGGTCATTCAATACACTTTTAAACCAATAAAAAGGTTGTACAAAAACACAATCTTTCCAAAAGCAATAATGTCCCCTATTCAAGCCAGATCTATGTCCCAAGGAGTCGATAAACCAGTTTAAAAATCAAATTGTCCAAATGTGCTATTACTTTTATTATCATTATTCTACCAACAGAATCCAAATTCTATATCACTGGCATTGAAAATCATGTAGGTTTCATATTTCTTACATTACATAACATGTAATTATAATACAGATAGTATGTATCATATACACGTGTATATTATAACTTGAAACCTCAATACCCATAAAATACCAAAGAATTAAACAAAATTGATATGTGATTATCAACGTGTGTAATAAACCGTCTAAAAAAAAACCAATGAACATCATTCAATTTTCGAATTGAGAAACAAAGTTTCTTTTTATTCTGGAGGAGGAGTAGGGAGGAGGGGTAATTAGCAAGGAACGAAGCCTTGTTGGTTATAAAGGAGTCTTCGCCAAGACTACCACATGCACCATTGTCATTACAGCCTCTAGCTATAGTACAAACAGGGCCTATGGGACAGACATATAGTCAGTCAGTGCCGTATATGATGATGTATATCAATATGTATATCAATATATCAATATATATATATATATATATATATATATATATATATATATATATATATATATATTTACGGTAATGGTGCCGGTGGTGCATGTAGTAGTCTTGCCGCAGAACGCAGACTCCTTTACGACCAAGAAGGGTTTGTGCCTTCCAACTTAGCGGAGGGAGCTGGTAGACGGTTACTCAAATTCAAATGTTAACCCACTCCCGTGGAGTCGTTCTTGCAGTTCTCTGTCAAATTGCTCACTTTGTGCCACAGTGAAGCAGTTCTTCCAGTCACCGACGATTCCTGTAGAATCATAAGAACAAGAACGAAGACAAACAAAACTATAAACAGAGCCCACTCATTTTGTGTGTTTCTTCAGGCTGTTGTAGTATGTACTAGCACTAGTATCATACCGTTACTATCTCTGTTCTCCCTGCCTTATTTTGTGTATAATAAAAGTGACTCTAGGTAGTCTTAATTATCACTAATACTAAATGGTGCACTATCATTTTTGGTAGTGTCCGGAAGCAAATTGTCTGTGGTAGGATCGATTTCGTTTTACATCTGTGTTTACGTTTATAGTTTTTTTTTCTCTCTTTCTTCTGGGCTTCCGATAGGTCATTAATTAAGGTTTTGATTAAGAAATAAAGATATAATTATACAACAAATAAAATAAACACATACACGTAGAGACACCCAAGTTGCATGTACAGGAAAGTCATATTTAAAGGGGTGGCATAGTTTTTGTTGAGATTGGGGCTTAGGTTTTCAACTTCTTCTTTTTTGTGAGATGATGAGAAACCACTAATGAATTTGATATGAAAGAGCAAACTAATTCTAAGAGGAATTTAATGTTCATTTGATGAAAACTGATTTTGAAATGGCTGAAATATCCAAAATAAAGGGATCCTCATAAAAGGTGGGGCCCACCTTTAGTTAGAACCTCTTTGCTTTACTTTGCTTTTTATAGCTCAGCCAATTCAGAACCGATTTTTATCAAATAAACTTTGAATTCTTCTAAGAATTGTATGCCCTTTTTAACATTACATACACGACATTAGGTGCTTCCTAAGTATCATGCAAAAAGTCAAAGGCTGAATCCTAGTTTCAACCAATAATATACCATCCCTTTAAGCAGAGAAACGTCACGAGTTATACCTTCCTCGTATGATTCAGATTACTTGTCATCAAGTTTTCCACCAGTTGATTATTTTGAAAAGTGTAATCACTCTTCTCGTTAGCACGTCGTTAAAAATGATGGAAAAGGTAAAAATAAATAATAATAATAATAATAATAATAATAATAATAATAATAATGTCCTTAAACACAGCTTCCCTTTTAACCACGCAGGTCTACAGTTTGAAACGAATAATTCCTATATTGTTATATTTCTTTCAAAATCATGATGAATCTCCAACGGATTTTAGTGCAGCAAACTTTCAATCTACAAACAGAAAGCCCCATTATATTCTCAGAGCTTTGAATCCAATAGGGACATCAATATACTTCAAGCTCTCTTAATCAATCGAAGTCGTATTTTTCTCCCCTGTAGCTGGTGTGACCAAAAAGATGAGTTTTGTCGCAAAATTAATCCTTAATCTGGGTTTGTTTGTTTTCGCTGTAAAGTTACTCCATCAGCAGATAGAGCAATAACCTTTCAAGTGATTCATTTTTTACATAACAAGTAATATTCTTTAAGATATTATTATAAATATCTGATGTTTTCTTTTGATTTTAGTATTTGTGTAGAAGCTTCAGTGGGAAATCTAAACGTAATTAAGAAGTATGATGGAGTTGATCCGTTTTGAGGTCAAACTTTACATATATTTTGACACCTGTTATCTGTTTGAAGCAGAGAATAATTAATGTTCATATTCATAACTCATTTGCTTTGCTTTGCTTGAACTTTTCAGTTACAGTGGCATGCTGTAAAGTAATTCGGAGTTTATAGGTATTAAAACCTTTTATTCTACGTTTTACTCTACGTATTCCATGTAGTACAATTCCCTCTTCACAAAAGGTTCATCAAACGACTCAATAAACCATCAGTTGGAAGTGCTCGTACTGTATTATCCTGCTTTATACAGCGGATAAGTTGTATTGCCTAATGATTTAGAGATCTTGGACTCAAATCCTCGGTCAAGGTATTTTGCCCTACCATGTCCTTGACAAGAAGCGCTTGAATTTGTACCTGATACATCAATAAATATTATTTTTACAAGAACTGACTCTACCGACGGGGCTTTTTTTTAACATAATGAGACCATTATATTTTACTGATATTGCATTACCCTTGGCGATCTATTTCATCTTCATGTCATATGTTTACCATATAAAAAAAAACAGTAAAACAGAAAGAGAACATATAAATCTATTGCATAATGATATGCACGTATGTACATTTTGTCTTTTTCTGTGTATACTATCAGTATTATCTGTAGCTACTATTATCATCATGGAACATTATCATAATCATGTGTCCCTGATCACAAAACCAACAAAAAGTCGCCAGACACGGATTCTTAGTTAATGGCAAATTCGGGAAGAGCAGACTCTAAGCTTTTGAATGATGTATAACTCAATTCAAACGGACTATTTCTTCTATTTCTTTCTATTTCTTCTTTAGTCCAACCCTGTCGGACTCGCTTACCGGTACTCTTTTTCCCACCGGCGACACCAGCTTCCTCTGTTATGGTATGCAGAGATAGCACTACACTGATGACTTTATGCTTTTTGAAGATATTCGTCGAAAACAATTTTTTTTACCGTCGGAGAAGAATATAGAATACAGTAGCGAGTTCGACGTGTTCAGTTTCAGAGATAAAGCGCATGGGAAGAAAAGATGATGTTGTTGTGATGTGCGTCATAGGTTTTTCACCTCGGGCGCACGTGTAGTTTATTTGTGGTGTACGTTTGGGAGGTTGACCCGGAAGCAGAGGGAAATTGTGGGGGCTGGAGTTCACGGCGATGTCACTCTAAACTTCGAGTTCGTTGTTTTTTGTGTCCACACGGTGCTTAACTACGAGTGGGGACCCCCCGCGGCTCGTGGTTAGAGCGCTAATAATAACAATAACAATAACAATAATTACAAAAACAATTAAAAGAAATGATAGTGATAATGAAAATAACAATACTCTCACCTTTCCGGTAGTAACTGACAGTGCCGTGCGCTCTGCCATACTGATTACCATCTTTCGAGGTCTCTTCAAGACGTGCCATCTCTTTTCTGATTCCTTCGATCGAGATTTTAGAAATGACGTCATCCAGTACATCCTCGGATATCGGGTGGTTGATGAAATTAGCTATGCTTGCGACGCACTCTCGCTGTTTCTTTGATTATGAATGAATGAAAACATATTTAGGAGAACAAATAAATGAGATCGAAATACATATCAAATTTAAAAACAAGTGCTTTTATTTCTCTCTCTTATCTATCAACGTATCATTCCTTGGTTTTGTTTGCTTAAAGGGATTGTATAGTTTTGGTTGAGACCTAATTTCAGGTTCCTAACACGTTTTGCTGAGATAATGAGAAACCTCTTATGAAATATGAAAGAGCATGTTATTCTATGAGGAATTCAACGTTTATTTGATGGAAATTGGTTTTGAAATGGCTGAGATATCAAAAAAAAAAAAAAGCAATTCTAATAAAGTACGGGACCTACACTTTATTACGAACGCTTTGTTTTACTTTGTTTTTGGATGTTTCAGTCATTCCAAACCCGATTTTCATCGCATAAACTTTGAATTCCTCTTAAAATGGTAAGCTCTGTACTATATGATAAGTGTTTTCTTGGTATCTCGCAAAAAATCGAAAGCCCAATTCTCATCTCCACCAATACTGTACCATCCCTAATTCCCTTTGTCTGTAGACTCTACCTTTTTTTCTTTTTTACTCAAGTAATACACAGGATTAGAGCTGGCACGTCTCAAGGCGTATACCGGTATCGGAGCAATTACCCCGGAGGGAAATTACCCCCCCCCCCCCCCCCCCCGATTAAATACTGGTCAGTGATAAGGTAAGGGTAACTTTTAGGGGTATACAAGGGGTGGTTGTAGGGTTATAGTTTGGATTAGGGTTAGGATTAGGTTCAGGATTAGGAGAGTGTTAGGGTCAGGGGAACGGTCCGGGGTAATTTCCCGGGGGTCATACCCTAGACCCGTTCAAAGGGTAAAATATATCATTTCCATTGAATTTATGTTTCACAAAGGGTTACAGAAATGAAAATACCGTTTCTTTTATACGCACCGTTTTCATGTCTTCGAACTTTAAGAACATGATGTTCTCTAAGTGTCTGACTTTCCAGTATGACAAGACATGCTTGTCCCAAGCTCCGTAGATGTCTAGACGACGATATGAAGGGAAAAGTCAACAGTTAAATCTAGGTTGGTCCAGTAAAAATAACATTATTGGAATAGTTCATGTTGGAATCCGGTTGAGGTGTTGGTTAAAGAATATCGTATACCTTTATTTAAAAGCGACACGATTTTCGATGAATAAATCCTGTCATCACAAAACACGTCTTAACGCTATTAAATATATGTTTTCTCGAAGTAAGATGATTATAATATGGCTGTCCCCATATTTCGTGTGTGCCTGTGTTTTTGCCTATCTGTTCGTACGCTTGGGGAGTTTTTGTTTGGTGTTTCCATCTACAAGTTTAATAAGTGGATTATAAACATATTCAGAATTTAAACGTTCGTGTTGTTGAATACAGACATAAATAATAATAATAATTGATATGATTTATATAGCGCCAAATCCACTCTGCAGAGTGCTCTAGGCGCGGAAGGAAGAGAAAGTGAAGGAGATAAAGGACATACAAATATCAAGTACATGTAATGAGTAGTCAAATTGAGGCTTTAAACAAGTGAGTTTAAATAAGGAATAAATGCAGTCTATACAGAAGCTTAGATTCCCAGAAGTGATATGAAAATGATAAAAAAAAAAACAGGGACATTTTATATAGATACAGATAATAATGAGAGACAAGGGGTGCACGTCACGAGAATTTACAACACCACGAGTCATACACAGCCTATTCTACGAGTTATAAAGCTCACGAGTCATACAGCCCATGGGTTTTACACCTATAAGCAAACAATTAAAGCCCACGAGACCGACACATTAAACCCTGTGTTGTATCTGTCGAACTAGTGGGCTGTTTTTACCTGGTGTCGGTATCATGGGCTTTATTTCCCTATAAACTCATGGGCTGTAGGATTCGTGAGCTGTATGACTCATGGGTGTCGGTCTCATGGGATGGCCCCAAATAGGAAACTGGGTATATTATGATAACTTGCAGACCAGTGAAAGGAAACAGAAAGACTAAGAGCTTGAATAGCCTGTTTTCTCAGTGCACACTCTCTCAAAGTGTGTGCCTTCCCTCCAATATTCAAATGGGTTTCGAGAGTCCATTTGATTTGACTCATGCATCATTTTAGAACTTGGAGTCTGATCTTTCAGAATCTGCTCTTGACTAAAAAAATCCATATCTGGCGACTTTTCGTTGGTTGTCTGATGCAGAGTCGCATTATGTAATCATAACCACAGTCACAAAGTATACTCTTATCTTATGACACATGGACTTCATGTATCATGACAATTCAACAGCTTGTAAAAGAAACTCTACAAACACACACGTGTACACGGATTGGTCTTTAGAGCTTTCAAATCCTCGCTCTTCTATACATGCACACTTTACAACAGAGTTGTTCATACCTTTGAATATTAGGTGCTTTTAATTCGTTTTCTTTTTCGGTTTTTTTTTTAAGATAAAATGTGACAAATTGAATACGTGTTGAAAGCCTTGGATGTGAAAAGTCGATGAAAGAAAAACACAATATTCAGGAAGTCAATGAACGCCAATCTATCCATGATAATAATGTATTATCATGATAACTATTCATATTTATGAATCGATCAGTTAAAAAGAGAAAAACAAATAGAACATTGCCTTTAGTGTCTTACTTTGATCGGTGAACACGTTGTTGAGAAGCTTGTCCCATGTGAAAAAATCGCCTTGCGGGGTGTGTATTACAAACCTGAAGTAGGACGTCATCACGTCTTTAGGATTCCTCGCCAGGTATATGACCTGGGGATTGAAAACAACATGACTTTGAAGTGAATGTTTGTTATTCCGAAGGTTCGTCAATCCTTGTTCGTTATTCCGAAAATGAAATAATTAGGTTCGTTACACCGAAAAACACAAATCCCTTATACCAGGGAGGTGATACCTGGACTTTTGTTTAATTTACAGTAAAAAAAAAAAGTGCGCTATTCAGATAGGCCTATATGAGGTTTGTCGTTCCGAAGGCTCATTAATCCGAAAAAGCTTCGTTATTCCGAGGTTCGTTAATCCGAGAATAAAACAAGGTTCGTTGATCCGTACAGTAACTGTTGAGAGTGAGTGTACTACAGAGTGTATAAAAAAGCAAATCCAACTTTGGAGGGCTACCATTTCGTAATTGTCGGCTATGGAGATTGCAATGTTGATTGTGAGGAAAGGGTAACTCTTCCTCTTTCCATTGATACCTAATTATGTTGTCAAATGTCATAAATGACTGAGCACATGAACTTTATAAAGACAACAATGACAAATTGCACTTTTCCAAGTTTGCGTGTTATCGTGAAGGAACAATGCTTGTCTCACTGCATGAGTTCTGTCAATGAATGTTGCTATATAGGCCATCCTGTGCGAACGCAGGTTAGTGTGTAGGATTTGTGTTTAGGATTTGTGTTTAGATTTTCTCCTAACATAGCTCCCAGTGACAAGCTGTTCTTGAATATGAAGAGAGTAAAATGGATCCTGGTTTCACCTTAATAGGAAGGACCAAGTTTTCGACAACGTGGCCATGTTGAAGGTTATGAACCCTAAATCATTAGAAGAAGCCCTAACACACGACTATGCATGATACAAACACACACACATACACACACACACATACACACACACATACACACACGCACACACACGCACACACACACATATGCATATTTCCTAATTCGGTGACATGCCACAAAGAATATAATTTTACGTGAAACATTTATCAGTTCTGTTTCTTATCACAGACAAAAAAAAAAATATGGCCTGCGACCGTTATTGCAAATTTGAGGTCAACTGGAGGTACCGAGAAGATGAATGCATGTTACCTTCGCTTTGGCCTCAAAGATTCCTGGCGGTAGGAGATGGAGCGGTAGATGAGAGGTCATCACTCGTGCAGAATCCATTTTGTCCAGTTCGTGATAGAAAGGCCGGATCGGTGAGCGGGACTTCATCGTGTCCATGCTGGACATGCCCCCCTCCAAGTGATACTTCATAGATGCTCGCCGCACGTTCTCCCACACTCCGTCGGCTAGGAGTAGATGTACTATCTCTACCATCCAGTGGGTGCCTGAAGAAGAAAGTGAGTTGTCCAAACCTGTTGCTTCCGAGACTTGATAATTCGCAAGATTTGTTGCAATAGTTTGCCATAATTATAGGAAGTCTGCTCAAAGCGAGGGGAAAATCGCTTCCCAATTCTCTGCATATCCAAAACATGACGTGGAGTTTTTTGTCTTTATCAGCATCCACACAATAAGTGGGAAATTCATGTTTTGAAGGGAAGAAAAATCTTTGTCTTAGTTACTCAGTATATCTGCTGTGGGAACATTGGTTAAGCTGCGTTTACACCAAATCCGGCATGCGTCACGGAACGCGGATTTTGCTACGGTGCACCAAAAGGAACTAGGTCTGGTTTTGATATGATATCACTTCCCCGCTACTATTTTTTGTTAATTAATTGTAAATTATTGGTATACTGTTGATTTTGTTGCTCCTGATTTTGACATTAGAATAGAATAATCATTAGAATAACAATAACTGATTCTTTTTTTTTAGCAGAACCAGATATGGTTCCTTTTGGCGTACCACAGCAAAAACCCGCGCGGTCCGTCGCCTGTACCGTGCTCGGTGCGGTAAAACGCGCCATATGAATGCACGCCCGGTTCGTTTTCCTATGATGCTTTGCCAACTAAGACCTTCCTAAACCAGATGTATGAAGTTGTACTTGGTAATGCTATAGAGCAATATAAAATGCATTTTAAAAAAAAATGTAGAGCAATTCCAGGAGTGAAAAACGTGGCCATGGGTGATTGAGATCACATCGCAATCATAAAAATATGAAAGTTTCATGCATGTCCTTCAAATCTCAAGAATGGTTTGGTGGTGGGAAATCTCGTGGACATAAGGAAAGCTAGTGATCATTAATTTTCGTACTAATAGGATCTTAGGATAGGATAGGATGAGATCTGGTGGATGGTTAGGCTTTACAAGTCGATTAGATTAACAACCAACTAAAACATTCTTGTTCGTGGATTCATGCCTGACGGTAATTAGAAATAACCTTCATCAAATAATATTTACTTGGCTATATTATGACTATACATGGCTATTTCGAGCGTCGATAGACATGAGTGGGTTACATTTGAGTCAACATGTGAAGAGTTTGTTTGCAAAAACCGATAAGTCCATTTTTGAAGATTTCGAAGTACGGTCTCTGTCATAAAGTACAAAATAATACCTTTTAAATGATATATTGGTCACTACATATAAAGGTACATTTTTGAAGTTATGGTCAAAAGAAGCAAAAATTTTCTTATTATTCTCTCTATTTTTCTTCACCTTCAATCACAAATATCTCCATTTGACAAATATGGACTTATCGGTTTTTGCAATCAAACTCTTCATGTGTTTATCTCGGAACTTGCCCCATATCAACGTTGCCTCGAAAGGTATGCTTGAGATGTATACTTGTTTAATAGCAAGTAGGTTTCTTGTTACACAAGTGACGCACTTCTTTAGTAATCAGATGACGATGTGGCAAGGACAGAGTTCCCTGATGTCATGTTTGTCGGGATG
This sequence comes from Diadema setosum, assembly GCA_033980235.1. Lineage (NCBI taxonomy): Eukaryota > Metazoa > Echinodermata > Echinoidea > Diadematoida > Diadematidae > Diadema > Diadema setosum. The sequence continues at coordinate 33,725,963 of CM067075.1, read as the reverse complement.
TTTTCTATCGTCAAAACATGTTTACCAATATAACTTTGAGGGAGTGGTAATTATCATACCTCACTTGGAGGGATTTTTTTTTTCATCAATCCAAACCATTGATATGTTTTGGTGATCTACGTCTTAAGCGTAATATGTTAACAATAAAGGCCCTGTCACATCTTTCCGGGAAAGCTACGCGGGCTTGTTGCGAGTAGGGATTTTCCGGCACGCAGGAGAATTTTCTGCGGGCGGACAAGGATGTTGGCGAGTTCCGTACTTGCGTCTTACTGCTAGAGGCATGCTATTTACCTGCTACTTGATACCTGTCAGCCTGTATTCCGTGTGACCTGCGTGAAAGCTTTGAAACCGATCCATTTTCAGCTACGAGCGACATACGGGGACTGCGAAGTACCTGCGTTAGAGCTGCGAAGTACCTGCGTGGGAGTTGCCTATGCGAGGTGCTGCCGCTAAGGGTCTCCTACTGGTGTTATGCGTGTACCTCTGCGGGCAAAGGATTTGCGTGCGCACCTCCGGGCGACTACGGGTGAGATACGTGCTAGGTACTGTCATGTGCGGGTCATCTGCGGGGACCTCCGTATGGTAAAAATTGTTCTTCACAAGTCGCACGCAAGGCTTGCACGGAAAGGTGTGACAGGACCTTGAAGGACATATTTTCCCGCCATCCCGTTACGTTTTGATATGTATTGGGAAAAGAGAGTAGTATATAATAACAGGTAGGTAATAGATTGTTATAGAGTATGACCTTACCTGATTTCGGAGAGGTGACTATAATGATATCATCTGGATGAAACTTCATGGACTGGACCCCTTCGATAAACTCGGGCTTTACGTGAGGGGGGAATACAATGCCCTTGTAAGTGTTGAGGGCAATTCGGGGCGTCCGGGTCGTCTCGTTCGTCGACTTCTTCTCTTCCACTGTCAAGTCCGTAAAGTTCTCCTCTTTCACTTTCCCGTTTGTCAACGTCCTCTCGTCCGCCATCTTGTATGACACTTGAAAATTAGCCAACAACCAATCAATCAGCGAATGATTATATCTCGCATAGAACCAGAACAATGTATCTTTTAATAACACACACAACAGGAGAAAGTCCGTTACCATATACGTTAACCTGATAAAGTAGGGGAACTAAGCCCTCAAGCAAATGCAGTGTGGAAGACAAGGTTAAGATCCGAGCATTTTTATAAATGTGGGTTTTCTAGCTGTATATTAAAGGTAGGGAATCTCATTTGCATGCCTTAAATGAAGAGTTGTATAAATACAGTGGTATGTTGAAGAGAGTATCATTTTAGAAACTCCCATAAAGTATTGAAAGTGGAAGGTAACATTTAGTACATTTTTATTGACCGTTAGATTTTGAATTGAATTTTTTTGGGGGCTCACCGTAAATTCCAGTACATTACTAGGATACCTTTGCAGACCCATGCACTGCATGTGTGTCCATCATGTATATTTTGGGAAGAAAGTTCATCAAAACTTACAAACATTTCTATATACATTCTTGCCACACACTCTATATGTTATTACACCAGCTCTTATACTTTTAGATTTGTGTTTATAGATAAAAGATACAAAAGACTACAACAAAAAGGCTTAAGTGCGGCTGACACACAGAACTACTGAGTAGTTGAGTTTTGTGCATTATTCAAATTGTAGATAACTGTTGACTTCCAAATTTCTCAGCAGTGGCCTAAACAAGTCCCCTGAGGTTCATATTTAATGTTTTGCTGCATTTTGGGAGGTCTGTAAAAGGTATCCCCTATCTTTAACAGTCGTGTTCATATCCAATAGCCGACCGTGGGAATACACTGTGTAATCACAATGTCCGGTGTGCAACATATGTGTTCATGGAGTCAACATTATACTCACACACGATTGGGCACTGCGTTCACATTGTTCAAACGCCATAATTTTACTTTTTACTAATCTTACTGGTTCACACTGTATCTTTCAAGCGCGATATAACTAGAAAAATATGAAATGAGATGATCTTTAGTTTCACTCTATGTTGGTATAGACATATAGCCAGATAGCCTTTTTTGCAGGTTTTTCCGGCTTTAATGTTTGTGACATGCGCTGCACTTAAATTCGACTTTGAGACACTCCGGCATTTTTTAATTTGCTTTGTTAGATGCGATTGGAATGTCTCTGAGTAAATGAATTAATGAATAGTTTGTCATACTATTGAACAAGATGCCGATGAATGTTTATATATTATTGTTGGATACCTTAAAAGTTATATGTCATTTGCAACTACTTGAAACTCAGACACATACCTGCAGAAAAAAAAATAAAACATGTTCAAGAATATTTTAAGCATGTTTTATAGGGCAATTGAGTTATTTCACAATATGATTTTTCAATCTCGTGTAAACACTTTTTTTTCTGATTAGAAAATATCACTTCTATATTTCATTCTATTCTTATTTTTTTCCCGACCTGCGTATCTCAATATAACTACAAGTATATCTTTGTAAATGACTTAAATAATTTATATCAAATATAATAGTTATAATTATAATATATATTTACTCATTATTTAACTAGCGATCCACGTCCAACAAGCTTTGCTTTTTAGTGGATCACTATTTTCCATAATCGAATCTATTTTCCGCACGGTCACAAAGTATATATCTATTGTTCCTCCTAATTATTATGTTATTATTTATCTCGAATCCTTTATGAATCTTTTGCAAAAATGTTTGAACAATATTATTTCATGTCATGTATACTTTGTACTATATTTTGATTGGAAATAAACTATGATTGAATTGAATTGAATTGAATTGAATTGAATTGAATTGAATTGAATTCTGGTATCAGCAATACTCAAGGCTTCAAAAAACATCCCACATACATACAGGTATAAAAACAAACAAGCAAACAAACAACCAAACACATTAACCTTTACATGATAGAAATAAACATCATTCTCTTAACCTAATTTGATTAGAAATCTGATAATAAAAACTAATGAAACGAGAGGAAGCTTCATCATTTTTCATCAATATATTGATTATAGTCATCAAGTTACTCTGTATGTCATTGAGAGGGAAATTAATTTAAGTCACATGAAAGTTGTGTAACGTGGTGAAAACGTAGGCTTGGATGTTTATGTGTCGGTGTTTTTATGCCTCCGCCAACGAAGTGGCCGGAGGCATTATGTTTTCGGGTCGTCCGTCCGTCCGTACGTCCGTACGTCTGTACGTCCGTCCGTCCCGTTTTGTTTTTGTCAATATCTCAAGAACCGTGTGGTGGTTTTGCATCAAACTTGGTATGAGGGTATATCCTTGGGGGATGATACTTTGTGTGGATTTTAGGGTCACAGGGTCAAAGGTCAAAGGTCACAGGTTATTTTGTGAAAAAAATTTGAAATTTCATGTTTTTCTCCATATCTCGCAAATGGTTCAAGGTATCTTCATGGAACTTAGTATGTATGCTTGTACCGATGGGCAGTGATTATCTAGGGAAGTTGGGGGTCATGGGTCAAAGGTCAGGGGTCAGAGGTCAAGGTCAACTCCTCAAAATATAACTACTTTCCTTATATTTATGCAATGCCTGAAGGACTTTTTTAAAACTTGATGTATGCATGTATAACCAAATATATATTCTGTGGGAAGTTTGTTGCCAAAAGGTCAAAGGTCAAAAGGTCAAAGGTCAAGTGAAAGTGCTAAATTGCACTTTTTCCTCCATATCTCAAAAGTAACTCAAGGTATTGTCATGAAACTTACATATTTATGCATGTTCTACCTAACAGTGATTCTCTTTGGAACCATGGGGTCAAAGGTCAAAGGCCAGGTTTTGATAATACTATTTTACCATTTGATACTGAAATTATACTTTTTCTCAATACCTTGAAAATTACTCAATGCATAAACTTGTAAAAGGGTCAAAAGTCAAGTGAAAATCATCAGTTCCCCCAAATACCTGCACTCTGACGTTTTAATCATTCATCCAATTGAACCTAGTTCTAGGAAAGTGAACATTCGGCACATTTGTGGCAAACCTGTCATTTTAATATTTTGCCAATTGTGTGAAACTATCATCACACATTGTCAAGACATTGTACTATAGACCTATTAGGAGAACCATGCATTATGGCGGAGGCATACACCAGTCGCCGTAGCGACATTTCTAGTTTCTGTCTGTGTATGTTCGCAAGCGTGTTATGTTTGACCACGAATTAAATCTTATTCTTGTATGGGATGTACACATATCGACTAACGATAGTAAGCTTACCATCACCTGCGAAGCACAAGGGACTAAATTGTAGAAATTTAAGGGAGTCGTTACTGCCTTCTGGTGCTGAGGTGACTTATATTTTAGCTATACATACCGTGGTATGTGGGCGGTGAGTTGGCTCAGTCGGTAGCGCGTCTGCCTCACGATCACGCGGCCCGGGTTCGAACCCGAGTCTGGACTGAGCAATACTGTGTGTAAACATACCGTCCCCTCTAGCAAGAGGCAAAACACTCTGTCCCTCGGATAGGACATAAAGGCCCGAATTCACGAAGGTGGTACAAAAGAAACCATGGTTTAAACCATGGACAAAAACCATCGAGCGCCAAGTGTCGCACGGAATATTTCGTTACGAAATTGGTCATTTCGTCAACAAAATGACCGTTTCGTTAACGAAATTATCATTTCGTGGACGAAATGTTCATTTAGTTACAAAATGGTGTCATTTCGTCACAAAATAATCATTTCATCGACGAAATGACCAATTTCGTAACGAAATATTCCATGCGACGCTTGGCCCTCCATGGTTTTTGTCCATGGTTTAAACCATGGTTTCATTTGTACCACCTTCGTGAATTCGGGCCAAAATGGAGGTCCCGTGTATGAGAGAGTCACAGCTCATGCACGTAAAAGATCCCGCTTCATTCATTCATCGCAAAGAGCAGGGTGTCTAACCCGGTTAAGTGGTCCCACCCCACATCCAACTGGACCCCATGGAAGACCAGCTTAGTGTAGCTGAATATGGGCTATCCAGCCATCTTCACAGATGGAACATGAACAACAACAACAACAACAACCGTGATCTTACCTTGTTAATTCCAGTAATTTGATAGAGCAGAGTCGAGTTCTTCAAGAAGCGAGTCTGCCAAGGCGTAAGGCTACGACTCCCCGTCCTCTCGGTGAAAAACTTCTTCTGTGATGGTACGCGAGCAAACGGGAAATGACTGAGGCGTATTCATACCTAACCACTATCCCTAAGAACCTATAGATGGGTGGAACATTTATGGGTTAGAAAGCGTCTAGCCAATCACCGACGCCCTGAATTGGAAATATTTTATCGCTTTGTTTTTTGTCGGTGTGTCCGTGTGAGTGATTCGTCATCTCGTTAACCGGATAAAGTAGATCATGAAAATAAAGCACTCTTTACCAGCTCAGATCGTCATGCATGTCATGTCATTAATATTATGACTTCCTCAATGCTGAAAAAGAAATAATGAAAACAGTGAAATTCAATTCTTTTAGAAACGCATGATATTAAACATGATAGTTTCTTTGTGTGTACATGTAAAAAAAAAAAAAACATCAACATGATAGTCTTTTGGCGTGTGAATGAAAACAAGCATCTTTAAAATTGTTTCAGGGCTGTTATATTGTATGTTTTGCCTATATACACACGCATGTAAAGCACAGAAAGATTTATATACCATTAATTATCAATCATAATTGAAGAGCTTGCTTCCAAAAGGCGCTAAAGCCATTGAAAGAAATGATGGATTTAGCAGCTTTTGGAAGCAAGCTCTTCAATTATTGCTTTCACTATTGGCGGTTGATTGGGTTTTTTGCGACTGTCAGCAAGTCTTCCAACAAAAATTAAAAACTACAGATTTCGGAAATACGTCATTGTAATGATCCATAGCTTGGCATGAAAGACAACAACAATAACACAACGACAACTGAACAATTTTGATCTCAATGTAGGATAATACACAACGTCATGATCTCATTAAACTTGAAGACATTAAATACTGTGCAGGTAGCTTACTAATATTGCCTGTAGTTTTGCTTATTTTTATCATCATTTTCCACTAGTCTGCAGATAGTCATAGATATGATTGATCATCAAAGTTAAGAATGGGAACTTTTCACTGACGGTAATTCAGTGTGTACGAACGTTTATAAAAGGCATAATTTACCATTTGCAGATGAAACAAAAACCCACCACAAGTGTTTCAAAATAGTTCTAAAGTATGAGTTAGGGATGGAAACAACCAATGTAAACATTTGAACCAGTAAAATCAATGTTAAGCATTGTTAAAATGTAAACAATAGTTATTACAAAAATGCTTACAGACTCAGCCGTCTACAGTTATGGTTTAATGAAAAAAAATAGGGATGTCTTCTTATATTTTAGGGTTTATTGCAAAAAAAAAATATATATATATATATATATATATATATATATATATATATAATATATATGTACGTTAGATGTTTTGTGGTACAACTTATCGACACATATGCATCAAAAGTGGTATATCTTGTGAACATTTTTTAAATCACTGCTTCCCAAGGTACACAGGACATTTACTTCTCGAGACAAAAAGACTCACTCACGGCGTATTGGGGTGTGTTCGCCAAGCGCGAACGCCACTGAGGACTGCCGTATAGGTGAGGATTCAGTTTATAACGTTTTGCGAGATATTTAGAAACCACTCTATGAAAATTAGGTAGGGAATCCCATTTGCATGCCTTAAATGAAGAGTTGTATAAATACAGTGGTATGTTGAAGAGAGTATCATTTTAGAAACTCCCATAAAGTATTGAAAGTGGAAGGTAACATTTAGTACATTTTTATTGACCGTTAGATTTTGAATTGAATTTTTTTCGGGGCTCACCTTAAATTCCAGTACATTACTAGGATACCTTTGCAGACCCATGCACTGCATGTGTGTCCATCATGTTTATTTTGTGAAGAAAGTTCATCAAAACTTACAAACATTTCTATATACATTCTTGCCACACACTCTATATGTTATTACACCAGCTCTTATACTTTTAGATTTGTGTTTATAGATAAAAGATACAGAAGACTGCAACAAAAAGGCTTAAGTGTGGCTGAAACACAGAACTACTGAGTAGTTGAGTTTTGTGCATTATTCAAATTGTAGATAACTGTTGACTTCCAAATTTCTAAGCAGTGGCCTAAACAAGTCCCCTGAGGTTCATATTTAATGTTTTGCTGCATTTTGGGAGGTCTGTAAAAGGTATCCCCTACGTACTATTATTAGGGGAATCAAAAGTTTATGTGTATGAAAATCGATTTTGAAATGACTGAGATATCTATAAAAAAAAAAACAATGTAAAACAAAGAGATGATAATAAAAGTCGTGGCCTGTCAATACTATTAGGATCTGGGTTTTTTTTTTTTTCTAGATATCTCAGCCAATTGAAGACCAATTTTCATCAAATAAAAGTGGACTCCTTCTTGAAATTGCATTCTCTTTCACATTTGATAAGAGGTTATTCATTATCTCACCAAAATTCTATAGTGATATTAAGTCATTAGGTCTCGACCAAAGCAATAGGTCTTGTCCAATGGCATCCTATGAGTTCGACACCCACAACTCATACAGCCCACGAGCTCGACACGAAGCTAAAAAGACCAGCGAGACAGACACTGGTTAGGCTACTACATTAAGCCCCATCATGATGTAATGGCAGTCTCGAGGGCCTTGTTTGCCTAGCGTCGAGCTGGCGAGCCATTATATCTCATGGGCCTACTTCACATGATGCCGACCTCATGGGCTTTGTGCACTTAGGCCCGAATTCACGAATGTGGTACAAATGAAACCATGGTTTAAACCATGGACAAACACACCATGGAGCGCCAAGTGTCGCACGAAATATTTCGTTACGAAATTGATAATTTCGTCCACAAAATGACCGTTTAGTTACGAAATTGTCATTTCGTGGACGAAATATTCATTTAGTTACAAAATGTTGTCATTTCGTTACAAAATAATCATTTCATCGACGAAATGACTTATTTCGTAACGAAATATTCCATGCGACACTCGGCGCTCCATAGATTTTGTCCATGGTTTAAACTATGGTTTCATTTGTACCACCTTCGTGAATTCGGGCCTTAGTGTCTAGCTCATGGGCTATTGACTCGACGGTAAATTTGTCGTGAAAAAGAATGGATGGATATCGATATTTATACACATATTCATTGGCGAAATAGATGACAATCGTAACATGTAACTAAATGAACAAAATATCTACCCCCCCCCCCCCGGCCGATCATTCCTTTTCAATTGATCAGCCCCCATTCATCGTCATGACTACTCTCTACAGAAACGGTCCCTCCGCCCATCCCCCTCTGCAGCAGATCATTCATATCACAACATTTTTTTTTTTGGCCATATATTATGTATTTAATAAGGGCGTTCTTGCCATTTTCGTAGTAACAAATTTTTATGCAATGAAAATCTTATTCAATCAAGTGGGTAAATTTATGAGTAATGTTTAAAATATTTTCTATAGGTTTTTAACATTTCACTGAAAATAAAAACATCATCATAATCTGAAGTTCTACAACGTGATACCAAAAATTCATTATATAGGCCTACCCACAAAGTTGCGATCAATTTCATAAGGACCCTTATTCCGAAGCTTGGTTAATTTTAGTAAAAGAAATAAGGTTCGTAATTCACAATTTACGCACCTTCTTTCTTTGCGTATAGATGAACATACTAGTAGTACTCTTGATAGAAAGACATCTTTTTGAAAATACTTTGGTCAATAAGGCTTTGTTGTGGTAGGAGATGTTACTGATTAGAATCCGTAAAGAACTCCCCCTCCCCCTCATCCATAAAAAGGGCGGTAGATATAGTAATAGTAGTAATGGTATTATGTAAAAATAGTAATAGTAGTAGTACATTGTAGCAGTGGTATAGTAGTAGTAATAGTAGTAGTAGTAGTAGTAGTAGTAGTTTTGTAGTAATAAGTTGCAGTATCTATATACTAGTGCGAATAGTAGTGGTAGAAGTAATAGTTTTGTAGTAATTAGTGGTAGTAAGAGTGTTAGTTTTAGTTGTGGTAGTTGCAGTAATATCATATAGTACTACATTAATAGTATAGCAGTATAGTCGTAGTGGTAGTGGTGAGAGTGGTAGTAGTAGTAGTAGTAGTAGCAGCAGCAGTAGTAGTAGTAGTAGTAGTAGTAGTAGAAGTAGCAGTAGCAGTAGTGGTAGTAGTAGATAAGAAGTAGTAGCAGTAGTAGTAGTTGTTGTTGTTGTTGATGTTGTTGTAGTAGTAGTAAAGAATCATATATGTCACATTGTATGTCTCTCAAAGCGAGTTTGTTTATTCGCTTATCCGTCCCCGTTTAAATCTGATGACGCCAGCGTGTGTCTGAAATATTTGCCCATCTGGCTGCCTTCGAACACCGCCAACTCGTTGAGGGCAGCGTCCATGATGATGACCTGCCAGAAACAGAGGAGAAACAGAGTTATAGCAAAACACAACAGCAACAACAAAAACAGCAAATATCTCATGAAGATGGAGTAGGAGAGAGAGGGAAGAGAAGGGGAAGACAAAAAAAAAAAAAAAAAAAAACATATTCACACTGGTGTCTGATTATCAAACAATGCCCGGCTGGAAAATCACAGTGTCCCACAGTGTGAGAAACACAGTGTGAAAACAGTCATTGTGAACATAGTGTGAAATCTCTTCGCACTGTTAAATTCGAGCATTTTAACAGTATGAAAACGTTGTGAATCATCAATTCAGAGTGTCACACGGAACATCAGTAAAGTATGTGAACACTCTGTGAAAACCAAACCACAGTGTGAAATCATCAATTCAATCTGTTAAATTCGAGTACTTTCACATAGTCGACTATTATGACCACACTGTGAACACACTATGGGACACTGTGTTCCTTCCAGTAGGGTGAGCTTCTCAATTAGTCATAATTCATTATCCATAAAGTTTCTGTTGATTGATATTAGATCTCATATGTCGGCTTACGTTCGGTATAGGGAATCGCTCTTACCACTCATATTTTGCATCATCTGTCACAATCAAAAGCGACAGGTAGTGTTCGAAGTCATTACCTGTCACGAAAGCGGTGTAAATGTCGTGAAATGCAAATATAGTAGATACTACAATACTGTCAAGCCCCACAGTTTCTCACACATAGTCATGGCATAAAAATTGATATCTCAGGTAATGATTTTAGTGTCCATTTCCAAACACCCAAAAGTTTACATAGGGCGATGTTTACAAGTCTTCGGTGCTTGTGTTACCTAAGGTGATGTACCGCTTATCGGGAATGGGAGGATCAGGCCAGTGTTAACAGAGATAGCATTGTCGAGCAATACGGTAAACATCTTACAAAATACTGTACCGCAATATCAAAGCATTCTATGCAGCCTACAGAAGACCTGCTGCTGTAGCTGCTGTCAACGTTCTTATGAACGTATTCCTGCAGTTATGCCATTGGTCATATCAGTGATTTCACGATCTATGATAACTCTCGCTCGATAAAACCGTTCCCGGATGTGTTGTGTGCAAGGTCTCCGTTAAATATTCATATTCAGTAGCAGAACTGAACGAGGTCATCGCAAACTAGGCAGACATAGTAATTTTTGTTTGTTTTTTTTTCTCAAAGTTTTGATAGGAAGAGGCTGTCATACTTTGACGAGATCGGAGTGAGTTGGTGAGTTTCTTCCACAACTACTGTATTCTTTATTATATTCTTTCTTAATAAACTATAACACTATAGACGGTTCATTCTACAAGCAATTTTGTTATAACTATTGTTTACGTTTTGTATATTCAACGATACTTAACTGTGACGGAGAACCGTGATATGCCTTGGTGAAACCAGGGTGGGGTGGAATAAAAGTGTCCATTCGGGACATGAGAGTTGGAGTTGGCAAACATGGCGTGAACAGTTGCAGTCATTCGGTGCTAATCCAAGAATGTTTTGTCGGTGTATGACAGATATTATGTCGGTGCTGACGGGTGTTCTGTTGGTGCATGACATGTGGGGAACATGTCCGGGAAATGAACATACAAACAGGCCGTCTTTTGGTAGTATTTCGGTGTTTTGTACATCGTTGTAATGATTGATGCCCGTTGGAGGTACAGTATGTGTAGTGTTCGCACTCATGTGAGATGTGTACACAGGGTAGCGAACGTAACAGTGTCGTTTGTACTGTTCGTAGCGGTATTGTATACTGCGTGACATTGCACGGTATGTGTAATGGGGCTGCGTTAGCAGTGGTTGTGAATGGAAGTGCGATTCGCGAAGCGATGCGATATGAGTATGTTCTGCGCACTTGTACTGGTCTTCTCGCTAGCTGAATACCAGGGTTGCAGCATTGATTGCTGGAAAGGAAAGTATGTATTACCATTTCCGTTATGTCATTTTATCAGATTAGTGTGTCACTTTCTGGTTATTTGGATTAGCATCGTTAGATGTGGCTTTACGAGGAAGTTGGCCTCGAGATATACGAGTGTTTGTCCGGTCTGAATTGCTTAGACTATTCTCGTAGTTCGGTACGCAGTGGAGTGTACTGTAGGAAGTTGCGTTAGCGACGTAGTCTTGAAATCTAGTCGGAAAGCTAGAGGTGAATAATCATGGCAGCCAAGTTCGATGCTGCAGAGTTTGTGAAAGACGTCACTCTTGGTAGATTGAGAGGGTTAGTGAAAGCCCAATTAATTGAGGTTGCAACTCATGTAGATGCTGATATCAGAGAGTGTAGTCGAAAGAAAGAAATCTTTGCAGTTCTGGTGAAGAAGCTTGAACTGGGTGGTGTAGAATATGAACACACAGACCACAATGAGAGTACAGATGAGATTGAGAGTGCTGGTAGAAAAACTGCCCCAAGTACTACCACTACTACTAGACCTAGTGAGATGAGGGTAGATTCCACACAACTAGAACTGGCTAGATTGGAGTTAGAAAAAGAAAAAATGAAGGCAGAAAATCTGAGACTCGAACAAGAGTTAATGCAACGTCAAATTGAGTTGACCCAGGCCCAGTCCAGTAGCGTCCCAGGGGATAGGTCTGATGTTACTATGTCGAGACCAAAGACGCCCGACATTGCAAAAATGGCAAACACAGTCCCCCGCTTTGATGAAGAGGATGTAGACTCTTTCTTTTTCTCCTTTGAGAGAATAGCCAGGAATTTGGAGTGGGAGAAGAAATATTGGTCTATGATAGTACAACAAAAGCTCACAGGCAAGGCACATTCAGTAGTGTCTGCTCTCTCGGATGAGGAAGCAAATAACTATGACACAGTTAAGGAAGCAGTCCTTCTTGCCTATCAGTTAGTCCCAGAAGCTTACAGGCAAAAGTTTCGAGGATATAGGAGAGGTTCGGGACAGACCTACGTAGAATTTCAGAGAGAAAAAGAAATAATGTTTGATCGATGGGTTCGATCAATGAAAGTAGATCTCTCTTATGACAATTTGAGAGAGATAGTGTTGATGGAGGAGTTCAAGAAATCGACACCTCCAGATTTGAGAACATATTTGAAAGATCGAAGAGTGCATGATGTAAAGAGTGCAGCAGTCACAGCTGACCAGTATGAGTTGACACATAAAGTGAAAACAAAAAGTCCTGAAGGAAAGAGGAAGTTTGATCAGTTGAGAAATCCTGACACTCAAAAGTGGCACAGTAGTCATAGTGAACGCAGGGATAAAGTAAAGACTGAATCACAGAAAGAGCGACCAAAATCGCCACGGCCTCGATACAAAGAAGTGAGATGCTTTTTCTGTGGGAAAACAGGTCACATTAAGTCCGAATGTAGGCGATTGCTAGAACAGAATGAAGCAAAAGAAAAACAAAAGCAAAAAGCAACACATGGTTTAGTCCATGCAGACACACGTACACACAACAGTTCAGATGCTGAAACAAAAGAGAAACAGTACCAAGCAGCCACCAATGGTTTTGTTAAGTCAAGTGTAAGTGATGAACAGTGTCATCCAAATGTTGTGAAGAGCAGTGTCTCAAAAATGACAGTTACATGTTCAAGTGGTCGTGTGGATGAAAAGTACAAGGACTTCATTTCCAAGGGTACAGTTACCATTGCTGAATTTAGAGTACCGGTTGTCATCCTTCGTGATACTGGAGCTACACAGTCCCTCATGGTAGGAGATGTGAAGAGTATGCCCATAGACTGTAACACGGGTAGAAAGGTACTGATACATGATGTCAACGGAGGAACACAGGCGGTCCCTCTATTCCGAGTGAATTTGGATAGTGAACTGATTTCAGGGGGAGTGATTGTGGGAATTGTTCCATTTCTCCCTATGGATGGAGTTTCCTTTTTGCTTGGTAATGACCTTGCAGGAGGTCGAGTGAGTGTTCTTCCGGTTGTTTCCGAAGTCCCAGTGTACGAGCAAGAAAGCGAAAAACTTGTCGATGAATTTCCAGAAGTATTTCCAACGTGTGCTATCACCAGGTTTCGAGCAAATGAAGCAGAGCGTGAGAGAAAGGAGTCTGAAAGTGAAATTTCTCTTGGTGACACATTCTTTGGAAAGGTGACTAGTGAAGATGAAAGAGAACACAGTTGGGAAGAAGGTGTGTTCAGTCAGCCGGCTTTAATCAAAGCACAGATGGAAGATGAGGAATTGTCGAAGTTGAGAGAGGGTGCATTGACTGTAGATGAGGCGAAGGGAGTGCCAGAATGTTTCTATGTAAAGTCTGGTGTTTTGATGAGGAAATGGCGTCCTCCAGATCGTCCCGCAGATGAGGACTGGACGATTGTCGACCAGATAGTTGTTCCTCCGCCGTATCGAAAGGAAATTCTACGTCTTGCACATGAAATTCCAATGGCCGGACACATGGGTGTCAAGAAGACTTTGTGTAGAATCAGAACTCATTTCTTCTGGCCCAAGATGAGAAAGGATGTGTCTGAATTTTGTCGAACGTGTCGTGCATGTCAAGAGGTAGGAAAACCACAACATGCCATTAGATCTGCGCCGTTGATTCCTATTCCGGCTTTTGAGGAGTTATTTAGCCGTGTAATGGTAGAAGACGTAGGTGCAGTTGTGAGTGAGAATGTCTTGCACAGTGCTGAGAAAAGTGCAGAAGAGTTTGAAAATGATGTTCCAGATTCTCAGAGTGTGAGTTTCAAGTCAGGAATGATTCCGCGAGTAGAGAACTCAAAGGCACTAGAAAATCCAGAGTTACTGCTCAGTCATATGTCAGATTCGGAGAGGCAAGATGTTGTCGACATCTTCCAGGAATTTCCGGAGGTTTGCAGTGATAAATTGGGCTGTGCAAAAGACACTGTTCATACGGTGGATGTTGGTGGAAATGCACCCATTAAGCAGCATCCATATCGGATTCATCCTGCTAAGAGAGAACAGGTGGATAGGGAGATAGATTTCATGCTTGCAAATGGAATCATAGAGCCTAGTAACTCAAACTGGAGTTCCCCGGTAGTGCTAGTCCCAAAGGCAGACGGAACGTCCAGGTTTTGTATCGATTACAGGAAGGTCAATACCATAACCAAGACTGATTCGTTTCCGCTTCCTTTGATTGAGGAATGTATTGATCGGGTAGGAAATGCTGAGTATGTCAGCAAATTGGATTTGATGAAAGGGTATTGGCAGGTGCCATTAGACAAGGATGCAAGAGAGATCTCGGCGTTTGTCACGCCTTCCGGGTTATACCAGTGTCGTGTCATGCCCTTCGGGATGAAAAATTCCCCCGCAACTTTTCAACGGATGATGAATCGAGTTATTGCTGGTCATGATAACTGTGTTGTCTATATAGACGATGTGTTGGTTTTCAGCAATACGTGGGAGGAGCATGTTGCTCATCTTCGAGAGCTGTTCCAGAGGTTGTCACATGCAGGACTCGTGGTGAATCTGGCCAAATGCGAGTTCGGGAAAGCTTGTGTGACTTACCTAGGTCACAAAGTAGGCCGAGGTAGTGTCGCACCACGAGATTCCAAGGTCCGAGCCATCGTGGACTTCCCAGTGCCGGCATCGAAACGGGAGCTTCAGCGCTTCTTGGGAATGTGCGGATTCTACCGGAGATTCGTCCCCAACTTCAGTCACCTGGTGGTGCCCTTGACGGACTTGTTGAAAAAGGGTACAACGTTCCAGTGGTCGGCGAGCTGCCAGGATGCGTTCCAGAAGCTGAAGGCCGTCCTCATGAACGATCCCGTGCTCATCGCACCAAACTTCGAGAGGAGCTTCCAGCTAGCTACGGATGCTAGTGACCGAGGAGTAGGAGCCGTGCTGCTTCAGGATGACGACAACGGACACAGCAAACCCGTGTGTTTCTTCTCCAAAAAACTGAATCGCCATCAGCAAAAGTATTCAACTGTGGAGAAGGAATGCCTCAGTGTCGTTTTAGCCGTGCAACATTTCGAAGCGTATTTGGACGGTGGAAGAGACATTGTGGTATACACTGACCATAACCCATTGACATTCTTAGAACGCTTCAAGCACAAGAATCAGCGTCTCTTCCGTTGGAGTTTGATTCTCCAGCCGTACCCACTGAGAATTGTGCACATAGCAGGAAAGGACAACAAATTAGCAGACGCTTTGTCGCGAGTTGAAACTGTGCACGCGTTGATAATGTTGCCGAACGATAACAATCTCAAATCTACAGTGAAACTTACAATGTACATCAAGCAGAACATTTCAAACAAGACTCAAAACAGACAAGAAACTGATGTTGGCTTTGTTTCATATGACAAAGTATACATGTGTTTATGTATTTTCGTTCAGTTTTCTTCCTTTCCCAAGGATCTGTGAAGGAAGAAATTGTATTTATGCTAATCATGTTTGTTTTAAACGAAAACAGCATAATTATGTGAGTGATGCTAGGAAGTATGAGAAAGTACTAGTACACAATATTCTGTCTTTATAAGGAGACGTTACTTGAAAATTTCATGATGTGTTACACGCCAAGCACTGTGTGATATGTTGAAAACATAACATTACAGGAAGCGTCAGGATACAACATTTGTGGTGTGTAAGATTACAGTGAAAGCTGTGCTTCAGTCGCACACTTCTATTGTGATTTCATTCAATGTACCAAAGAGTCAAAGGATTCAGATTTGTATGTATACCGATACGTTACCGAGTTAATGCTAGCAAATGCAAAAACAGTATAGCAAAACACAACCGGCCAGTCACAGGAAAACTGTTGATCAAATTTTGAGTTTTATATCAACCGATTTGTGTTAAAACAAACGAATTTGTGTTGTTTTGTATAAATGAAAAAGTGTTGAGTGACAGTGAGGCATAAAGAAGCCAAGATATAAGGTCACTTGTGAAAATTGATAACCTGTATATGTATTTCGTTACAGAGTGACAGATTCACATTTGTGTGTCGAGTATGATCTTGATATTTTCCAGAGTTTGCACATATATTATGACATCCTAACAGGTGACAATACGTACATTTATTATGTGTGAAAGGACAAAAAGAGATGTCCGATGGTTAAAATTTTGTTGTTGTTTTGGCTAACGTATGACGCAGAGTTGACATAAGTATAAGATGTACATGTATTAGCAAGTACATTGAGTAGATGTACACATGTGTTGACGTGTTTAAATACGATTTTGTTATAATCAAGAGATGCGTGCTGTTACCACATTCAGTGAAACTCCAATGAAAGTTTGTGTTGGAGAAAGAGACATATCTTTGCAACAGTCAGAACAATTTCGTGAAGAAAGTGTATTTTTGGTTTTCACATTTAAAGATGAAGTGTATGTGTTACCAAAAACAAAATACTATTCATGCCTGAAGTTATGTAAGTTTATTGGTCAAGTATTCGAGGATATAATTACAGTCGAGACTACCAGAAAGCACAGTCTCAGTCAAAATATTGATACTACTGGAGAAATGATTGATTACATTTGGTGTAATCTTTCCAGATTATGTGCACCCATATGTGCACGCGTTGAAAACAGTTTCATATGTGTATTACTGTAGACTGTTGATTTGTGTATTTACATGTTTTGTAGGGGGCTTGTCAAGTTTTCATATATTGTTCTAAAAGTGGACAATAATGATGCCGGAGTTAACTGATTCTGAAAAGGCTCAAAATCAGTAATTATAAGTGTAGTATGCCAGGTGAGGTTTTAAGAAAACAACACAAAAACTATTTGAGTTTGTAATCGTGTAAGCTGAATAGTACGCACGAACAGTGAAGCAAGCCTTATACAACGAAGGTGTTTATAGTCGAAAAGTTACATTCATAACTTTCCTCTTGTTGGGGGGAGGTGTGACGGAGAACCGTGATATGCCTTGGTGAAACCAGGGTGGGGTGGAATAAAAGTGTCCATTCGGGACATGAGAGTTGGAGTTGGCAAACATGGCGTGAACAGTTGCAGTCATTCGGTGCTAATCCAAGAATGTTTTGTCGGTGTATGACAGATATTATGTCGGTGCTGACGGGTGTTCTGTTGGTGCATGACATAACATTGATTATACTAATCGTCATTTTTATTTTGGTTGTTTCAATCCCTATCTCACAATTTAGAACTATTTTAAGCACTAAAGCTGGGTTTTTGTTTTTTATCTGCAAATGGTGAATAATGCCTTTAATGACTCTAAATGTAGGGCCTACAATGCATATATTAGTAATTGCTGTGTTGAATTGAATTAGAATGAATAAAATTAAATTGGATTTATTTCTCAAATTTCACGACAAATGCAAATACGATACATGTGACTAAACAGACGCATTCTCAAAATCATCAAATTACAATTCTAAACGCAGACGTGCAGCTACAAGGGTGACTGCAATTATATCATAGAGCAAATAGACAATACAAAGCTATTGTATATCTTTAAGTACATGACGGAACTAAGGCTTAAGCCCATTACGAATAAAAGTATGAAATATGACGGAACCAACTCAAAGCAATGTTTGTTATTACAAGAAAGTTCCTAAGGTTGAATGTGTTTCGTATCATACATAACAGAATACAAAATTAGACAGGAAAATAACCGTATACTCAGTTTTTGCTTATACAATGTGTATCAATACTAAATAACACAAATTCGTGTCGTGCATGCTTCCTCATTAATGTTCAATTGTAGGCCTGGCAAATCTGAATGCACAGTAAAAAATTGTTATTCTAATTCTTCTCCAAAAATTTGTACCCACAGTAGTCACCATGCAAACATTTCTGTCTTTGCCTCTTCTTGCTGCGATCATCACGACAGCAAGCAGCACCATCACCGATCCAAACTTTGCCGACGGTCGAACCGTGATCGTACACCTCTTCGAATGGAAATGGACCGACATCGCCGAAGAGTGTGAACGGTAGGGTCACTCAGAAAACAGATTTGTGTCGTTTATGTGGTCTTGAATTTATTTGAATAATTACCGTCAATCAACGCAGTGCTGGTTCTCAAAATGCGACAGAAACAAACCAAATGAGGTCATCTCGCGAAACTGCCACCCACGAGCCATTCAGCCCATGAGCTCGACATCGGAAAAAAAAAGGGTCCATGAGTTATACAGCCAACGAGTCATACAGCCCATGAGTTCGACAATTAATAGCAAAATAGACAAAACAAGGCCCGCTAGTCCGACACTCTGGCCAAAAAAAAAAAAAAAGAAGGCCCGTGAGCTCAACACTAGGCAAAAAAAGCCCAAGAGACTGATGGTGCGTAGGCCTTCATCAAGCCCCGTGATGTAATGACTGTCGAACTCCTCGACGTCCTTGTTTACCTAGTGTCTGAATCATGGGCCTTTTTTGGGAGGGGGGGGGGGGCAGTGTCGGACTCGTGGGACTTGTTTGCCTAGTGTCGGACTCATGGGCCTATACCATTAATTTTGTCTACTGTCGAGCTCGTGAGCTGTACGACTCGTGGGTGTCGAGCTCGTGAGCTGTATGACTCGTGGGTGTCGAACTCCCAACGAAACCTTCAAAGGAACGAAAATCAAAACTGGCCGAAAGAAATCTGCGAAGTACCATGCTCGCATATTTCAATCTTATCATCTATATTCATACTTTTCTTTTTTTTTTCAAACTCAAAATCATAACTCATCCTACGAATAATATTCATTATACAGTATTCATGATCGACGTACAAAGTGTATGAGACGGAGTTAGAAGAATTGCATTTGGTGCAAAGATAATGATAACGCTAAGTTGAGCTCAGAGTGAATTATTTTGTTGCAATCGATTACCTTTTGACACATGCAGGTAACAAACACACACTTAAGCTTTTGACCGTTTCTGTTTTCTTTTACAGATATACGGCGCTGTATAACAACTGATTATCATCATCATCATCATCATCATCATCCTCATCATCATCATCATCATCATCCTCATCATCATCATCATCATCATTGATTAATCAAAAACCGTAATATAAAAGGAAGACAGATTCGGCAAAGGCATAGTGTCTGTGAAGTCGAAGTCCCTAGTTAGAGGCTTGAGTTCACGTTCACATAATCACATTTTAGCAATGTCCTTGACTTTCGATGTCATCTCTTTCTTCTTGGTCTTCCTTTAATTGTTTCCTTTTCTCACTCTTCCAATCGAGCTTTCCATCGCGTCTTCTTCATTGGTTTCAATATTTCCATCATTATTTTGCTATACATAATATATTTAAGTACAAGTGTATATCACTTACAGATCTCAGTTACTACTGTAGAAGAATGAGGAAATGGGGGACGAGTTACAATGATTAAAATTTTTCTGACGTCACCCAGGTTTTTGGGCCCCTATAAATTCGCGGGTGTGCAGGTTTCACCCCCAAGCGAGCACGAGTACTTTCCGGACAACGAATACAGCTTGTACCCATACCCCTGGTGGCAGCGATATCAGCCTCTGGGCTATGCGCTCAACAGCCGCAGCGGCACGGAGGCCGAGTTCGAAGACATGGTGACCCGATGCAACGCAGTGGACGTGCGAATCTACGTCGATGCCGTTATTAATCATATGGCGGCAGGTAAGGCGTAAGTCACTGGTGGATTTGTCAGTGAATTATTAATCAGTTAATAATTTGATAGTCAACGAGTGCAAGAATGACATGGTTAGTAAGTTATGTAATCGACAGATTAAATGTTTAAAAAAAAAGAAACCTACGGGGGGGTTCATAAATAATAATAATAATAATAATAATAAGGTCTTATTCATCCAGGGTAGCCTCTTCAGTGTTGCCACTGCTCTACCAGAGGGCCCTTATTATTACCCCAGCGTTGCCAGGCACCCATTTATACACCTGGGTCGAGAGGGACATTGTGGGTAAAAACATCTTGTCCAAGGACGTAAGCACTGGGCGGGAATCGAACTCGGGTCCTCCGACTCGGAGTCGAGAGTCTTATCCACTATGCCACAGCGCCCCCAGTTGTTCGTAAAGTTACGAACAACTTACGAGCGACTGGTGATCAGTTGTGATGAGCTATATTTATCAGAATGTCCATAATTCAGCACAAGAACTGATCACCAATCGCTCGTAAGTCGTTCGTAACTTTACGAACAGATTTATGAAACACCCCCAGGTTCACTAACTTTCCTGTTGCATATAGCTTTTACATTAGCTGCAGTGACTTTCTTGAAATGTATACGTGATTTGCGTATGTTTAATAGATCTCTCTCCTTTACCAAACAATCGGATATAAGAATTATGTGAAACTTTCAGTTGACTTAAATACGAAGGGTAAAATAAAACAAACACCGATAATTTTTTTTTCATCAAAATCAGTTGTAAAATGAAAATGTCATATTGCGAAGTTTCAGTATAAAATTGTTTAAAAGGGGGCGTCAGTTGCAGTTACATAATCATGCAAACTATAGGGTGATGTATGAATAACTTTAATAAGTTCCGTTGTTTTGCATAAAATCAGTGAAAATATTTCGAACCTTCATATTCAACAGATTTTATTATTGTCATAACTTTAAAATCATCAAGTGATAAATTAAAAAATTATCAATTATCTTTATAATATCGATTATTTGTCTTCATTTCATGGGAGCGTAGTGAAGAGATATCATTATTGCCTTTTTAAATGTTGCAGATGAGGTTGTCATTAATATTACTCATCATAGACAAACCTGTCAAACTATGAAAATGTCAAATTTCTGCAATTGTTGCGATCTTAATGCACGTTTGATTCTACACAAATTAAAAACAATGAAAGTGGAAAGGCATTGTACCTCTGACGGTTCTGGGCAATTACGCCCTGGACAATTACCCAAGACCCTTCCCCTGACCCTGACCCTGACCCTAACCCTATAAACCAAAACTCTTACCGTAACCCTAATCTTTACTCTAACCTTATCACTAACCAGTACTAATATTTATCCGGGGGTAATTGTCCTGGGGATATATTGCCCTAATATGGATTATGACAGCAAAATATTCAGCATGTCTTTTGGCACACAAAAATTATTGGTGCTTTATACAGGTAGCTATGATTTCCCACGGGTTCCATACACCGAGATGGACTTCAACGTCCCCCGCGGCCTCTGCCCCTCGCCAGACGGCGGCATCTGGGACGTCAACAACACTGACCAGATGCGCTACTGCAACCTGCTGGCTTTGAGCGACATCTATTATGGCCCGGGCAACGACTACTACGGCAGGGACAAGGTGTGCTTAATTGGACTGTAATCTTCTTGGTGCCTCTGCATTGCAATACCATTGACATCTCATGCCGTTTTCATGCCAATGACAGTCTCAAAGCTGCAGAAACAGAAATATTAATAGGCGAAAAAATGTGTAGCACTTTTGCAGAATGCCAGCTAAGAGAGGTCAAATGATAGATGATTTCTTTTCATTAATCTTGGTGCAGCGGTTTCGATTCATCCGGGCAGAGAAAAGAAGACGTTGCGTGCTGAAAACCTAGAAAGAGCACAAGAAGTTATCAAACTATGGAATTACAGCCCTTATGAAGGTTTTAAATAAACACTGCAAAACCACAGTATTGATCTTCTTTCTGTTTTCAATGCCAGTGACTGTACAGAATTGGAAGGACTTAATTGACTGACAATTTCCTGAATGATTAATTTTATGTTAATTTTCATTCATTCTTTCTCGCTATTCCTTACTTTATTTTTCAAAATATAAACACTCCCTTTAAACAAATATCATTCCTGTTCCTTATAAATAGATATTCTCTGTCACTCGTGAAAACTGTTCTTGTCATTTTTATGTAAGAAGGCAGGTCGCATGTTCGCTGTAGCGATGTTGAATTTTGAGGAAAATCTTCATAGTTGAACGTTCTTGTTTTTTGGTTTGTTTGTTTGTTTGTTTAGTTGGTTGGTCGGTTAGTTTTTGTTTGTTTTCCTTGTTTACCTCATCTTAAAGCACTCTATAATTATATGCACCTGTCTTTTAAAAGGTGCTGGAGTACATGAACAAGATGGTGGACATGGGCGTGGCTGGTTTCCGCATCGATGCTGCGAAACACATGGTGCCGTCAGACCTCGTCGATCTTTTTGGCCGGTAAGCCACGATATTACTGGTATTCACCTCATGAATGCCTTTCATGACTTCATCAGTAAAGCCAGCCGTAATCAGGAAAGCGAATGTATTGTTATTCGTGTTTAAATGAGAGTATAAACATCCCCCTTTACACTTCTCGCTCAACATAAATCATGAAAGGAGATAGTTTTGTTTTTGTTTTCTTTTTCTGTTGTTGTTGTTGTTGTTGTTGTTGTTGTTGTTGTTGTTGATTTCAGTTTCAATGTTGATGTTGGTGTACACCAATTCACGTTTAGGAAAATCCAACTATTTTGAAACAATACCAATAATTCAAGAAATATATTTCGAACATGGTGACGTTAGTTATAGATAGCCACAACTAAATCCCATTTTTGATTACTCTTTCCGTCAGCCTGCACGACTGTCCATTTGGTGGTCGCCCTTACATCTACCAGGAGGTCATTGACCGCTTCAGCAACGAAGCCATCACCCCGAGTGAGTATTTCGACACGGGAGACGTCACGGAGTTCAAATTCTGCGATCAAGTAGCACTCATCGGGCGAGGCTCACAACCCGTCGACGGTTTCGCTGATCTGGGTCATGCGGCCAAGTGGGGCATGATGTCAACCGAGAACGCACTCGTCTTCGTCGAAAACCACGACAACCAGCGTAACCACGGCGGAGGTGGGGAGATACTCACTTACAAAGAGCCGGCTGAGTATAAGAAAGCAGTGGCGTTCACGCTCGCCTGGGATTTTGGAACCACTCGAATCTTTAGCGGATACGCCTTCAACCACAGCGACGAAGGTCCGCCTTCCGACGCTGGAGGTCACACCCAGTCCCCGACTTACGACGACCAGGGCATGTGCGGCGGCGGATGGGTGTGTGAACATCGATGGCCGCAGATCCGTAACATGGCGTGTTTCCGCAACCAGGCCGGCGGAGAACCAATAACAAACTGGTGGAGCAACGGGAATAATTTCATTGCCTTCTCTAGAGGCGGTTCCACTTTCTTCGCTCTCAACAACGAACCGTCTACTCAAAGCTATCGACTGCAAACAGGCCTTCCCGCGGGCACGTACTGCGATCTCATCACCGGTGACCCTACGGACACAGGCTGCTCGGGGTCATCTGTGACAGTCGACGACGACGGCATGGCTGACATCGTGCTGGAGAGCGGAGAAGATTCGATGCTTGCCCTGAGCCTAGGAGCGACCTCTGGACGCGGCCAAGTAGAAGGATGTGTTGTGTTAAGCAGCTCCTCCAGAGTGACGCCATATTTCTCTTGGTTGTCATGTTTGCTTTCCCTGTTTATTTTACATTGCGATAAATTTAAACTCCTCTTTTAGATTTATTCACAAGACAATATTACTATAATTGCAATTTTGACGGAGATTGTTTCTTTTTTCTCATGGGAGGAAAATTTTACGATATTTATGTACTGTAAACATCTGTGAGTTATCATGGGTATTTAGGAATTTATGGCACCTTAAAATGCTAATCTACGATAGGATCATAAAGAAGAGCACCTTTGAACGCTATTAGCTCTGTATGCCAGTTCCAGGCTACTAGGAGACCCTATCAAGATTGTTATTTGCATTTACTGCAGTCTAAATAATTTGCCTGTTTTTATTGCATAGAAGGATACAGAGTTTATGTGTGTCTTGCTGACTTCGCGTTGTATGATGTTATTATGCATCTAAACTAGTACAAAATAAACTCGGACATCTCAGGATAAACAATACTGAATAACAAAATTTGTCACTACAGATGGAGGGAGAGAGAGAGCCGTACAGTTGAACAGATGAAAATGAGAGAGAGGACTTGTTTGAGCGAGTGTTTGGACAAATTTCGGATGATATGAGTCATAAGTTAGTGTTCTCTCTAGACCTCACTTGGACAATGTTGAAGCTTTACTTGTGTCCTGTCAGATACACTTAACAAAAACAAAACAGAAAATATTAATGTCAATCGATCAGCGCTTGTTGTCGATGTCATATCGTAAATTACACTTTGCTTAATAAATTGATTTTCATCTACTCTTGTTCAACTGAAGTATTTTTTTTTTTTGCACAAAACTGTATAAAATGTAAGTACATGAGAACAAACATCGCTCAAACAGCTTAATCTTTCACATTTGGTAACAAAGTCGACAATAATCGGAATCGGACTCGTGTCCTCCGATTGGGAGTGTCGGGAGTGTTATCCACTATGCCACTATACCACAGCGCCCCCACAGTATAACTCAAGGGCTACATGACTCCTGGGCTGCATGACTTGTTGGCTGTATATAATATGTGGGTGTTGGTCTCCTGACATGCACCCGTTTTGAGGAAGACCTGAGCAGTCAGTTTTAGCGGGCTAAGATGCCTACTATACGATATTAATAACGGTGATCACGTTGTGTTGCACTCAATTTGCCCATGATTAAGATTTACATGAGCCTGTCGAGCTGCTTTTTTTTTTTTTTTTTAGCTGCATGTACCTTTTTTCTTGTGTATACACTTTTCAAACTAACATGGACACAAACTCATCTCAAGGATTTCATTAATGACAATTCTTATTGAAAGCAATATGATTTTGAAAAGAATTTGTCGATTGGTTATGACATTATTATACAAAATGCCAGCGCAGTGTTCCTGAAAACAAAAACAAAAACAAAAAGGCTCTTACCATTTCAGGTGTTTACTGGAGTAGTAAAGAATTACTATGACCAATAGGGAGCTTGGGGATTACACAAAATTACGATAATTGAAATCAAGATTGGCAAAAACATGCAAGTGCATAAGTGAGAAACGCGCCATTTATTAAATACAGTATCGCCATTGCATGTCACGATGACAGATCACAGATCTCATGACATATCACAATCAGATAATCTTATAATAGATAGAAGGAAATAAAAACTTAAACTGAGATGAAAAGAAGTCGTTCCAGGTGTCCAAGGTGTGATCTTTGTTGGATAGCTTCCGTTTGATTGTCACGTGTTTACAGTGTATCTTCGGTATTACAACGTCAAATCAGTAGGCCTACAAGCCACACAAGACTAGTTTGAACGAATAAACACAGAGCTAGAGCGCCATCTTTAGGCAGGTCTGTTATCAAGTGCGTTTACGGACCAGCGGGTGCCCCCGATGTCGATGAGTTATTAGAATTTTTCTGTTTATGTAACGTTTCAACTTGAAGCATAGTTATGCATTGTAAATGATTACAATTCTATATCATGATAATAGATATTTAAAACTGGAATGATTGTACATATACTCTATTCGCACTCAGTCTGGTGGTCATTCATAACATTAAACGCCTGGGTAAGGTTGGATTAGTTTCTTCGTTGTCTCTTAATCACTGCGGCACTGTTCTTTGCACAACAAGCAACCAACACAACCAATAGATATCATTGGCACACATTGATTCATCATAATAAGGCCCCCATCTCACTTGGAAGGCGACCATGGCGATCTGTGACGATTCATCGCCGTCCGTCTCCATTTTGGCCTCCGAGGCGATTACACTACGGTTTCTCCACGCTCAACCTGCGCTGTAGGCAAGCGCGCCGGAACACTTCTGGTTTTTTTTTTTTGTGTGTGTGTTTTTTTATTTTGTTTTTTTTTTTTTTTTTTTGTTTGTTTGGGTTTTTTTTTTTTTTTTTTTTTTGGGGGGGGGGCAAAATCTCAACGGGGGCACATTTATGTGACGATGTGAGATCCTCGGCGCGGGAGCGAAGCGAGCGGGGGGGGGGGGTGGAAAGGGGGATACCCCCCCCCCCCCCCCCCCCACACACACACACACACACACACCCCACTATAGGGAGCTTTTGTAAAACAGGGTACAAAAGTCGCGTTTATAGACATTTAAAAGCAAGGAATTAAACATAGTGAAAAATAATCAGTGCGAAGGGCTATGATTATTACATACGGGAGTACATAATAATGTGATGGCGTGAGATCCTCGGCGAGGGAGCGAAGCGACCGAGCGGGAGGATGGTGTGGGAAGGGGGACACCCCCTCCCACGGTAGGGACTTTTTGTATAAAAAAAAAGTATAAAAATCGCGTTTATAGAGAATTTAAAGCCAATTTCTAGGGAATTAACATGTTGAAAAAAATCAGTTGGAAGGCCTATGATCATAACATACGGGAGTACATTAATAATGTGATGGTGCGAGATCCTCGGCGAGGGAGCGAAGCGACCGAGCGGGGGGAGGGTGTGGGAGGGGACACCCCCTCCCACGGTAGGGACTTTTTGTAAAAACAGAGTATAAAAGTCGCGTTTATAGAACATTTAAAAGCAAATTTCTAGGGAATTAACATATTGAAAAAAAATCAGTTGGAAGGACTATGATCTTAACATACGGGGGTATATTATGTGATGGTGTGAGATCCTCGTCGAGGGAGCGAAGCGACCGAGCGGGGGAAGGTGTGAGAGGGGAATTTTATAGAGCATTTTAAATTAAATTTCTGAGTAAAAGAAATCACTGCGAAGGACTGTGATAATAACTTATGAAATTTTTTTCATTTTACTATAAGTACGGGCAGAACGAGCGAGCCACTTTCACTGTGCAATTTATCTGAAATGTACTCATTAAAAGCTTAAACGTGATCGCATCGTTCGAACAATGAAAAATATTCTTATACTGCTAGAAAGCAAAGAAGAAAATGAAAAATGTAAGGTTTACTAAAGGTATGTTTCAGCGGGCACACTCGAGGACACGAGGCTACCATCTATACACTAAATTTACTCATAAGTTACTATTAGTGTATATAGATACAGTAATGTACCAGTATGTTGTTAGTGTAGTATAATTTTCGCCCCGTTAGGGGCGAAAATTTTTGCATTTTCAGTTATGAAATTACAACATTTAGACAAGAAATATGCCTTTATTGTTCATTTTAGTCTTTAAATCAGTGATTCTTCTCTCGTGTCGCTACACTTTTCCCAGCCACTGCAGAACACAGGCTCTGGCACATGGGGTGTAATTGTGGAGATCATGTGATGTACAGGGTTGTGGTAGCAGGGTGCAGTTTAGTAGGTGATTGATTATTTGTTACAGAGGCCACTTTGGGGGGCAAAAACTCGTTTCCGGCGCCCTTGGACTGTAGGCGATAGCGCCACGATGATAATACGACTCTGCCACGTTGTTGCCGCATTTCCAGCTACAGAACTTTGATTGTACTGTAATTCCTACATCCAATATTTCAAGGGCAAAATTGTTAGAATTCCATTCACACTAACTTAATGATTATCCTTACACCCAGTTTTATATTCTTGCATTGATTAAAAGTATTGTATTACATCAAACTCACATTTTTTTTAGATAAAGCCTCAGAACAGAAAACAACTGTAAGTAGCATCGAATAGAACATATCTTTATTTAACTGTAATCTCAACTTAGCTTCCAAAGTGTGCTCAATAGGTACACAACAGCAAAGTCTCAAATTATGTAGTAGGAATAGTGAAAAAGATTGTTATGATTGCATGATATTTAATGTATCATATTGTGTAATTTTTCCTCATGTTAAGTGCTCATACTTGTGTCTATGTTGCAATACTTTTCTTTCTTTTCTTTTTTTTTTGGGGGGGGGGGGGGGCAAGGTGGGAGGGGGAAAGTCATCAAGATCATGATTATCCGTAAGCTACTCTACAAAATTTTGAGTTTGGACATTGTTTAGAGGATGTTGTTGTCATATTATCTCATATAGCTTTCAAAGTGTGCTTAAGGTGTAACCACACAAAAATTGGTCTTAAATCATTCAACAGATTTTTTTCAAACATCGTTTTACTTACCTACGATGATTTGCATCCATGTTTAGTCGATACTTGTGTCTTTTGTGGCAAAACTTTTTGCAAACTCATGTTTATCAATGAGCAACATAATACCATTATGACCGTGATAATTTGTATGGAAGTGGATTTTGTCACATTTTTGCGCGGTTTCACCCAATGACTTACAGAAAACAGCCAGATACAAAAAAAAAAAAGAAAAAAAAGAAAAAGGAAATGCCTTAACATTTCTATTCCTATATAGTACTCTGGATTCATCAGTCGATCAATACAAACAGCATCCTTCTCATTGGCTTCAAGCTCATAAAACGCTTATAAATTCTGATAAGTGCTACTTTTACCATTTTTCGTGTTGTTATCTGCACCTTTATTCAAAGAAATGTTTCCTATTGCATTGAGGCTTCGCACTAATAACATTTTCATCAGCACACAATTTTTTTTTCGGAAATGCAAGCAGCAGAAAGGCTGAATTCAATTTTGCAGGCGAAAAAGCAGTCAGAAGTCAAATAAAAAACAAAACACATAACATCATATTCTGTTCCTAACACTTACGAAAGGTCCCATCCCTCCACTTCAGCAGCAGCTTTTCTTCAAGTTAAACAGTGGAAGGGAAATTATACAATCATTGGAATTGGGACGATTTGAGGAAGATGTTTAATCAAAAATAGGTTCTGATCGCTACAGACAAAGTTGCAGGGCAAACAGATTTGACAGCACACAACCCATATCAGTGGCGGATGCGGGCCATTATAGATCAGACACTTGTAATGTTGTATTTCTAAAATATGTGAGGAGTCAGATGATGCTGTTCTAGTTGGTGACTAGGAATAAATAGCATTCTTGAAAGACATCAACACAGTTTACAACAAATGTGAGACTTACCACTCTTCTTTTCGTCAGTATGAAATGAAGCCAGGATCCTGTTGCTTTAAATTAATCAACTGCAATTTTACACTATCCTAGTCCAGAGTTTGTGGTAACCGCATGGAACACTTTGAGTGTAAGCGTGTTTACATGTTTTACACTTTTATCATTGATCTATATTTTCAGAGATCTCATTACATACCTTAAGTATCTGTATTATCGCAAGCCAGAAAATGAAAATGATGTACTTGAAACGGAAGAAAGTTTATTTATTTATTTGTTTTGTTTCAGTAAGGTAGCTCTGTCAGTGGCTTAACATTGTTATTCTCAGAGGCCCTACACATAGTTTTCTTGAAATCCAATGACTTTGATTCATTAGATTTTAAACTCATCTTAAGTAGCCAAAGGTTCAAGACAGCAAAAAAAAAAAAAAAAAAAAAAAGAAAGGTTCAAGCTTATATTGCAAATAGCCATCATTTATCTTCTGGCGTCCGTCGACAGTTATGCATGCATTTTCAAAAAACATTCTCTTTTAAGACCCCATGTAGTGACAGATTTTCAACAAACCAGGCAAGTAGCATCCCAGGGATGACAGACTATCAAGTTGTTCAAATAGACACCATGTCCAAAAGGTCCCAGAACCCCCAAATTAAGGAATCTAACATAAAAAAAAAATCACACACACACACACACACACACACAAAGTAAAACCAGTTATATAAAAAGTACAAAGATGAATATCTTGGAGACTGCATAGTTTTGAGTTTCGCAGTTTTATCTTCTTTTCGAAATATTACACATTATATACTTGTAGTCCGCGTGTTGGTACCAGTACAGAAAAGATGACGAAGTAGGGTGGTAATACATTTCAGTCCAACAGTGCTATTTAGTCAGACCAAATTTTCGACGAATACATTCGTCTTTCTTCAGAATTGCCATTGTCAACCTTCAGGAAGACAAATGTATTCGTCGAAAATTTGGTCTGAATAAATAGCACTGTTGGACTGAAATGCCTTACCAGCCTACTTCGTCATTATATATACACATATTTCTTTTTTCACGTGTTGGCACTTATGTCCCCCTCTCTATCTACAGTTGCTGCTTTTATAAAACCAGAAGAGCATTGATTAAATACATCAGTGAGTGTATTTAGCATACTTTCAAGATTATTGTAGCAGATGCAGGGGTGACCTCCTTGGGGCTAGTGCCAAATAAGGACCAATTTTCACTCTTTCATCTTCAAAAAAAAAAGGAATAAAAAAAGAGAATATTGGAAAAATGGGAGCCACCCCCCCCCCCCCCCCCCCCCCCCGGCCACAGGATGCCCAAAGGCACCTCAGATCTGATCTAGGTGTGGCCGCCTTTGGGCTGGGACCAAATTATTGGAGGGGCCACATTTGATTTTTGATCCTCCTTTTGAAAACAAATGGTCAAATTTACAACAAACTTAGTACTGTAGGTGCATTTATCGCTAGTGCCATGCATATAATGGACATAATGCCTCCCTGGACCCTGGAGGTCCCTAAAGGCTTCCAGATATGGCCCTACAGGTTCCCAAAGTCTTCCAATTTCCTTTGTCCCAAGTAATAGTCTGTAAACATGCAAGGAAGGTTAACTTGAGATACTCGGATGAGGGCTGGACCCCTGGGTCTTTTATTCAGCAAGTGAGTGAGTGACATGGTACCCTGATATGACAAGATCGTCATCTAATGTCCAAACTCATGAAACTTTTGTAGAGTAGCTTATGGATATAAGCTACTCTTAATTCGAATAGATTTATGTGCAGATATATGCAAATTTTTAGTGAAATATATTAGGTAATTATTCCTGAGTGGAACGTATTCTACATCAGTGATTCTCAGCAGTAAAATTATGACAACAGACACCATCACTGGGTACCTTTTACAGATAGAGATATAAGCCTGTAGAGGCATTGTGGCGGCCATTTTACATTTAATTAAATGCAAATATATGCAGAAAATGTATAAAGAGAAGCTTGAAAGTTACTGCTTATATGATAATTGTATTCCTTGACCTACAAAAACAAAGGTTTAGACACCAGAATCTATTTTCTGCGGGCTTTATGTCTTAGTATATAGCGACTTATTCCTGAGTGTACTACATTACTGATACGAAGATACGGGCTTGCACAGGCAATATGGGGGCAATTTTGTATGTAATTATATGCAAAATAATGCAAAAACTATATAAAGGGATGCTTGAAAGTTGCTAAAGATAACATATTTGTACTCCTTGACATAAACAACATAGGTTTAGACACCGGAATTTACTTTCTGTGGGTTATATATCCCGAGATATAGGCATAAATAGGTTGTATGGCGGCCATTTTGAATTTATGCAAATTAGACACTGATCCACCACTCGAATTTTAGGGAACTTTTAATATGTTATTTTAATAGCTCTTCCCGGTCAAATGCAAGTGGACTCGTTTCTGTTGCAATTAGTTGTGAGTTAACCCACTTTTTGTCGTATTTTGACTGGACTATATATAGACCTCGCTACAACAGTGATACGATTGGAGCGACAGTGATAGGTTTACGCCGGGCTCATGCTACGATCTCAAGCGATCGAGGTATAAAATGGGTTCCGTGATTGTATTTCTTCAGGCAGATGTCGGTGTCAAACCAACATTCAATTCAATTCAATTCGTTTATTCATCTCAATCATCATAAAAACAAATACGTTGTGAAATCAACATAGCAAAAGAAATATTGATGAGGAGAACGGGGACTACAAAAAGCGATAGCTTGAAAAGGCGTAAAGCCCCCAGATTACAATGGTAAGTAGAATGCATGTACATAACGAAGTGAACAAAATTTTTATATGAAGTCAGGGGCGGATCCAGGAATTCCGTAAAGAGGGGGCGCCTTTACAAAATTAAAAGGGGGCGCATGCGCCCCCTCACTTTTTATGCCTCCGCCACGAAGTGGTGCCGGAGGCATTATGTTTTAGGGTTGTCCGTCCGTCCGTCCGTCCGTCCGTCCGTCCGTAATGAATTTTGTGGACAGGGTAACTATCAAAACCTTTTGAGGTATCCTAATGAAACTTGGCATGTATGTGTATTAGGGGGTGAAGTTGCGCCTATCAACTTTTGGGTGCACATGCTCAAGGTCAAAGGTCAAAAGGTCAAGGTCAAATACATAAAATTTCACTTTTTCCATCATATCTATGCAATGCCTGAAGATATTTTCTTGAAACTTAGTGTATGCATGTATTACCCGATTAAGATTCTCTGGTGAAAGTTTGGGTCACGAGGTCAAAGGTCAAAAGGTCAAGTAGAAATATTAAAACTTCACCTTTTTTCTCTATACCTTGGAAATTGTTCAAGGTATCTTCATGGAACATAGTATATATATACATGTACTGACTGGCAGTGATTATCTAGCAAATTTAGGGTTCATGGGGTCAAAGGTCAGGGGTCAAAGGTCAAGGGCAACACTTCAAAATTTTACTATTTCTCTCATGTTTATGCAATGCCAGCAGGATTATTTTTTTTTTTGTAACACTTGGTGTATGCATGTATAACCTAATAGAGATTCTCTGGAAAGTTTTTTTTTTTCTTTTGTTTTTGCCTCAAGGGTCAAAAGGTCAAAGATCAAGTGAAAGTGCTGAACTAAGTTTTTCCTCCATATCTCGGAAGTGGCTCAAGTTATCTTGAAACGTACTACATATTTATGCATGTTCTGCCTGACAGTGATTATCTTATGAATCTTAGGGTCAAAGGCCAGATGAAAATGGTAACAATACTATTCAATACAGAAATTGCACTTTTTCTCCATACTATGAAAATCACTCAATGCATAAACGTATGGATGGGTTAAAGTCAAGTTAAAGTCCTTAAATCCCAAATACATGCTCTCCTATTCATCCAATTAATTAGGTCAAGGAAGGTGAACATCCCATTTGTGACAAACTTGTCATTTTAATATTTTGCCAATTTTGTGAAAATGTTATCACACATTGTCCACATGTACTATCTAGACCTATGGGAGAATCACGGAGGCATACCAGTCGCCATGGCGACATTTCTAGTTTCTTTTTATTTCTTTTGTTTAGAATAAAAAAAAATAAAGGGCGCGCGACCAGTGCGCCCAGGCCTCTGGATCCGCCACTGAATACGTAGTAATATCTTAGTGTTGTTTTTCCTTTCTTCCTTCTTTTTTTGTTGTTGTTGTTGTTGTTGTGTGATCCACTGTGCGTTTGATTGTGCTGTAATTTTTGCCTTTTCATTATTTTTGTACACACAGCCTGATGAATGATGCCTGTGCCTCAACTGTTGTTTCCGGTTTTAAGTGTGTGTGTTATGTAAAGATACTTTAAAATACCTTAAAATAAGCATATTGTATGAGCTGTAATAATTATGTATTTTTCATAAAATGTTCTACTTGAAAATTAATTTTTAGATTTAATTTGTAGATAAATTTGGATATATAACATGATTTTGTTATTTTGCTTTTTGAGTGGTCTATGCTTTAACTCAGCTTTTCAGTAGATCACTCATTTCCATCGATTTATTCATTTACTTTTTTATACCACTGCATTAGTATGCATTGTTTATATTCTGTGGTTCATCAAAAATATATAAAAAACATAATGATCTGCATTACAAGAAAAAAAAAGTGATAACAATGTATTACTTATTCATGTATATTGGGCTTCCTATTCGTAATGCTTTTCTGTCATGGGTTTAAATGAAAGTTCAATTTTTATTGAATTGAATTTAAATAAAAAAACAAACATTATTTTCCGTGGGACACACACTGATAGAATCACTATTAGAACTATCACGTTATACGATGTAAGACCGTATATTAATAGTACAATACAATGAGAACAAAAACAGTGAGAAGAAGATGGGAAGCCGGCATCATTTCAGTGACTATCCCTACAGTGAAGAAAAGAGATCTACATATTACGAAAGTTAACAATTTATTCGTGCCAAGTTAAAGAAAATTTGTAGACCGACACCTGAGGCCGTTCATCGATCTGCAGAGCAGAATTATTTCAACCTGCTGTGTCACTGATCATGCTGATACAGGTCAATATAAGAATCAATACCAATGAAATGTTTCATTGCAACAACACTACAGCGTTTTTCGATTGGCGATCATCGTTCGCAGAACTATTTTCATCAGTTGGAAAACAAAAAAAAAATGATTGCACCGTATTAATAATAATTCACAATATTTATAGAGGCCTTATCACATAGATTAAATGTCTCTCTAAGCGCTAGGGGAAAAGGAGAGAGAGAGAGAAAAAAAAAAACTTCCAAGGAAAAAGATACAGTTTCAGAATGGTTAGACCAGGGAGGTGGAAGGGAGTTCCACCTCCCTGGTTAGACACTGCACAACAATTACCACAGCTGTACATGCTCAGACATGAGACTATTCGATAGACAAAAAAAGTTTTTAGCGTAGATTTATTTATTTTTTATTTTTTATTATTATTATTATTTTTTTTTTTTGCTGTTGAGTCTGTTAGTTTTGTATACATTCAGGTAGATTATTCCAGAGCTATGGGGATGGTGACTGAAAAGATCATGAACCGTAAGATCGGGTATTAAAAGGAGGATAGTTCTCAAGTGATTTGTTGTTTGACCGCAAGTTCCGGGAGTTCCGGGAGGGCATCCGCTTAACAGCTGCTGAAGACAGAAGGGTACAGTGTTTCGCAAACGTTTGAAAGTTAACGAAAGAATCTTACAGTTTATTCGTTCCCGAATTCTTAACATAATAAAGCATGTTACTCGAGTTACATGCTTTATTTATTATCTCTCATTTCTTTTTCTTTTTTTTAAATGGGGTAACAGAGTCACGTGAACGACGTTTAGCAATAAGCCTGCAGCAGAGTATTCTCTGCAGTTTGTTGATGTGTGCATCAGGCAGACCATACAAGAGACTGTTGCAAAAATTGATGCCAGACATCAACCAGTGCCAGTAGAACAAGTCTCTGGCCGTCTGGGTTGTCTTTTTAGTCAATATAACAACTGTGCTGCAGTCAAAGAGATTTTCCCCAGGAGGAGAAGTATCTCTTTGACTGCAGTGCATGTACTTGGAAAATTATGTTCCTGCGCAGCCTTCATTCAGACACAGACAATTTCAGGGCAGTAACTCGTTCATTGCGTCCGTTATTTGTTCTATTCTTGTTTTTGTTTTATTTTTGAATAACCGACTGCAGGAAAAGTCTAGTACTCGTAGGGCCAGGGGTCAAAGGTTGTTGTACGGGCAACTGAACGCCATCGCGCTTTTGATCCTGATCCGCATCCGCCAGTATGGGAAATGAGACTGAGGACTGCCTTTTGTGAGAGTAAATACAATTTGACGATGAATGAAGAAACCAGGGTCTCGAAATGTATAACCAAAAAACTGTGAGTGCAATGTTCTTTCTGTATCATTTCATTATCAATCTGTCATGCTTTAAATTTGATGCTTCGTTGATTAAGCTGAGAGGTAACTTTTGGAGCGGGGTACGGTTGAAAGTAGTTCGTAGTCCCTCATGTATGAATTGGTGTTGCATGGGTACATGGTGTGGTGCGCGATCAATCTGAACCACTGCACTGGCCCTGGCTGTCGTCTAATTACTTGTAACACGAACAACGTTAGTAATACTACATCTAACGTTAGCAGTTCCATTCTTAGATTGCAAAATGTACATTCTGCTTTCTTTTAGTAGAAAATTGTGTCAACATGCAACACTGCCAGAAAAGAGTCAACCGTGTCAAGATGAGAAAGAAATACATTGTAGTGTAACACTAACAGTACAACTACAAATGTACATTGTACTGTATGTTTTCTATTTGTAATTTACACTAACGTTAGATAGATCCTCATCAACACCATGCACATGCAAAATTAACCAAAAAGAGGGAGTTTAGCAAGTGAACTAGTTTCTAGACCTAGGGTCTAATGTACACTGTATACTGTACTAGAAACTAGTACACTCACGGCGCTACAGAGAACTAGTCTAGGGCAGGGGCTTAGGGCGTACTTCTACACTAAGACTTGGGATAGTTAATGTTAAAGAGTACAATTTTGTTGATCTACGTTACATACTTCACTTGGGGTTTGCTTACAAAGGTAGGCCTAATTATAAGTTTATGGTACTGTAGAAACGTAGAGCGTTCCTTGTTTGCCCCTCCAGGTTTTTTTTTACTATCCTTCTGCTTTGATATGGACTGTACTTTCGAGAATGGCTGTTCCAGTGTTTGTCAAGACAGTCAACAAGGGTAGTTTTAAACTGGTTTAGGTAGGCCTACACTTGATGCACTTACGTTGTACTGCTGTGTCTGGCAAGGAGTTCCAGTTGTTACAGCTGCAAACAGAGAAGGACTTGTGATGCAACACATCCAGATCTTGGATTTCTATTTTTCATTCTGCAGCCTCTGGTTCTGGAGCTGTCCACCAAGAAAAATAGAAGTGTAGACCTATAGGCTTCTGCATGATAATGATCTTAGATAGTCTAGATTTGTAGAACTTCTGTTCTTTGTCTTCTGTTGGCTGTGTGCAAGCATCTTCGATAAAACGCAATTTTAGACCAGATGCCTGTTCAGTGTTGTTGTGGCCATACTTAGTTTGGAAAATGTGACACATTCCAAATGATTTTGCTAGGTTTACATTGTATATACTTTAGGCTACTTGGAATTTAAAGGGTTCCTATTCTTACCCACCCCCGTAAAATTGTGTTTTTGTATTTTTTTTTTTTGCACTTGTCCAGTTTTCTAAAAGAGGATGGCACATTTTACTTAGGTCAAATAAAAATGGGGTGTTGTTTATAGAGGAAAAAATACTGTGAAACAATTATTTGCCTAAACTCTAACCCTAACCACAAACCTACAAGTACGTGTACATGTACACTGTAATACGGCATTTTGTTTACCTACAGTTGTAAGGTTTCACTTTGCATATATGGTGCTGTGCAAAGTTCTACTTCTAAGGCAAGTATTGTAACAGCTGCTTCCTTGTCATTCAGAACAAATTCAAACCAATTTTATGCTTGTATCTAGATTGATGTAGCATTCAGTCACCTACACGGTTTGTAGTTACGAACTACAAAGCAGCTCAAACTTTTAATGTTTTCAATGAGTTCAAAGTCTGTAATATAAATGTGGCTGAAGCTTATAAAAGGTACATTATAATGTCTGTAATTGTTGGATGACATGTGTCACTGTGACACCAACAACGGAAAATACTGGAAATCTCCCATCACCAGCAGTGTAAACAAACAAACTTTGTTTTGCAACTCCCCAGGGAAAGGTACCTGAACCGGGAACGTGTGGAAAGAAGATTTGATACCTCAGGACAAGGCCTCTACAGGACACATCCGCTGGTTGTGAGTAAAATGTTGTCCTTAGTTTTAGCCAACTGAGTGAATCCTGTTTTACTGATCATTCAATAATTGGACAGCAAGGTATACATTTGTGTGTTTTATGAATGAATCTAGCTTGATCAATAGAGAGATGAAAGAAAACCTTTAAGAAGCAGTGTTGGAACTTATCTAAGAAGATTCCACATTATTTATGATTATGATGGAAAATAGAAATTTTAATCTACTTTAATATGCCCTGTATTTAGCAACAATCTTATGAATTACAAAAACATCTTTGAGATTTTATTTGTAGACAACAAATTAATATTATCTGTGAATAATGTATATGTCTTGGCTTTTTTCCTATATGTACATCAGGTGAAGCTTGAGCTTGCCTATCTCATTGCTAATGAGGACCAGAAGAAATGTGAGCAAGAGGCTTGTCAGGGCAAAGGAGATGGTGATGGAGGAAGCGGATTGCAGCACAGTGGAAGACGAAGGAGAAGAGGAAGGTCTTCCGAAGACCAAGCGCTGACTCCAAGAATCCAGAGACTCCCTCAGAAGAAGACTAGGATACAGATGTCTGAGATCAGCAGGCTGACTCAGTCTGCTCATACCACTCTTGTGAGTTAACAATATGTATAACACATGTCTTTTTCAAATTGGTTGCAGAAAATAATGGGGAAATTTTGCCTGTCTGACTTTCGGGAGAATTTTCCCATGCAAGGTGTGTTGAATGAAAGGGTATCATGAAGCTGTGTATTAAGGTGAAAAAATCTGAGGGAAATTAGACAACAGATGTACATTTGCAAAAAAATAAATAAATAAATAAATAAAAATGTGTTTTATCTATTGAACCATCATATGTGCAGTTAGAATAGCAATCCTGTAAACTTGTTGTAGCGTCCTAAACTCGTTGAAGACCACACGTAGTCTCTCGAAAGTATTGACCGATTCTGTGACGCGCTATGTGTATTTTTGGCATGGGCAGCGCCATTACGCGGTGTCTCAGCCGACCCCCCCCTTCCCACTCCCCACCCCTCTCCCTACATTAGCATGCGCGCAGAATGAAAAACTGATGCATGGTTGCTTTAGCCAATGGGCGTCTCGTACTGAGTGCGCGAATGCTTGCTTAGTGCGCGAACCTTTGTTGCAAGTGCGCGATAAACATGTTGCCCGTGGGGTGGGGGAGAGCAGGGGGGGTCGGCTGAGACACCGCAATTTGAGCTCATGGCTGCGCCCAGTTCCATAAAATGTCTGCTGCCCTCAACGAACCCGGATCGGTCAATACTCGGGCAGGTGTCTGCGGGAAATGCATGTTACAGTAAAATCAGCTGGTCCTTAACGGGTTAATAGTCATCATTAACTTTATTCACAAAAGGACTATGATATTGATTTTCAATATACATGCAAGCAGTGACTCCTACTGTGACTCTTGGCACACCTGCTCACTAGTTATATTGCAATTTTTGCCACCAATCCAACCTCATCACTTACCTTACATCATATCTTTTTTTATTGTTAGTGTATATAAGCACCATCTAGAATATCTTATTCTGTTCTGCATGGTATTTTTAATTTTGTTATGGAAAATGAGAGAGTTTGACAGAGTTTCCAGCCAAGGCTGGAGTTAGGTATTGTTTTATGTACTATTCTGGTTTAGCAAAAGGTGAGGAAGTCAGAATTATCTTTAAATACATGTTTGGTGATTATCATGAACTAGCTACATGTAGTCTGTTATTTTGCAGATCATTCTCTTGATATATAGTCCAAATTTGAGAAATCTGTATACTACTGACTTTTGGCATAGTTGTGACTTTAAATTTGAAAATGCAAGTTTGAATCAAAGTATAGCTTCTTAAAACTGATAGATACAACAGCCATGTATCTCGGCCGTCAACCAAGCGATCGCTACAAAAATCGGCACACACATTGCCAGTGATGTAATCTAAAATACTATAAAGTTGATTTTTCAAAAAAATTTAGCATGCACACATCCTTCTACTCTTTAAGTCTTTCGGTTTTATTTTTTTTATTCTTGTGTCTTTCACAGAAGAGCATTGATGCAGACAAGATCAGCACAGTGTATCGCTTTAGGCAACAGATGGTCCCTTACGATGTCCGCCATCAGGTAAACACCCTAAACCCTATTCTCATGGATGGTTACTTCCAGAGTAGCTGGAGTGAAAACAAACAGCTTGCCTTGTACAGTACATGTGTGGATTTGGAGTTTGAATCGGTATGAATGCATGTGCATACAGCTAGTGTACAAATTTATGTTAAGATACAAACAAAACACTACATCAGCATTTAGAGTCCTCGATAACTACCATTCCTTTACCTACTTTATTAATAACATTTCCTGTGGCTATCAGAAATGATAAGATGGACACAATGTATATCTGACAGTTTCTGGTAATTTGAAAGTCAATTATGGAAGAAAAGTAGATAATTTCATCTCAAAAATACGCCAATTGTGGGTTTTTATTTTTACAGTACTCCAGCCGCTGATAATTAACAAGATGTCCGACCATGAGAATACACAGAGACTGAGCATTTAGAAATGGAAATGATAAAAACGATAGAAACAATAGAAACAATATAAATGAATAGTGACATACGTGTGGTGTTACATTGTAATCATACCAGGTTTTCAGGCATTAAACAAGATTAGCCTGTTCAAACACTGTGGCCCACATTCACGAAGGTGGTACAAGAGAAACCACAGTTTAAACCATGGACAATTTGTATGGAGCACCAAGTGTCGCATTGTCTATTTCATTACGAAATCAGTCATTTCATAACAAAATGACAACATTTCATAACAAAATGACAACATTTTTTCGACGAAATGATCATTTCGTTAACAAAATGACTGATTTCATAACGAAATAGGCCATGCGACACTTGGCACTCCTTACAAATTGTCCATGGTTTAAACTGTGGTTTCACTTGTACCACCTTCATGAATTCGGACCTCTATGTTTAAAGGTTTCTTCTGAAAAAGGTATCCTTTTCAATCACTTGTCCTAGTGAATGAAATAATGATTGAATAAAAGAAAAGATTTATGTAATAAGTTTCTACACATACATGTAATAAAGAAAGAGAAAAGGAGAGAGAGAAGCAATTAGATTAAGAAATATGTAGGAACAAAAAATATATTCCAATAACGACACATCATTAACAACCACGGTATACTCAGAAGAAACATAAACCAATTAATTGCTTGTATTCATACTGGTCTATGGATTTTTCTCCTCCGATGGATTCACAGGGCAAAGTGAAACAAGTTTCTACCAATGTACATGCCTTCCTTAATGCTGAAGAGGCCTGGAGATATCGGAGAGAGAATGGTAAGTAACTTTCCAGGAGGATTTTAGGCTGAGGAGAAAGCAGCTCTGAATGAAATCTGTCGTAAAGTTGTAATCCAGGCAAGGATCTAAGCCATCGGACAAATTACTTTTTATAAAGGTAATGCCATTTGATGGCAGTGTTAGCATAAAAATTTAAGTGAATTTAGCCCCCAGTGCCTAAACTACTGTACAAATGCCTTTAAAGTTTGAACACTGTAATCTCTACGAAAATCATTTCTCACATTTTTAGCTTTTTAACTTTGAGTGTTACAACAAATAGAGTATTCAAACTTTATCAAAAACAGTGCCGACAGCAGAAGACTTTAGTTGATATGAGCACTCAGCTATTGTATTCTTAGAATGGATGTACCGTTTCTCCAGCAAGGTAGCCTGTAGGTTTGAATGGATGATTTTTATGCTTGGCCTGAAGATAGTGGCATTATAATTTTTTGGCATGCCAATGACAGTGTGTCCACAACATATCATGTACCTCTAAACTGAAAGTTATGCTCTATTCCATTTTTGCTCTTTTCCTATGCCATTCGAGTCTTGCCTAGACAAAGACGTGTTTAAGTCTGATCAGTCTTTTCTTTATATGTCTGATTTTAATTTTCAGATGAGCGAGAGAAAGTTAGGAAATTTAGAGAGCAACAAAAGGCAAAGGTAAGAAATGCTGTCGTATGCCATGGTCACCTCGCATCGCACAGCTGCTAGCCCTTGGTAGTGTTTTTAAGGTCAGGTGAAGTTTCACACAAAGTTGTGAACTATCTTAACCCATTCCTTACGGGAACCTGGTATACCAGGTTCCCTTGGGAGCAACTGATATACGGGAACCTGGTATACCAGGTTCCCTTGGGAGCAACTGATATACGGGAACCTGGTATACCAGGTTCCCAAAATAAAGACGAGTGCCTGCTTTAGTGGCCTAAATTCATGTTTCTTTGTGTTAAATTGCCCAGAAAAGTGGGTTTGATAAAAAGATCAGAGTTTATTCTATCAGGATTTGTTCTTCTGTTTGAAAAATGTGTATTTCATGGTATTATGTACCTTTTTCCTGATTTAGTTTTTTGCTTGTTCTGCTGTAAACTTGCGCGAACATGTACATAGCGATCAAGGCTGAGATCAGTTAGATATCTGGGTTCGCTGACCCCAGTCACCTCATTCAGGTACCTGGTTTTGTGTAGAACAAAAGATTCTGTGAGCTCATCAGCGCACGCTCTATTCATACCTCGCACCCGATCGATATTTCCATTGTTCACTGGCACATGTAGTTGACAGTGGAAAGGGGGATACAATGTACATGTACCACTTGACTGCCTTCACACAGGTGGATTACCTATCTGTCTGTCTCTCTTCCGACGGGCAAAAAGAATCTCGTTTGGGGGCATTAAAAGCACTCAGAGAATTGCGGAGGGAACGGGTTAAACCTCCCCAAAATTGGCAGTTTGATCACAATGCAATCCATTAGAAAAAGGGGGAAAAGATGAAAATCTTACACAGAAGCAAGAACAAAGTCATTGAAATTCATACAGAATCATAGAAGAAATTAAAGTTTCTGTTTGCATTCTTTTTTGAAGAAATTATGGACATCTTCTTTGTCTTCCTCTTTTCTTCTTTTATTTTTCATAAGTTGAAATTTCAGGAGGTATGACGAAGAGTGATTTCAGTCGATTTATGTACAATCAATATTGATACAATTTTCCAGTCAGCCTTTTTGTTCACTTTAGGCTGTATGTATTGCTACGTTTCAAGGAGTGTGAAAATTACTCCCTGTAATATCTTTTGCTGTTTTAATCATCATGGAAATGTGAAGTGAAAATAAACCGGTAATGGCATGGATAAATATCTGAACTGTACAAATTACAATACAATAAACCGTATCAGGGCAATCACCCCCCCCCCCCCCCCCCCCCCCAAGGGCAATTACCCCCTGGCTAAATACTGGTTTTAGTTATAAGGCTAGAGTAAAGATTAAGGTTAGGTTTAGGGTATAGAGTTTGGGTTAGGGTTAGGATTAAGTTCAGGATTAGGATTAGGGTGAGGGATCCTGATTAATTTGAAAATCGCAATTTGCTTGCCTAAAGCAAGGAGGTACTAGTGAACTAGTACCTCCTTGCCTAAAGTGAGCAGTGGCATGTAATATTCATTGCAAGGGCTAAACTGACATAAAATTTGAAACCAATATTCTTTCCTGAGTTCGTAATATTGTCCCTCAAGATGACATATCTGTGGAACAGTGTGCAGAAGAGCTCTTCTTTGTTGCCATTACCAAATCCTGTAGATTGGCAAAACAAGTGACAATGCAGTTTACAGACAATAATTTATGTCATGAGTTCATGAGTTATTCCTGCATGTCCTTTTAGATTTATAAACCAAACACACCAAAAATTGATTTAAATCTAATGTCTGCCAATGGGCTTGTTATTTTGGCAATCCAAGAGTTTCGCAGGAAAGTGATTTTGGCTTATAGGCAGTGAAATGGCTTCATTTAGCCCTTTTTCCTGCTTCCATTCTATGTCATAAGGAAGTATTGAGTAGAGGGTCTTTGACTGGAGGAAACCAGATATCACTCAATGTCATTTCCACTAGGCCCATTTT
This sequence comes from Diadema setosum, assembly GCA_033980235.1. Classification (NCBI taxonomy): domain Eukaryota; kingdom Metazoa; phylum Echinodermata; class Echinoidea; order Diadematoida; family Diadematidae; genus Diadema; species Diadema setosum. The sequence goes on along the minus strand of CM067075.1, from coordinate 33,682,646 downwards.
ATCAAGACGCAAACCGCAAAGGACCAATACACATATGTTTTATCAGAACTGTTATCAGTGATAGCTGTAACTCTATGAGAATTCCACAAGCTGGCAAGCTTTCTCATCGCTAAACTGTAAATAGCAAGACTGTTCTTTAATCATTTTATAAAAGCCAAAATTGAAGTTTCAAGCTAAGAACAATGAATGGTCAAGGACCCTATGAGTGGGACAACTCTGATAATAGTGGATCGTATCTAATTTTATCTATGCTCTTATGTAATATTTGTTATGCACATTCACAAGATCCTTCTTTGTACTGGTAGACCTTCTGGCCATTAATAGAGGAGTGATTCATATTTTGCAAGAGGCCCAGCATGAGAATGATTTTTTTGTTTCTCCCTGCCCCTCCCTCCCCCCCCCCCCCCCTCTCCAGGCAAGAGCACAAGCTGCCAAGGAAATGCGTGAACAAGAGCTGGCCAAACTCCCGCTAGGTGTCAGGTAAGTCAGTATATAGTGTTCCACATACACTTCCCATAGCATAAACTGCTGAATCATTATTCCCCTTGTCCCAAGATTGAGGGAGGTCCAGGTAGTGACCTGTTGCTGACCCTGTGTGTAAGGTACAGAAAAGAGAGGGAAGGGGGGATAAAAGGAGTATCACCCCCCCCCCCCACACACACACACACACACACACACACACACTCACTCATAAACAGAGGAGTGAGTTTAGTGCAGCTAAAAAAAGGCAGTTCTGTATTGCATGTGCATCAATATTCTCATTGACTGCCTTGAATCATTAGTATGACATAATATTGATAGTGTTCTCTGGAGATGAGGCTGTTACAGCTGCTAAAATTAACCCACGAAGACCAGATAACATCACACTCATCTTTTATCATCAAGGAATGCATGATCATCAAGTCTGAAGTGCTTTCTCTATTCAAGATCTTACTAAGATTTTGCATCTGCGCTAATGAGGAATATTCATACATTCTGACTACATAAACAATAATCTAACTGGACTTAATGCAAAAACAAATGTACATTAGAATGCTTAGGTGTAAAAATTCCATGTGCAAATTGGGTAAACCGTTATTTGAAATCACAGTATTTAGTGTATACCATTATCAAAAACAGAAACAAGATAAAAATAAAAGCTTTGATTATCTAATTAGTCCATGTTTCACATAGGGGATGTTTTCTCTACCGTGATTGTTATGATGTGGGTGAAAAAAAAGTAGGTAAATAATTTGTTGAGAAATACCACTTTTAAAGTCTGAAAGAAAATTTTGAAACATTAATCACAAGAACTGATTTAAATCAAAAAGGTCATTAATCATGCAGATGATTGGATCCTTCAGACTTTGATGACTTTAAACTGGAAAACCGTAGCACATGCAAATAGTAACCATGATATTGAAGCATCAGTAATGTTGACTTATTCACAGTAGGGTGAATTAAACTGGGGTGATTATTTTTAGGAGAACCCAAGAGGCTAGTGTGGAAGTGGCAAGTCCTGTCTCATGTTGGCAGGATATGTGGTTCTCCTTTGTTCTAGATCACATTTTGCTGCATCATTCCTTAGCAGAGAAAAAGAGGGGGAGGGGGAATGTGGATGTTTCAACAACCTCCCTAATAGACTAACTGATTTAATCAGCTCTCCACGGGGTGTAATGCTAACGTTGAAATCTAATATACACATCGTCTGGGCAGTTTTTTATTTTATAGTGTGGTAAGGCCTTTTTCATACATAGGAGGATTTTTTTTTTTTTTTTATTGGGGGGGGGGGGGTATCTAGAGTATTGAGAATTATCTGTTAAATGGACTGTACAGTACTGGTTGAAGTGGGGATTCAGGTTTATAACATTCTTAAGTGAGATAATGAGATACCTCTTATGAAATATGAAAGAGCATGTAATTTTAAGAAGGATTTGACATTTATTTGATGCAAACTGGTTTTCAAATGGCAGAGATATCCAAAAAAAAATTATAATAATAAAAGGCGACAGGCCACGCCTTTATTAGGATCTCTTTGTTTCACCTTGTTTTTGGATATCTCAGCCATTTCAAAACCGATTTTCATCAAATAAACTTTTGATACCCCTGAGAATTGCATGCTCTTTAACATCTCATATCTGAGTGGTTTCTGAATATCTCACAAAAAGTTAAAAGCTTGACATCAATGCAACTATCATGTACTTTGGGAAATTGTGCATAGTCTGATGTGCACAATTCATTATCTAGGCCTATCAAAGTTCTATAAGGCCCTGATTTTCAAGGAAGAGCCATGCATAACCCTGTAAATCAGAAACCTCACCAGTATTTTGTCGAAAAGCTGTGCATGCAGAAAAAGACATTGTGACAACACATGCAGCCTAAATGGTTGTCTAGAAAATTTAATACAACAAAGTTAAAACTTAGTTCCCAAAATTATTATCATCGAAGTCTATGGGGCAAAATTATGTTTGGTTATAATAAAATTTGGATATAACAAGAGAAAACTGCCAATCCGGGTACTGGTATAATTTAAGTCTCCTGTAGTAGCTATGCATGGACCAATTTGACTATTGATACTGTATAAGACACATTAGTGTGATTATAACATGGAGAAGATGTTGTCTCTCTGTCTCTCTATAGTTGTGATGATAGATATACACACTAGTCAAAATTTTTCCAGAAAAAAAAAAAAAATGATTTGTGTTACATTTCATGCATATGAAATCTGTGGCCTGACTTTCTCAGAGTCCACATAAGGGTACAAAAAAAAAAACCAGCTGAATACTGCTTATCCAATAGTGATGAGGCAATGGAGTAAAATGGAGTCAAAAGGGGCCTGAGCTTTCAATCCTAAGAGTATCTTTGTCAGAGTCAAAATGACATACAGGCAGGGAAAGCAATCACATATAAGAACTACACAAACAAGCACAGTCAGGGGAGGGCTTGGGACACAAGAAAAAGACAAAAAGGGGATGGGTCAGAAGTGACTGGCAGGGAGGTAGCCCAACAAGGAAGGGAGGGCAATTAAAGCAAGAGGGTGGACAGACAAAAGGCAGACGTGGGCCGGTGATGATCCCAAGGATCCAAGGGGTCAACCTTTGAAGGATAAGGGTGAATAGGGAGGGAACATCAAACAAGAGGGATAAAGAATAGAAAAAGAGTGAATGATTCTACTAGGATCAAAGCTCAGGCCTCGTTTGACTCCATTTTAGTCAACATAAGTGTCATGTTTAATGCATTATTATTTCAGACTGGAGATAATGAACCAGAGGGAGAAGCCACGAACTATGGCACTACTCAAGAGAGTCCTGGAAGATGGTGAAAAGAAACAAGATACTTCTCCACCAGCTGCAACGTCACTAGATAACCCTGCTCCTTTAGCAGATGCGGATAAGATCCCGGATGGTTCTGAGCAAGACAGGAACCCAGAGGATGAATATGAAGATGACTTTGATGAGGAGGAGGAGGAAGAGGAGGAGGAGGATAATGATGGTAGTGAACAGTTGAAGAAGGAAGTGGAAGAACAGATCTCCGAGCAGGAGCACAATGTACACGGAGATACGAAGAAGCTACAAGAGTCCGAGACGGAGGATGATGCTCTCATCGCTGCAGTGACTTCAGCCAACGATGCCCTCAGCATCTCCTCCTTTCCCGCCTCCACCTACACTCAGGCTTCCTCCGCCGCATCTCCGGCATCACCTGATGCTGCAGGAGGTAACCATGGCAACACTGCAAATAATGATGAGGGCAGCACTGTCTATGAGGATGACAGCTTTGAAAGCGACAGTGAAGAGGAAGGGGAACTGGCCTTCTCCAAGGTGGACACCAGTAGCAGTAGTGTCACACCTAGCGAGAATGCGTCTCGACCGCTGTCTCGGATGCAATCCGCAAGAACAGAGAGTGCGGGCGACGTGGCATCAAACCCAAATCAAGAAGATAACGTTGCCATCTCAACTAGTAGTCTTAATAGTCATAGGGATGGGGTCAAAGGTGAAGATGCATCAGTCGACCAGTCAACAGACTCTGCCAAAGTTACCACACTGGCTCACCAGTTAGCACGGACTGCAGTAAAGAGTGCAGCCCACGAAGAGGATGCAACATATTCAACCACATCATCCATCAGTGTGAGGACAGCCGACAGGCAGGCACAACCACCCGGGCAAGATAGAAGGAAGGACTCGACCCAGGAATATGTGAGAACAGAGAGTGTCTTATCGTTGAGTGACAGAGTTAGGCGAGACACTGAGGCAGACTAGAGATACATAATAGAGAGAATCACAGAGATGTCGTCACAAAAGAAGCCGCTGTAACATCCAGCCGTAAAGCAGTCGGTACCTCAAGCCACAGGCTCCCAGCAAAGTCTTCTGTGTTATGAGTATGAAAAGTTGCATACCGGTATGTGATTGAGTGTTTGTTTGTTTTTTATACTATTTTTGTCTTCCGTAGTGAGGAAAATGAAATGGCAGTATTACAATATTACTCATAATTGTTCTTTTTTCTCTCATGAATGATTTGATGTGAGGAAGGAGAAAGAAAAAATTTGTTCTCATTAATATTGTAATCACTTGAAATGATTATGGACTGCAAATGGGCAGAAAAAAAAGCACTGTCATTCATCAAAACTGGAAAGAAACTATGAAGAAGCTGAGGGATTTTTGTTTGTTTGTTTTGGCGGCGGTAGGAAATTTAGAGAGAGATGTACATACAATTTATTAGCTGCTAATGAAATGACCCCACCATGACACCTCAGGTACATTTACTGGCATTTCTTTGTACAAAGTGTTTTCCTTTGTCATTCAGGACGCACATGCTTTTTTTCATATTTGCTGCTGTAAATAAGAAATAAAATTCCAAAGGTATATGTATTTATTTCGTAAGATGCGTCATTGCTCGCTTTTAGATGCATTGTCAAGAATCTAGAGTTCTTACACTTAGTATTTCTGACTGTCCAAAGCAATTTAGGGTAAGCATGAATTTTGGTATCATCTTTTTCTTTTAAATAGTAAGACTAACAACACAGGTGGATAGCAAAGCTCTCTGTAGTGTATTCAGAGTTCGTGTTATGTTTAGGAGTGCTGGCCGACTAAATTGACTTTAAGGAAAAAAAAATTGTTGAATCTATAAAACTGAAATTCTTCCTTTTTCCTCTTCCTTAGGATCTTGCCTTGTAATACAATGTATGTCTTCCTCTAATTAATGTCTTCCAAAGACTAACATATCAATCTTCTTAGTGATGTATGCTTGCCAATTTTTTTCGTACTTTTCTAATGTGCCGTTCCTCTTGATATACCCAAATCTGGCATAACTGTGTGAATGGCAGTTGTTTGCTTTTCTTCAGCCAAATGAAACTTTTTTTTTCTTTTTTTTTTATGGCATTCACACAGTTTTCAGCACTTGCACATTCAAAGACTGTGTCTAAAAGATTGAAATAAAAAGGGAAAAGAAAAAAAATGATGTTCTTGTCGATTCACAGTCATTTACAATGAAAGCAGGCCATGAACAACCACACGATAGCTGCCTTAAAATGGACAGGTGGGGGTGCAGTATGAGCAACTGACATGTTTACATAATGGCCCGTATCTGCACAGTGCAATTTAAAATTTCCCATATAGAAAATGTAATTGTATCTTAGATTATGGCACATGATTTGGAAAAATAAACTTCAGGTCAAAGTAAATTGTGGTGCACTTGGAGCATGGGTCAAAAAGCTTTCACCATCAATAGAAGGTTTTGGGAAATTCAAGAAACACAGCGAGTAGGAATGATTTTATAACATTTGATGAGGTTGGTTTTAATAGTTTTTGATATTTTGGCAATAAGCTGACCATGAACAAGAGCGATCTGATTTGAACAATGAGAAAATTGAACAAATATTGTTAGCATGTGAAAGAAGTTACAGTGTATCTTGCATACATTGTGTGTAACCCACGTTCTATTTACATATGAGTGAAATTACTGTAGATGGATCATGTGTGTTACACGTCAATGTGTATTCCAAGGTACAGTAGTGAGGTGTGAATGTTCTTCAATTTGTCTCCCTCTGCATATGAAATTTGTAAGATCGTAAAACTGCTGATCTGTAATGTAACAAACATGTCAGTAAAAAGGAACCACGGGACTCGAACCTGTCATCTACTGCTTGTTTGTTTGTTCAATCACAGATCAGCATTTGCAATCTTACAAATTTCATTTGCAGAGGAAAGACAAACTTGAAGAAAATTCACACCTCAACCTTCACCCCTCTGAGTAGTATTCTCTTGCTTTCAAGGTACAGTATTGCTGACTTGTCTATCACTGTAGCGAATTTCAGGTAGCGCAATTCAAATCAATGCGTTCAGAACAGAGGTTCCCATGGTTAGACAAGTAGTTAAGCCATATGGTTTCGCCCTATTTCCATAGCCATATAGTGTGTGATATGATACTGGTATTCTTCATAATTACAGCAATCTGCCAGTTGCCTTGTTCATTTCTGTGTGTGTATTGTCTTAGGAATACTAGTACTGGAACGAAGAAAGAAAAGAATGTGTTATGTGAGTGAAGGTAATTTGCAGATGGTACCAGGGTATTTTATCATGTTTGCTATAATTACACTGGCCTATAACAGTGACTCAATCTTTCATGGTAATGTGAATTGTAGTCGGACAGTGTATCAGCATTTGCCAACGAACTGCTTCAGCATTTGCTAATGAACTGCTTTTCAAGACAGCTGCGAGCTGTTATGCACCACCACAAAATTCTGCGTTTTGAATCTGAGCTATTCCAGAGTATAATCATTCACATGTTGATGTTAAGCCATGGTGGTGTTTCATAAAGCTGTTCGTAAAGTTACAAACGACTTACGAGCGACTGGTGATCCATTCTTGTGGTGAATTATGGAAATTCTGATAAGTATAGCACATCACGCCTGATCACCAGTCGCTCCTAAGTTGTTCGTAACTTTACGAACAGCTTTATAAAACACCCCATGTGTCATATTTGAATGGCAATTAATCCCTTAACCTACATACCTCAGGGCAGTAGACGTGATGTCATCTATTCATTATTGATGTCCATTTAACAATCAGTGGTCTTTCGATTGTCTTGTGTTCATTTCCCATTTGAAACAATTTTCAGTGCTCTCATATGTACATGTGCAAGTAAGGCAGTAAAGAGGCATTCATAAAATCATATCTATGGCATGTATTCATAGATGACATTTAATTTCCTCCCCATATACAGTTCAAAATGAATTGTAGTTCGAGCTCGGGGTCAATGACATTGGACAAAATTTTGTACGGGTATTCTTCAGTTTATACCCGACAGGTCATGATGTTCCTCACATGATTTAGGCATAAGATGGCGCATGGATAGATTACAGTCTGACCTTGATTTCTGTGATATACATGGCAAAGTCAAACAGGGTACACAAACTGTAATTAAAGTTAGAAGAATATAGCTGCCCCGTTTTGTTTATATTCGTCTCGTTCTGAATATGATGCTGATATCAAATGAAATTAAATGGTATTAAAAGAACATCATAAAGAAAAAAAAATGATGCTCAGAATTGGACCCTGAAAGATATTCATGTCCAGGAATTTGATGGGTATAATGTCTATTGCGAGATGACGTTTTTGGTGTAGATACCATGTATAACCAGGTGGACCTTTGCCTTGTGTTGCATTCTGGTTGTCATTTTCTTCCCATGTGATGTCACACAACTATACGTAGGTCTATAAAATTGGTGAATTTGCATTATCCGTTACGTCTTTCTTCACATCATAGGATATTCCTGACTCAATCATGATCACGGATTGAAAGCCACTTGTCCTCTGTAGGGTGTGACCTATGAAATGTATTCATGTACAATAAAGTATTAAACGTGCATTTAAGTTCTTGTTTTCCTTGAAAGTTTGGACACCGCATATAGGCCAGTGCGTGTGGTTATTTTTGTGTTCGTAGTACAAGTGTATGTATGAAAAGGGAGAGAGTGTGTGTAGAGAGAGACAGAAAGCGGCCTTGTGTGTATACAATGTATTTGTTAGTGACGTAATCAAGTCATGTTGATGGAGGTAATAATATGGGATGTCGATACTTACTCAAACTCTTTTATGATCAGCACTCGCAACGGAGGGACAATCTAAAGCTCCATCAAAAGGATGTGGACTACATGTATTGGAGGTGAGAGGTTTTAATTCCCTAAAAAAGTATCTTGCAAACTTTCCCAAAACAGCTTTTTAATTAATTAAACTTAAGAGTTTAGAAGATACTCTATAATTATTGTTCATAACTAAAGTCACCATTTCAAGAACTGTTCTGCGAGTTCGTCAAAATGTTCTGAAAACGCTACCCAGGTCTTTAACTTGTCACGAAAACTGATTAAGCGACTGCGCTAGCAGAAGCATCAGGAAATTGTCGTTCTGTTGTTGGGCTTCCTTTTCCATTAAACGCCAGAACGTTCTCCCAAATCAGCATAATTATGATGATTTTATGTTCTGCCTATGAACGAACGGAATTCAAGGCTCTACTACCCCGCTTCTCAACTGGTCGACCAATGTCGACCAATAATGAATGATAAAGTCTGTATTCAATATAGGCCTACATGTATTACTGGGCCTCGAAACAAAACTCATAATGGGCCCCGAATCTAAAAAGTCTGAGAAGCTTTGCTCTACTATCACGTGATCAACTTTGTCCAACCGTTGACGTAGTGTTTCCTTTACCCATGCAATATACTGCAATGTCACTACCAAAGATGCATCATACAAGCACGCGATTCATTTCAGAATATGCTGCACCTGTCTCTGGTAGATGGCATGGTAATAAGAGGGAAAAAAAAATCTTAATTCACATTCGACGTGCCCCACTCTATTACAGCGTATAAGTAACTAAGGACTATGCTTGTACATCACAACGTGGACGTACCATAGAGTGGTCATGCTTTATCAAATCGTCAACTTAATTTGTAATTACGCGCTAAATGAACATTATTATGTATCCAACATCCTATGTCACACAGGGGCGGATCCAGGAATACTGTAAAGGGGAGGCGCCTTTACAAAATGAAAGGGGGAGGGCCCACGCGCTTCCATTTTTTTTTTTATTTCTTTTGTTTTAACCTTAAAAAAAAAAATAAAAAAAAAATGGGGGCGCTCGGTGCGCCCCCATCTGGATCCGTCACTGTCACAGGTAGACTTGGTAGCAGTCTCGGGTTTGAAAGGGTCGGGGCATTGGTTTCGAAAGGGTGTTGAGTCATTGCAAGAAAATATCAACTTATTGCCCAATTTTGATATAATTGCGATATTCATCAACATTATCCGCCGTATGCATTGATAGGCAGACGGATGGATAGGAAGATAACGTAGATATATAGGTATAGATAGATGGGAAAGAAAGATTTGACTAGATAGATAGATAGATAGATAGATAGATAGATAGTTTGATATATCATATTTTTCTTATCCCTTCATTATCTTCATTAAATATGACATCATAAGAAAGCCTGATTAATTATCTTTAAAATGACACCTCACTTGCTATAATTGGGTGTTCTTGGAATGTGCAAAACAGTTGAGTATGGGGACAAATCAAAAGTGAAAAATCGCAACAATTCTGCTATTGATAATGTACAGTTTTGATGAAAAAGGCCACTGGATAAGAAATGCTGAAATGAGAGCACTTTCAAAAAGTCCCATTAGATTAGACATTAGATGGCTGTTTGGTCTATATTCTATATGGTCTATGCAGTTTTTTAATTCATGGATGAAGCCTGGAATCTAATGATAATCTCACAATGCATTCTTTTCAAGCACATTCCTCCCTGAAACGACAAAGCAAATGGGAATTATACTGTTTGACATAACAGGTCAACATTTCACATTTGACCTTTCCTCACACTCAGTCGTACTGTGCATTCCAGGAATGCATAATATAAACAAGTGAGTTGTCGTAAAGAAAATTAATCAGGCTTTCTTACGATGTCAAATTTGAATGAAATTATGTAGTTTTGAGAGAAATATGACACATCAACTTGGAATTGCATGACTTTTTTGAGGAGTTTAGATAGATTGATAGATAGATAGATAGATAGATAGACATTTAACTGAATAGATGGATAGATATAAACATAGTAAATGCAGAAATAGATGAAGAAATACAGCTGATAGATATGGAAGTGGTAACAGGTGTTCTTTCACTTCATTTTTCAACCCGAATAAAGAACAAAAACGTCATCTACCAAAAACAGACAGATACAAAAAGAAGTGTGCAAAGGGGTAAGAAAGTTCATCTTTTGCTTTCAAGGATAGTCTCAATCTGCCTGTGTTATACTACCTTAAAAGTCGTCTCTATGGAATCATCTTGCTCATTCTTTTGACAGCTAGAGAATACCAGGGTGCATTGTGATTACTGTGGAGTGCTTCACGCGTCATTTTTAACCGTTCTTAAAGGACAAGTTCACCTTCATTAACATAAGGATTGAGAGAATGTAGCAATATTAGTAGAACACATCATTGAAAGTTTGAGGAAAATCAGACAATCCGTTCAAAAGTTATGAATTTTTGAAGTTTTTGTGCAGTCACCGCTGGATGAGAAGACTACTACAGTGTATGATGTCACATGCGTACAACAATATAAGGGAAATATAAAGAGAATTTCTCAAAATTTCATCTTTTGAAAAAAGTACACATTCCCTTGACTCGTTACTGATATAATATGTTATGGGTAATATTATTCCCATTGCCTTTAGAAAGAGGCAAGTCAAGTGCTCTTTTATTATGCGAAAAAAGTGAAAATATGTTGAATTTTCTTTACATTTTCTTTACTGTTGTACTCATATGACATCACGGGCCTTAGTAGTCTCCTCATCCAGCGGTTCCAACACAAAAGTTTTAAAAATTCATAATTTTTGAATCGATTGTCCAATTTTCCTCAAACTTTCACTGATGTGTTCTACTAATATAGCTGCATTCTCTCAATCCTTATGTTAATGAAGGTGAACTTGTCCTTTAAATATAGGCCCATAGGTGTATTAAGGTCAATGGGAAACGTGGATTTACGTGAGATCTTAAGGACAGAAAGGGCGTGGGTGGATCTCGATTACCTTTATTGTTAATTTGGTTAATCAAAGGGTCTTAACAGTTCAGTTAGTTAATAAGTGTGTGTATTTTCTTTTGTGCGGTGTGTGTTGTTGTGTGCTAGTTTTAAAGAGAAGGCATCCTGAATCTGCGGAGCTAGTGAGAAGTAGGAACTGGCGTGATAGAAAGGGATCGGTGCGGTTGTGTTATTGTTAATGTTTCTCTTTTGTGTTGTTTTGGTATGTAGGGGGGGTAGATGTCTGTGTGAGTTTCAGCCACTATCACCTTGCTGCTAATTCGGGGGTGGCATGTCGAGTAGGGATAACCCTCTGAAAGTGTGTAATTTCATCACGATCATTTCCTGTACGAGTACGGCTCCAAGAAACTTGCGAGACATCTTCGCTTCGCGGTACGCATTAAAGGTAGGCCTACAGTTTACCACTGGGTGCAATGAAATGTTAAAGTTATTACATACAATTGATGTATATGTGTAGGTCAGTTGTATCACAAAACATCCAACCATATAAAGATTTCGCGATAAAACCTAAATATAAGGAGATATCACTATTTTTCTCAATAAACCATATTGTAGACGGTTCAGTATAGAAACAATTTTATTGTAACTATTGTTCACATGGTGTATTTATATAACAATACTTAAGATCGATTATATAGATTCAAATTTTTACAGTGGTTGTTTCTATCCCTACCTCACATTTTAGAATTATTTCAAAGCACTAATGCTGGGTTTTTGTTTCATCTGCAAATAATAAATTGTGCCTTTAAGTGGCTTTTCCCCTCTGTTCTCCAAGTAGCTGTGTCATGAAAGTGATGACTGGTTCCCCCCCCCCCCCCCTCCTCCTCCTCGGTTCTTTTTTTCTTTTTGTCCAGGTGAGATATTTTTTTTAATGAATTTGATTGCAATGAGTAGGTAGTCCTTTAGGTTTAGTCAATTAAGTCAGAACATTATACAATGTGTACAGCTGCATTGTATCATTAATTTCACGTGCAATAACACAGTGATGCACCAAACGTAAATGAAACAAACAAATTAGTGGATGCTATACGTATACATCCACTATTTTGTTTGTTCCCATTTTTTATCTTTTTTTTCCTTTATTATTCTAAAACCTCTCGTATTTGTTAATGTGTTCATTATGAATATTATTTCGTTTATATGTATATTACTTTGAGCGATAAAATGTAGGATCCCATGCCCTGAAGAACAGCTGTATTTTCGAAATACACCTGGATATGCAATCCTCCGTTTTCTCGTATTGCAGATTTCATGTATATTGTATATCTTATCTGAATACGGAAATGAAACAAAACAAAAACAAAAACGCAAACAATAGGCACTGTGGAGCAGAAACTAACCAGAAAGTGCTATTTGGTAATATTCTCATTTCCAACATAAAATTTAGTTTCCTTCAGGCCAAGATGGCTTGTGACTGACGAAAAATTGGTGGTTAAAAATCGGAACAACCCATCATTATGCGATCCCACATCCCCAGTGAAAGCAAAACAAACTCCTGTAAATGATATTATGTATTTCATTGTTTATTGAATTTCTTATGTATTTCTTTGGTTCTTTTTTACTTTTTGTTCTTGTTTTTTCGTCAAAATTTGTTGCAGAATTTTTTTTCAAAGCATAATTAGACTAAAATAAATCATTATCAGCCATTGAAATTAAAAATATGTATCTTATATGAATTAATTGCATAAATCATAATCATATAAATTTGTTGCAGAAAATCGTTTTAAAGCATAATCAGACTAAAATAAATCATCAGCCATTGAAAGCAAAAATATGTATTTTATATGAATTAATTGCAAAAACACAATTTACATTGGATTTGTACACGAAATCATGTTTTTGAGCAATTTTTGGGTCGACAAATTTTTTTCAAAAAGGCATGGCTTCAAAACGGTATGCCAGGGAGCGACAAATTTGGTCTCAAAAGTTGCGCGATACTTGAAAAAAAAAGTCATAAAATGTCGCGGCGAGAGCATCACGCGTTGCGGAATAATCACGCGAAACGTCCGGGGGGGGGGGCAAAATGCCCCCCCCCCCCCCTTGGGAATAGGGTTAAAGAAAGACATTTATTACGCTCCGTTTTGATGTCATTTTAAAGGAGACCTCCAGACGATTTTCAGACTTACAGCAATTGAAAATCTATAAATTTGTTATACTGGGTAGCGAGCTTCAGAATATGAGTAACTGTGATAAGGAATGTGAATGTTTTCAAAATTCATTGAAAAGAAAATCACAATGAACGAGGATGGTGACAAAGCAGCTTCACATAAAAATGCATGATTTGATGCTCAAGGAAGCGAGACAGAAGTAGAAAGCATGTATAAATTCTACGCAGATGAAGCTAATTACGTAAGTGATGTAGAAATGAAATACATTGCTACATTATAGGAATATACAAGTGACACTCTTACACGTATCTAGATCGTCATCCTTGTTCAGTGTAATTTGTTTGGGGTTTTAAGAGTATTGATTTATCCGGTCAAGGACCACAATAAATTCCCCAAATCCATACATATGATGAGAAATTATGACAATTGTCTGGAATTCCTCTTTCATGTGACTACCAGTCGACATACAGGAGCACACACACTATTCGGCTGCGAAACCTGCTGAGGTACGTGGACACTATACCCGGTTGAATAGCATGCAGACGATTGTATATACCTGCATAGAGAGAGCAGTGTTGCTTTTTTCCAAATCACTGCACAAATATTTCCCCTTGCTTGTTTGTAATCCCCTTACAATTTCCAAGCCCCTCCTTTTCAATTCGAAACGCACGATACACTGCACGGCCAAATGGGAAGTCTAGCCGGTGCTGTATAGCGTGGCGTGAAATGTGACTCGCAATCGCATTGTCCCTGCCCATTACAATAGTTCCTCGTCAGTCCGAAAAGAAAAACCCAGGGTCCTTGTCAAAAAGGGTAATGCCCTCTTGAAGACGATTAGTTTCCAGTAACGTTCACCTGATACCTATAGGTTCATCCGGTAACGGTGAGAGTATCCAAAACCACGATACTGTTCACACTGGACCTGGTATCGTCCCAACTGATAATTCATGGTACGAAGCAATCCCGAAATTGAATGCAAACGCGGATGGGCACGAGAGGAATCATTGGACTGTATTCTGGATACCCGGTATGATGTCGCCGCCGAAGCTTACAGATTATCATACGGAGGCGCCAGGTGCCCGTATAAGAGTTCTGTTTCCGCAACGCTGCGTGTAAGGTACTACCAAGTAGGCCTACTCGTTCACAAATCAAATTCGGTACGCTACAATTATACAATTCCTAACTGGACTTGGTGCGAGTAATGTGTAAAGATTGTAATATCGTCATTCTGCCTATGGAACTATGACAACGTTGTTGGTCCTTGCAACACCACTCCAAACGATCGAGCGAAAGGGATAATTATACTTCAGGATCTCTTTGTTAGTTGAGCGTCGACGATGCAGTGATTTAATTGTTTATCGTTTAACATACTTGGCCATTCTTCGTAAGATCAGCCAAGTCAACAGTGATATCCTGTGCTCGCTTCCTGACCCTACCAACATACATCCGCTCCCTGCATAGACAGACTTATAGCTACAGGCTTTGTCCAGCGCTCCTGAGTTGGTTGGATGACAATTCCTTCCTTAATTACTAACAGCGCACTTGTACCAAGCCAAGGTGGACAGTTTTGTTTGTTCCGATATCATTGTCATTCTCACAGGGAGAATGAGAGAGACACAGACAGAGTAGGTAAAGAGAAAGAGAGGAAAAAAATCAAAGTTTGTGTGATTAACACGTGCAGCGATTCAGCTTGCTTGCATACGCGGAAGGGACTTAATTACCCAAACCTGTTGGTTGGTTTCGTGTAGGAGTGCCTGCGTATTGTTGAAGTGTCACCGGGTCTTTTTTTTTTTTTTTTACGAGCGAGCGAGAGAGAGAGAATGCTAAAACCCTCTCTTCCTCATAAGTCAGACTTGGCGTGTGATCATGAAAATATTGTGGATTAACGTGCGCCAGTGCGGACGTATGGCTGCTCGCTGCATGGTGCGAAATGTAGGACTGCCTGGACCATTTATATAGCGATCGATACGGGGACAAACTTTTAAATTGTTTTCACATTTCTGATCCACTGACTGACTGATATCTATGAGTTCCACCTATAACCAGGTAAGTGCGTTTTCTATTGCTCTGTTTTCCTGCCTCATAATTTCATTGAAATGACAGATGGTATATCTATTGAACGCCTGAAAAAAAAATCAATATCTTTACCCTTTTCAAATGTCATTGGTATCAGACGAGTATGACGACCAGATACTAATTTGCAAAGTTTGAAGATTCTCTCGTACATTGAAATAAGCTGAATCCAATGGACACGTACCTCAGATCAACCTTTTTTTGAAGGAACGTGCTTAATATCAGTCCCCCTCCCCCCTCAAAAAAAAAAAAAAAAAGACATCCCTCACTACTCGTATACTGTTGCATCGTAAATGATTGTGCTGGTCCTTGAGTGTGCTTCTTAACCTGCAAAAAACGGACAAACAAACAAAGATTACTTTCTGTATCCAAAAGCAATTATGAACCCCAGAGTGAAACTAGCGAAACTCTGAAAGAATGGCCGATTTAAAGGACAAAAAAGTCAATATTATTATTTTTTGATTTTGCGGTGCGTCATGTTGCCTCCTCTGCATCCTCATCACACGCTATAGTTGTGAACCCCTACATCTTCCCCTCCCACACACAGAACCTCGGTATAGGTCTATACATCACAAGGTAGCATAATGTGTCCCTGGATTGAATAACGATTGTGGTAGTTTCTAAGGCAATCCCGAAATCAATTAACCAATGATTTCCCCTCCTGAAAAAAGCACAACAAATCAATGCCAGCAAACAATTCAGTTTGCTTCAGACATCCGCTTCGGAGGAAATGTATTTTTCTGTTGTTATTGATATATCATGCCATTGTCTAAGCTTATTGTAGACCTATAGTTTTCAAGGTTTAATTTGCTGCTGCGTATGCATAACATTCATCCCACGCTATTCTACCCACTGTCTGCTCTACAGCCGCTTGTTACATTTTACGTGTGGTGACTGTGACTTGGCTACTCAGAGTAAAAGTGTCATGTATAGTTCAAAGATACAAAAAAAATGAAGAAAGATAAGTAGGGGGAAGGAGGAAAGTAACCAGGCAGCTGGTAAAGAGACTAAACCACTCTCGCTGGTATAACTAATTTTGTATCAATGCAAGTATGTGAAATAGAAATATGACCAATGTAGGCCTACCCGTGTCATTATGGTCATGCTTGGCAGCAGTATACACTGTAGAGGTCCTATACATTTTCAATTGTTATGTAGCTGTTTATACCAACGGGAAAGAGCTCACTGGTGTAAGTTATTTCTGGCATAGCGAACTTTTGCGGTGCAGGGATTGGCATTTTTTAGGACGTAAAAATTGTAATCAGAGAACGATTTGGTTGCAAATTCTAAATTATGCCAGGTTGGAATCTCTGAACATGACGTCACGCGTTGCACAAAGGTATGGTCATGATGGTCAAAATCTTCGTGATATACTTGATGCTATGGAGCTGACTTGCAGTTAATCTCTACTGAACTTGAATACACAGGTTGTATGTTCTCTCTTCACCATGTCTTGACTAAACGCAAAAGACATGCAGTCTGATTAGCAGTGTTCTGTATACATTGTACCGTCAGAGGCAAGGTCAGAAACGCCACCAAATTATCATGAAGATATTTACATGAGAGGAAGTATTTCTTGAAATTATTTATAAAAAAAAAACAAAAGGAGATGAGCATGACCAAGAAGGCGACAGAAGAAGAAAAGATGCTCTGTTGATAATGTGAACCAAAACGTACTCCTTCCTGTTATACGGATATACATTGTAATACCCGACTGTATTTCTCGCAGACCACGGACTATTATTCGGCAAACGTGTATAGACACACCAAACACGAATAAATACACTTTAGTTGACGTCATACATAAGTTATCAACACCACACTTGTTGGAAAGAAAAGGCTTTGTCCGAGAGAATGCCTTTGTAAAAAAAAAAAAAAAAAAAAAAAAAAAAAAAAAAAAAACATCTGTCAAATCCATGGGGGGAGGTAAAGCGTGAAAGAAAAGGTATAGACGAGAAATAGAAAGATAGCTAGACGGACCTACAAAGACCTTAAACAAAGGCGAGAGAGACGAAGATTCTACAGCTCATCGGATACATCAACAGATTAATTTTTATTTTGGATTATGAGGCGTTGAGTGCCGTATGGTTATTTCGCAATGGCTCGTATATACCAGTGTCACATGAATCGAATTATCTCTGCAATGATAATATGAAATGAAAACAACATGACGCACCAGTGAAGATAAAAGTAGTTTCAAATGCTATATAGGAGATGGGCACTCAATGTGAAACTTGTTCACATGAGTCGGCAAACGTTTTAAAAAGGATTACTGATGATTCATTTTAAGAACATTTTCATGCTAATCTAGGTGAGACTAAACGAGGGTAAACCACAAAGCGTTAAATAGTTCCGTATACTAGTCGGATAAGTTCTTACCATTGGAAACTGAATGAGACAAAATAGAAGTCATTCCATTCTGTCATTTAATCTGCCATCCTCTCAGATGGAAAATGAAACAAACACACAAACAAACAAATCAGCGCCCGCAACTCTCTATGAGTGATATTCTCCGAGTGTCTGAAAACCTACATAGGTGACAGGAGGTTACTTAGCTCCAATTCCTTTTTGCAGTTATCATTCATTTTAAGTCATGTTTCGACAGGGCAACGCATAAATTACATTCCTTGCATTTTCATCTTTTTCCGTTTTATGACCATTTTTTGTTCTTTTTTGTTTTGTTTTTTTTTTTGTTATTGCGGTGGCTGAGATGTTTTTGCACTTGAACGATTTTGAACGATTATTGAAATATAACGAAACACGGAACAAAATTTGTCAAACCAGCACGAAAATATATATCCTTTTAAAGGAGGTTCTTTGTGACGTCCAATTGCAACGACAATAGAGGACATAAACCACGTAAACAATCCAACATCAGGTACATTGCTAATTCAATTAATGTGTACGGTAGTAATGATAACTAGATACAATACCATCAGTTGTCATTACGAAAAAACAAACAAACAAAGCAAACCCCATTTGACAAAAATGAAAAAGGAGATGGTATAAAACGAGTAGGGAAAAAATAAAGACATTATTTAAAGCTTTTCAAATGGAACTTTCAAACAAAAACTTTAACCTGTAGCATAAGGTATTTTAGTGTGTACTTGAACTCATACCAAATCATTTACACAGGTTATTCATATACCCCCCCCCCCCCCTTGTATATACAGATTTATGCTCGGCTTTCAGCACTGGTAAGTAAGGATTGTGAAAACTAAACAGAAACTAGATGAAATCAAAGATCCATTGTAAAGAGAAATAAATCGCTTGAAATATTGGACTTCCCATAAATCCACAAAACAGACACTTGTTGGGTAGTTTGGGCGATTCTTACTGCGTTGTGATTGTTGGTACATAGCGGCTGGTTGTGATGCCCGAAAGTATATCTCATCTTCCTCTCGAACAATGGTGATCTTTCTCATTTACCTTTTATTAGAAATAGTTTACTTTTGTTTTGTTTTGTTTTGTTTTGTGTTTTGTTTCGTTTTGTTATGGGTTTTTTGTTTGTTTGTTTGGTGTTTTTTTTTTTGGTTTTTTTTTTTTTTTTTTTTTTTTTGCAATCCTGCTCGCGTGAAATAATCTTCCTCCATGGTGCAGCTGTTGTTTCCCTTTAAGAATGACATGACCAACCTGTTCTCGTGGTTTGCCTGACATTTTGTATCCAGAGTAGCCGGTCTCACCCTCCCGGACCGGATGCCCGGCTAAACGATAGAGACATACATCGATACGCTATACCCTTCGACGGAGGGACCTTTTAATTAATTGTTCCTCGGCACTGTTTCGTTATATACCAGGATGCATTAAGGTCAAAAAGCAAGGTATGACAGCCTTTGATGAGGCCGCCGTTGTCGACATCAACCTCTCGATGAACACGTCGAATCGGCAGCCACCCCTCCCTGTCAATCACAACCATCGATCACGGCGGATGCACTTCTGCGGTGCCAAAATCACTCCATTATGCCGCCAACATTGATGTGATAGATATATTGTTTTACATTCAAGGGAAACGCACACACACACATACACACACACACAGACAAAAAGTAAGCAACTTTCAGGGCAGACAGGTTGTGAGATTATATCGATCTTTTTCACATTTTTGACCAACAGAAGAGCAAGTAGAATAAGTTGCTTTATCTTTTTATCAATACGTCAGTTATCTTATCATAGAGAGGGCAAATGCGCTGGGTGTTGAATTTGATGCTTACAATGACTGATTTGGCACCACATGCAACCACGGTATAAATACAAGTGTGGCCAGATGTTACAGTGGATGGTGCGGTATGTGCAGTGCCGATTTTTGCCAATGCCCACTGCGGATTATTAGAGGTCAAGGTGGTATTATATAAAGACAGGAAGATTAAAAATAAACCAATACCCAGTCGCCCATTGTAAGTGATGAGAGCTGACACCAGTATTTTATGTTGATTAAAAGGATCCTACAGTTTTGGTTGAAACCTAACTTCAGGTTTCTAACATTTTTGGTGAGATAATGAGAAACCTCTTTTGAAATGTGAAAGAGCATATAATTCCAAGAGGAATTCGAAGTTTATTTGATTGAAATTGGTTTTGAAATTGCTGAGATATCCAAAACGGAGCGATCCTGATAAAAGATGGGACCCACCTTTTAATACAGTCGCTTTGAATACTTTGTTTTGGGGATGTCTCAGCCATTCCATTCCAACATGTCCAAAGCCGGTTTCATCAAATAAGCTTTTAATTCCTCTTAAAATGGTATGCTCTGTACTATTTCATAAGTGGTTTCTTGGTATCTAACAAAAAGTTAAAAGCCCATTCCACATGTCTACGAATATTGTTCCACCCCTTTAACAATAATTTCATTGAACGTCCTTCCCTAAAGTTACGATGGCCTCCCTTCCTAACGACAACTTGAGACGGAGACTAGAAAGGACGTACATAACAAGAATACAAATCCCTAACTCATGATCTAATTCAGTCTCATCCGTTCTGCCGCTATCTTTTCATTTCAAATTTGTTCAGTGTCAAGTCGGGCATACGCCAGTTTTAGGACCGCCATCTCGTATTACGTAACAACGCGCAAATGCTACTTTAATCTATAGAAGCAAATAGAGACATGATAAGGAGGAATCTAGGCGTAGTGCCGTATACTGGTTTACCACTACAATCTTTAACCTTGCGCACACTAAACCCACGCAAGTATATTATGTTGATTGACTGAATGCAGCAATATTAGTAGAACACATGAGTAAAGTGTGAGGAAAATCGGACAATCCTTTCAAAAGTTTCGCATTAATTTGAAAAGATTCTGTGCCGACAGCTCTATATAAGAAGACTACAACAGTTCGTGGTGCCACGCATAGACAACGATATAAAGAACATGTAAAAGAAAAATCCGCAAAATTCCGCTTCAATGAAAAGCGCACATTTTCTTCGTTTTGTTCCGACACGATCAAGGGTATATGCTCTCTCCTGTTTTCGGAAAGAGGAAAGTCAAGTGCTATTCCATTGTGCTACAAAAGTGAAAATATGTTGAATTCTATTCGTATTTTCTTTATATCGTTGTCTATGCGTGATGTCACAAAGATTATATAATCTCATCTTGCAAATAAACTTAATAAACTAATTACTTTTAGACGAATTGAACGATTTCCTTCAAACTTCACTGATGAGTTCTACTTTAATACTGCATTCGCTCGATCCACATGGAAATAAGGGTTTCATTCTCCCTTAAAGTCGAGCGACATTTGTTTTGAGTTAAAATTCCAAAGCAAAGCAAATGATTATGAAACTCTTAGCCATAAGCTCTTTCCTTTGAGAGTCAGTTCATCAAGATACAAATGGTAGCTTGGAATAGTAAAGCTTTTTACAAGCTTATAGCAGGTTCGCTGCCCTATCATATACACTTATTTCTCTCTCCCTCGATCTTCAGAAACCAGATATGTATCGCTCGAACATGATACAGCTGCCGGACTATCATGTTCTCTGATCACCAATCCGATTGTAACACGAAATGCCTCATAAAGTAATGATAGCGATCTTGACGAGAACTGAAGTTTATTCCCGGTGCGTTGACTTTACTTTCCTCGACATTTCGCGCAGATTTGAAGGCGTCAAAGATGAGCGGAAACCACGCATCTCCAGCAATGTTCGGAGGAAGTGATTAATAGTCGTCGGTTTTGTTCGTCAACAGCATACTTTTTTTTTCTTTTCTCGGATGAGAGAGTGTTCAGAGATGAGTACTTCCCAACGCTTGATGCTTGTCACCGTCTTTCATCGTTGAGTGAATTGCCTTTTTTGTTGACACACACGCATACACAACGTGTACACCCTAGACACACATCCACGTTTTTCTCCATTTTATTTCGATTTTATTCGTTGCTATACAGTCAACTTCGAAGTTTATACAAAAAGCATGTTATCTCCTATCAAGTAGTTAGTACACTTGGATCATTCTACCTGAATGTTTTAAGGATGAACAAATACTTATACACAAAATAAATATAACAAAACATAATGATTATTTTCTGTCAATGAGTACATCATTTAACGTGAAATGAAATCTTTAACATAAAAGACACAACTTCTCATTCCTCCATTCTTGTAAGTAAAACAAAAATATTTCTTCCTTTATCATTAATTATTTATTGTCTGCCCTTTTTATAAGACACACACACACACACACACACAAACACACATTTTTAACAAATCTTTACTTCTCTGTATTAAAGTAGGTAGGAAAGAGCTTTCTTGAGGTAGGCCTACACTCTTGTAGATTTTTATGGTGTCAAAAGGTTCAGGTCATTTGACTACGTCATGTGTGTAGGCATTTTGTTCTTATTTAATGGGTACCGTGCATCATCATCATACTGCTTTATACTGCTATATGCAAATCTGCAAGATAACTGAACTTCTAGGTCATGTGTGGTGAAAAATGGCTTCCCAACTGTGGAAGAATTCATGCAAGAAAATAACGGTTCCATCAGGGAAAAAACAATTGCTCTTGGAAATTCAGAAAAATATCTTCATTATCACTAATATCAGGCTGAAGGCAACCCGGTCGGCGGAAGTTCTCACGCGCGTTCAATATGATGGGAGGGACCCGATTACTTACATGCAGAAAGCGGTTAATGTTTCTTTTGTAAACAACAAACCGAAAACCAGCTAAACTTCCGCCCTTACAGCTGCGCGCTTGAGGCATAGTTCATCAACAATAAGCAGCTAGCTGAACTGTACGCTCCAGATAACCGCTCTTTTCCCCCAAAGTTTCCGCCCCTGTCAACTCTTCCTTTAGCGAATGTCATTTTGCAAAGGTTCAACCGGAAGTACATCTCAACAGAGACCATTCTTGCATTCTCTCCCCGATATGAAACAATATGTATTCCTTCAAAGGTATTCCACTCTTTACAAGTAGGCCAAACTTTGTGATGAGAGGACAAACTGGATTTACACATTTCTGTCAAAACATCATGTACTATACCTCTCAAGTGCAATATTCGTTTACACTAAAAACAGACAAGAAGGAGTGACGGATGTAAATTATTGTCGTTCATCCAGTCGAAGTACAAGATCAATAATTAGTTGAATCAAAAGAAATGGAATCAGTCACTGTTGCGACGTTTCGCCAATTATGCGTTCCAACAACGGAGCGTCATTCGCCCGAAGAGGGCAAATGATAATTGGCGAAACGTCGCAACAGTGTGTTTGATTCCAGTTCTTTTGATTCAACTAATTATGATTAGACAAGAAGGAGATTAAAACACTATATTTCACACGATCTTGTTTCAATTCAATTACAGTTTATTTAAACAAAAGGGTAAGACGAAATATTAATCGTTTCTCACAAATAATCCTGAAGCTCCCTGAAGTAGAATAACATACTTCATATAATCTTCTTCTTCTTCTCCTCCTCCTCTTCCTCCTCCTCCTCCTTTTCCTTCTCTCTCTCTCTCTGCTTTTCAGCTTCTAGTCTCACTCACGATCGATGTCTACTGTCGGTGTATCAAAAGATGACTTTCTATTACAGTGTGGTCAGTTTCCAAAGCGTATTCTAATAATTCTCCACTAATGTTCTGCAGTGTTGCTGATGTTGTTTTTTTTTTACATTTCATAAATAAGCAAACTATCTAAAAATCAAAAATGAAATGTTCGAAAGCTAACCTAGACTTGCAAACGGTAGTGAACCGCCACCACCACCGCTACCACCACCACAAAAAATGCTATAGCACCATAGGATATGACTTACCAAGGTTTTTCTTGTTTAAAATAATTTTCCTCTTGTTATCATTTTTTTTTTCTTTATTGTGTTTTTCTCTCTTGGAAGATGTGGGAAATTAGGGCGGTGAGGATTTTGGAAACACCTTTCACCCTGACACGACCTACTCTGCAGCTATAAGAAGTGATATTTCTTTTCTCGCTACCCTCCTCTCCCGAGATCGCCATTGATCCTTCTGAAGTCCTCGTACACCCATATCTAATCCCTTATTTTAGTCCTGGAGTGGGGACACCAAATGAATAACGAAGGCGTTTCCATCATCCGTCTAAAATATGCTACCCATTTACAAAGTAACAAACAAGAAGGTGTTCACTCGGAAAGCGGAAGTACTAATGCGACACTACCACCTTCATATTATTTGGTCTTGTTTGGTCTCAAAATATCTTGCTTCGGCTTAATCCTTAAATCGTTCTGAAAGGTTGATATTATGTACATCCTGGAGACCTTTACCTGCACTGATCAAGGTGACTGAGACCTATTGTAGTGGAGACACAACCGATTACACACACACATACACACATTTATATTATATTAATATGCATAGATGCATTATACAAATAAATGGGTAAATATCATTGAAGCCATTTGACATTCACTGTTTGTTTGCTTGTTTGTTGTTGTTGTCGTCGTCGTCGTTGTCGTTTTAGGGGGAAGAAGCTTATGGTAATCGGTTGCTTTGACGGGGATCCAACGTCCACAGCGTGTTTGTGTGGTGTGTGTCATATGCCTGTATGTGTGCGTGTTTCATGTGTGTGTGTGTGTGTGTACCGCCCAAACTATTCAAATCCTTCCGATGGTTTGGTCTATTAAATTTGTCAACTTATTAAGTAACATCAGCGTTACGTATGACAAGGACATTCGCAATTCCTCTTTGAAAATGACGCTAGTTTGGCACCACTACCCTCGTAGACTCTCGGTAATGACTTGCGCCATTGTTTCACCAAAATTCTAGTAAGGTACATCAGGCGTTTTCACATCAGCCCGATGTTTCGAAATAGCGCGCTATTTTCTGACTTGGGAAATTTTCCCGATAGCGAAATAGCGCGCTATTTGATAATGTGAACACAAATTAACGCGCTAGTTGTATCGCTCTGATCGAAAAAATTTCTCGAGTCCAACTCGGGAAATTTCTGAAATAGCGGGATAGTAGCGCGCTATTTGATAATGTGAAAACGACTCGAGAAATTAGCGCGATGAATCCCATCATGCCTAGCGTGTGTGACCCGATCGACCGAGGCAAATGCACACAAATCGTGAGGAATTTTTGAGAGGGCACACACATTACTGATGCTGTTTGCACATACTCAGCTGTCGAATTAGCTATTTTAAAATGTTTAACTATTCGGGCTACCCCCTGTTCGGGCTGATGTGAATAAGAAATGAAATAGCGCTCTAATTCGCAATCGCGGAAAATATTTCGAGCTTGGATTTTTATCGGGCTGATGTGAAAACGCCTATTGGGAAACCAAATGGAATCAACTATGTTCTTGTTTAACCCTGTGTTTACTTTGAATGCCGGCAAGCACAGAGAACCCCATAGCGTTGTGCACACTGTAAACAGCCCTTGGCCCAAAAAGGGTAAATCGTCCTGCCGTTCTACCGATTTTGACAAATCCCACAGAGCCAATACGTGGCTTGCCAAGTTCCCGTAAGGAAGTGCTCGCACTTTGTATTACACTTTGAACCTTGTTTATCACCATGTAACGGTATAATCCAATCGCGGTGCGCATACAAGTTGTACTGTACAAGGTTATGACAATACTTGATCAATTCGGAACGACATTGCGTGAGAAAAAAGGCATCTTGTCTACCAGCGGGTTTTTATTTCAGCCATCAACCAGTTCTATCAGTGCTGCATTTCATAATTTCATTACACGAAAGATGATACGAACCTGGTATATATCCCAATGGCAGAGATTAATGTCATCATGCTGGTGCGATGTCACGTCTAAGTATCCGCTAAGTACCCTACCACCTACCCCCCTCCCCACCACACCAAAGAAAAAAAAAAGTTAGCGCCACTAAGTTGGCTTACGTTCTCAACCCGCGCAATGTTGGAAGCCGTCTCGGCTTACATACTAGAAGTTATCTTTCGCCTGCGTTTTACTGGACTAAGTCAAGATGTTGTACTCCACAAATATAGTCGTGTCTATGTCCAGGGTTAATGGTGCTGGTAGACCAGCAGCATGTCCACTTCCTACTCACTCATTATCAAGTGTCAAGCAATCGACCATTCACGTTAGGCTTCAAGCTAACCTAGCTCCTCTTCACCGCCAGGGGTTGCCTTTTCTTCCCCTCCAACACCAGCATCTTCCTTTACCAGCTGGGTGTTTCTTTCTTTCTTTCTTTCTTCCTTTCTTTCTTTTCTTTTCTTTTCTTTTCTTTTCTTTTCTTTTATTTTCTTTTCTTTTCTTTTCTTTTCTTTCTTTCTTCTTTCGTGCCGACAATAGAAGTATTGGTTGAACAAGAATGTTTTCAGCCTTTTTTTATCTTTCATCTGTTTTCCAAAAACATCAATTCGTCAACCAGAGCACATATATATATATATATATATATATATATATGAAGAGTTTGTTTGAAAAAAACCGATAAGTCCATATTTGCCAAAGATATTTGCGATTAAAGGTCAAGAAAAATAAAGAGAATAATAAGAAAATATTTGCTTCTTTTGACCATAACTTCAAAAATGTACCTTTACATGTAGTGACCAATATATCATTTAGAAGATATTATTTTGTACTTTATGACAGAGACCGCACTTCAAAATCTTCAAAAATTGACTTATCGGTTTTTGCAAACAAACTCTTCATATATATATATAACTAAAAGTAAGCGCTGATACGTGAAATTGATATCAACCCTAAGATGAAACTGTCACACTAATCATAACCCGCTCAAATTGCTTGTATTTTTACAGGTATTTTTTAACGTAAAAGAAACATTTCCGCATTCTACATAAAAATCATAAATCAAGAATACATAAACTTTTGGCTATCTTGTGATGAATCATCTGATCACCGACATACATCATGTGATTATGATAATATTATACGTTCCCTTTCATGAGGTTTTATTCATTATAATGAATATCACAGCTAGGAAGCGAAATAAAAAAAAAAAAATCTAGATTGTTAACCAACAATATCCTACCGAATTACGTGTATGACAAGTACATTGTAATTGTATCTTTATGCAGGTGCCTCAGAGGTAGTCGTCCGATCATCGAGTCTCGTTTCTGCAACCCCGACCTACTCCTTTGGTGCTGGTAAAGACATCGAGGAAGTAGCGACAGGAAATGGGCGAGAGAAGGACCGGAAGAACGTGTCACCTTCTTTCTGGACCACCTTAGCCTGTACCTTCAACACTCATTCGACAAACACGCGAAGTGCGCGAATTTAACGTTGGATCGAAATGCCCCATCGAAATATCATGCATTTTCTGCATGGGATGAACATCGCTACCCTTATTTGCGAAGTCTTTTAACGTCGTCGCAACAAGACGTTTCCCGCCATTTATGAACTGCGACGAATGTCTCGTCATCCGTTTGTAATCTTCAGTTTCGTGCTCGATCTCGCGAAGTGTTCACCATGGCAGATTTCATGTCGTCTGTCGTAGCAAACGCCAGCATGGAGCAGGAGAATGAGATGGAATTCGAGTTCTGGGTACCATCTCATCGCGTCCTGCTAGCCACTCTCCTCATCATAATAGCAATTGTGGGTTTCCTAGGCAACGCGTTGGTCATCCTCGCCGTAGCATTATCGCGACGGTTGCAGACGGCAACGAACGTTTTTGTGATCAATCTAGCGTCAGCCGACATCATGATTACGCTGTTACTATGGTTCCATGTTGTCACGCTGTGCAGTTTTCACGGACTACCCTTCTCAGTGGCTGTCTGCAAATCGATAGCTGGTCTATCGCTCTTGTGTCTGGGATCGAGTGCCATATCCCTCACACTAATTGCATTTAATCGATACTTTCTAATCACTCACAAGCCGACATCATATATCAAAATATACACGCCTCTAAATATTGGCTTTATGGTTGCCTGGACTTGGATTTACCCTGTCTTGATGATTGTAATCGGTACCCAATCAGGACTGGGTGATTTGGGATATTCCCGTCGTTACAAGGTATGTACTCAGGATACTTCACACGAGAAGGCAGACTATCTTACACTGCTCGGTGGGGCATCCGTGCTTATACCGGCAGTTGTGCTCATTCTTGCCTGCTATTCCAAGATTTATCTCCACGTCCGGAGCCATAATCGACACCTGTATCGCTCAAGGAGTATCGAAGGAATGTCCGATATCACGTGCACGACGGCCGCTGCTAGTCCCGATCAAAATCGCCTGTCGCGACCGCCTATATCGCCAAACGAAGCAAGTGCCCAATCGAACGAATCCGATCACCAAAACGGCGGCACGAATGGATTGGCTACTGTGATATCGCTCGAACGCAAACGAGCAAAAAAGGCGCGAAAGCAGCAGGTGGAGATCACGAAAAATCTCTTCATCGTCGTCTGCGCCTTTCTGATCTGTGTCTTACCTGCTGCTGTCGCAAGTACGATTCCTTCTAGTGACCCTGCGATACCTTGGATATCGCTTATCCTCGTCTTCAATTCATGCATCAATCCCTTTATCTACGCATCCAGACACCCAAACTTCAAGACTGTCTTTAAGAGCATTTTATCTTGCCAGTTCAACTCAATACCAGACGGAAGTTGGCGAACCAAACGATCTCGATCACTATATCGTTCTCAAAAGTCTTTTCGTGTTTAACTTCGTGAATGTCAGAGTTTGTCGTAATCTTAGACAAACAGGTCGTATCACCGCGATCACGTTTGCACTAGTCAAAAAAAAATTATATATATTTTTAAATTTTATATGGACTAATATTTCTTTGAAAGTTTTGGGCCGTCTTCTGTGGAGTCATAGATAATTCATAATGGCAAATCTAGATATAACTAGTCATGCTAGTGACAACATTTTCTCTTCGCATCATCCTGCAATGGGAAAATAAAAATCCTTGGAGATTGCACCACAGTGAGGAGCTTTCTTCACTCATAACCACTTTTTATTCAGGTAATCTGAATCCAATTTCAGAAGTATACGCCATGTACTATAATCTGACTTGCAGCAGTACGCATAAGACATTGTTTGAAATGGAATGTCCTTGGTGTTACTGGTTTGTCTATAATATTGTTAATGCCATCTTTTCAAGCACATAAGTCAATCCCGATTCAATTATTTCATAAATTTGCAAAGTATTTCATTACTTGCACAAACGATGGAAGCCCTCGTGGGGGAAGATTGTCTCGCGAAACTGGTTAAATGCCAAAGAAACTTTACAGCGAAACTACACTGCCTGTTCAAGAGACTTGAATATAAGTCAAGTAAATCTGAAGAAAGAAAAAATAAAGAGAAACTAAGACTGGATACAAAATTCATAAAATGTAAAGGATATTACGAACTCGCCAATTGAATACTGATGCATATCATAATCTCATATTTTTCGGATATCCATTCCTTGTCTTCATCATTCCTAGATTGATTTATCTTTCAGGAAGAAACAATCACGAAATAATGCCTTTTTAACCGTAATTCATCAACCGCAATTTTCTGTCCTTGTTACTGAATATTTATAACTCAAGAATAATCAGTTTTGATGGACTTTGATTTCTTCTAAAACTTTATTTTAAAACAAAAGGTTTTTGAGGCCATATATAGCTGCATTTATGACTGACAAATATTAATAGCTCTTAAATACATGTGAGTCGTTTAAAATTGTCCATTAACTTTCCATGACTAGTCCGAATTTGATTAAATTCCAACGTTATTCACAGATTTGTGTGTTAAGATTTTACTCCTTATCAAAGTTCATTTTAACATGGATTTTCATTTCATACAGTAGGTCATCTGCATATCCATGAATATATAAATTTTCCGAAATATGCTCTCCAAAGTCGACATAAAATTTTCTAATATCAGTAGAACATTAAAAAGTTTAAATATCTGTCCTCACGTTACGAAACGCAATTTGCCGCGCCATCAACTCGTTTTACATGATCAGTTGCACGTTTGGATTTTATGAAAGACTGGAGGTTTTGTCAGCATAATTAAACAGAATGAAGGTGGGGGGGGGGGGGCAATGCACAAAATACTTTAATTTTCACTGATTGGCAAGTATATACACGATATCCGCTGACATTTATCCCACGCTAATGATATGTTATGATACCAGTGCTGGAGGCACCTATGAATGGTTTTGACCAATAGCTAGCCAATTACCACACAATATTTCACTCAGTATGCCAGTTCTCTCGTCTCTTGTTGACAGTGTATGTGGTATCTTTTTTTTTTCTGGTACCTTGTGGATGAAAAAAAAAAAGAGAAGGGACTTAAATCTTTGTCACATCTTCATGAAACTGCAAGTTTAAAAGACAGGAAAAATATTCATTCATGCCGTATATGTGGAACGAAATGAAATAAATAATCGCAAGATCTTGTGCATTCGGAATAAAGTATCTTTGTGTCTATAATCATGTCATTCTTTACGAGTCGACGAGCCATTCACGGAAGTTGGCAAAAAAAAAAAAAAACCGATATGATAAGCTGGTTTGGGCATTCTGACTTCAGAATAATTTTATGTCTGTGTCTGTCTCGCTCTCGGTGTGTGCGTGAGCGCGCGCGCGTGTGTGTGTGCATGTACGTGTGTGTGTGTTTGTGCATGTATGTATGTGTGTTTGTCTTGATGTCTTTGTTTCTGAGTTGGTATACTTTCCTTGGGCAGATGTCTCATGATTAGTTGTAACTGGGACACGCAGAGCCGCATGAGTATTATTCTTTTTTCAATATTTTATTCTTTGGATGGAGTGCAATTTCATCCCTCGTCGGACTGGAATTCTATGCATTAAAAAGTCAAAACAAATATTACATTACATTTCATTAAACTCCGACTAAAAATACGTACATAACAGAATTTATAAATCTTTACGTATTTTACCTATAAAAAGTGTCAATAAAGAGACATCAAGCGCAACCATTATAAACAAATTAGATGAAGTGATCAAGGTATACCTCATCGACCATAATTATCACAAATATTCCCTTGAAATTGAATTAGAAAAAAAGTGCATAGATATAATCTAAATAAATATTCAGACTCTTTATCTTCAGAGTATCATATGATGCGATAAAAAGGCGAGACAGAGACGCTTAGGGGGTGACGAAGTAAGGGACCTAATATTTGATAAATTACCGTGCAAAAGCGTTGTATGAAATTTTCGTGTGAAAACCAAGCTAGGACACTTTGAGGTGACGACATCATCACTTCATCACTTTGAAGACAATGTCAGGAATAATTATACATTTCAGTGAAAATGCGTGAAACATTCAAATTGGATATAGATAGCCATATCCTACCCCATGCCATTCTCTTGTTTGATTTTTAGCTTCCTCTAATACAGTACAATTGCAATAATTGTTCACCCAGTACAAATTAGGATATATAGACATACTGATTGAGTAGATTAGAAGAATAAAATGACAGAAGTTATATCAAAATAGAACTTGTTTTTTAATGAAATTCGCACATGTTTACGAGTCAGTAACCATTTGTTGAAACAACATTTTCAAGTTAGAATGGAAGTACAAGTATCCCGCTATAAACTGTACACAAATCTGCATTAACTTTTCCTTTTCGCCATTTTCAACAAAAGCAGTTACTGTTTATCGATGTATACATGCTCAATGTTACATATCCAATGACTTTCCCTATATATGTATTTGGTATGTATTTGTTGGTTATGTTTAAGAAATATACAGAAAATGTAGCTACAAATAAGTTCGATTTTCAATAACCATCTATTTAAGAAAAGGAAGGAGGCTTTAATTAGATTTTGGCGATTGTAACGTTTACAGGAATAAAGTCACTTTTAGACAGTTGCAAGAAAAGCAGTCCAAAATGATAACAATTAAAATGGGATACAACAGTGAAATGAGTAAAAAAAAAAAAAATAAAAATTGAAAGTGGGCTTATATGAAAAAAAAAAATAATGAAAAGAAAAGGTGTTTTTTCACACACTTTACCGTTTCTCGGCTTTATAATAAAGTCAGTCTACTGTCATTTCCAGTCGAGAATTAAGTTGAGTTTATCTTGAGTTTGTTTCCACTTTGTTCATATTATCCAAATAAGATACACAATCAATAAATCAAATGTCTCGAGGATACAACAGAAGTGTAAAATTTTGGCCTTCAGCATGAAAAGAAGATAGCAAAGTTTATAAAATTCTCGAGTAAACCCTACCCAGTATTCTGCACATTGATTCTGAGGGAAAATAAAGAGAAAATATGGTGAAACCAATTCAAAGGCAAATATTGTATAAAATATGTTAGGTCTCAAAGAACAAAACAAAACAACTGTTGAAAGCAAAACTTATCAAAGCTTAATCATTCTGACTTACAAAATAATCGATCAAACAAACAGACATATATGGATGTGGTAGAAGGGAAAAGAGAACATAACAAACCTGTTGAGGACGGTCTGATTTTTGCTACAACACACATTTCCCATAGACCCTTGCCCGAGTATACTCGGGACTCGTCCTCAATATGATGGCTTGTGAAGAAACGTAAGGATGTTAAGGAAAACCCCGAGGAGTGGTGGTCAGAACGTCTGTGTCTGCCAGGAAGTGGACATCACCTCGGGCGAGTGTTTGGTCAAGTTGTGAAGCTGAGACCAGTGGACTGTCGGGAGTACTGAGTACTCCAGAGAAATGTGTCCGTGATATTAGTTAAACAGAATCTTACAAGAAACATGGTGAAAATTAATATACTGAATAAATCAACATCAATACATGATGATACAATTGGGATTTTTATCATACTGTATACGTAACGAACAGACATCAGACAGAACGTGATGTTTGCGAGAAAATAGTGTAATATTTTCGGGCATCTTGGAATCAAAATGATTTCTGCCTACGCTCTGATAGGTAGGCATATTATGAATACTTAGATGGAAAGATAAATGGTGAGAAAGAAAATTTAAAAAAAGCATACATTTGTCTCTATATGAAATGACAGTGTAGAAATCAGACATCTATGAGAGTGTGTAGCAGCTCTACTTCTTTCTTGTCCGAGATGTTTTGGCGAGAGATTTTTGTGGACCATGGGTCCTAGTGAGTGCAGGCCAACCGGTGACATTGTCTTGAATCCTTCTGAAGAGGGCGCTGTCAGCCTAGCGTCCATGTGAAATAAACCTTCAATACCAGACTGTAGCAGAACATGGAATCTTGCACATTAGTAATCGCACGAGACAGATTTTTCTTTTCTTGTCTCCTTCTTCTCCTTCCTCTTCCTATTCTCTTTCCTTCCTTTCTTAATCAACTATCTTGTGGGCAAAAAGACCATAGTTGTCATGTTTTCATGTACACAAAAAATGTATGTCCATGGGATAAAAAATAGTAACAATAACAAAACGATGCGAAAATCAAGGACTACAGTATTTCTTTCATAATTATTCTTATTTTTGACACCCAAGTTTTTTAGGCACTGAACATGTTGAACTGAACTGAAAGCATATTTGAGCCAACGCGTTATTAAATGAATGATGAGAAATATCAAACAGTTGAAAAGACATAGGCCTGAGATGTGTGAAGCTAATTTAGCACGCTGGACTGGCGATGAGTAATCTGAAACATCCTTTGACTGATTTTCTGTATCATGTTTGATGTAATAATGACACGAAGTTTTAACATCCCCCCCCCAAAAAAAAAAAAAAAAAAATCAACTCATTGTGAAAGTTTTCCGTGAAGATATATGTCGGTAGATCAACGCCGAATCAACGCATAGTTGTCAGTAAGACGAACAGGCGCTGTGTCAATCCGGCAAGAGCAAGATGATAATAACAGCAAGTAGTTGTACCTATCTATCACGCATAATCGAAGAATAAGGGCTAATTTGTCACTAAGACAGCGACAGAAGGGCTTGTTGACATCAGTTATTCAGCCACCGATAATAGTTTTTTTTTTTTTCCTTGCATTCGTGACGTCACAGTGGAAATGGCGCAGCAGGACTTCCGAATTGTCAGATTTACCGTGTCGTAAATTTATCCCCACTGCAATATGGCCTTAGAGTATATATTGAGAGTTTTATATTACATTAGGTAATAACTTATATTATAGGAACCTTACTCCCTCATCATGTATTTCATTATTATAAGCACTAACTTATACAGTGATCTCTGTCATCCGTCTGCCCAGAGTTCAATGTGAGAGTCAGTTCTTATTCTTACAGCGCCCCCTGTTGAGTGTCTACAGTAACTAGTTTAGAGCAAAGACGGCGCTCTATCATCTTTGGTTTAGAATACTAGTACAGCGAAGCACCTCTTGAATCGTGTTAGTCCATGGGCCAGGCCAGATATTGGTACCATCTGAGGTGGCAAAACCTTTTTGGTGTCATTTTATTTGTCGGGCATAGATTTGCTTACCAAGCCATGATAGCATTTCCAAATGAGTAGCTTAGTCATAGTAAATGAATTTTTAACCAATGTGGTCTCGTTGTTATATCCCTATACTTCTGAATCGAAACTAACCGCTATACAAAGAAGAGCGCTGTCTTCTGTATGTTCCATAGAGCTGTAAAATGCAGCCCTGTGGTATGTTCACAGGTGTTCTGTTGTAAACGCGGTGCGCTTAGTCTTTATTCAAGGCAGCGAAGGGAATATCCAAAGGTTATGATGTCCACAGCGCTTAGTCTTTATTCTAGACGGCGAAGGGAATATCCAAAGCGTATGATACAGTGTATATCCTTTTATCTAAAAAAAAACAACAACAACAAAAGCAATTCCTCGTGAATTTTACCGTATCTTTCAATTATTTATCATTTTCCAGCGAAAACGCTACGGTGAAAACGCTGATACCACGCCAATGTCGCTTTATTTCCCTCCAACAATATAAGATAATGCAAAAACAATGTACCGGTACACTACGATACATTATAATGAATGATATCGTAAATGAACAGAGTGATTTTTCTTTAAAACTGATGTATTTGTTGATAGGGTAGTATAAAAACAGTATAGATAATCCCTTTTATGAGGAACTTTAAATATGGTTACGGTACATTGGTCTAGATAAAGACTAAGCGCACCGCGTGACAGCTGTGGACATCATAACCCTTTGGATATTCCCTTCGCTGCCTTGAATAAAGACTAAGCGCACCGCGTTTGCAACAGAACACCTGTAGACATACAGGAGGCAGTGCTCTTCTTTGTATAGCGGTTTAGTTTCGATTCAGAAGTATAGGGATATAAAAACGAGACCAAATTGGTTAAAAATTCATTTATTATGACTAAGCTACTCATTTGGAAATGCTATCATAGCTTGATAAGCATATCTATGCCCG
Organism: Diadema setosum; assembly: GCA_033980235.1. NCBI lineage: Eukaryota > Metazoa > Echinodermata > Echinoidea > Diadematoida > Diadematidae > Diadema > Diadema setosum. The sequence goes on along the minus strand of CM067075.1, from coordinate 33,647,736 downwards.
ATAAACAAACTGACACCAAAAAGGTTGTGCCACCTCAGATGGTACCAACAACCCATTTTTCGGGTCTTGGCCCATGGACTATGTGGTTTGGATGGTTGAAAACTGTTGACAGTGTACTTGAAAATTCCGATTTTATATTAACATCCTGAATACTTTTGAGAAAAAGCAATACAGTTTCTGACTTTCTGTAGCAATAATAACGAAACTAAACTAATTTACGGAAAAGGGATGGTTTTGGGGGTTTCTGACCTTTGTGTTTCCCTGCTGGGTTTGTCTGTTAAATACGATGTGTTTTGATACCTGTTTGCTTTGTATTAGATCATAGACCACTAATAAACTTAGTCTACGTTACAGACTATATGTAGGCACCTGTCAACGGATACGACAATCACTTTAAAGGTCAAGTTCACCTTCATTATGCATGTGAATTGAGAGATTGCAGCAATGTGTGTTCTACTAGTAATGCTGCATTCACTCAATCCACATAAAGTTGATGAAGGTGAACTTGTCCTTTAACATCCAAGATTGACATTGCCTGATGGTCAAACATCGGAAAAAATACTGATGCTTTTATACAACTTCGATGACAACATCAGCAACACTAGCAACTACATACAACACGAAAGCATGCAGTAACAACATTAATTTCGGTCCCCTTACTGTACGTACTCAGGCTGGGGCTGCCGAACAGGGAACACATATTTTTAACTAAAAACAGCAACAACAACAACAAGCGATAACAAACACAAAATGGATAAATCGAGAAAAAAAACCAAACAAACAAGCAAATAAACAAACCAGAAAACCCATTACGTTCGAGGGTTCCGCCCCTCTCCTCTCATACATTAAAATTAGAAGAAAAAAAACCCACAAATGTGCCGCGGCCTTATCTGCATGTTAGTCAGTCCGCTTCCAGTATGATAATGGACAAATTATAAATAAATATATTCGACATTGGCAGCTTTTAATCAGATGGCTGTAGCATACTATTCTCTAAATCGAGCTGAATGCATGTCATCCTAATATCACAATGGTTTATTCATGTATTGCTACGTTTTCCTTGGAGGACGATTTTAATGAGTGGAATGAATTAAAAATGATGAATAATAACACAGAATACAGCATTTGGATCGTGACCATCTTCCATCGTCCCGCAATAAAAGATAGATTAACCATCCAATCAAATACGTTTCAGACTAACACCAGAGCAAATTAAGATGCATTCCTTCGATGTATAGCACACAAACGTCATTTGGGTGTTACAATTTTCTAAAACTGATAATTTTCAAAAGTGTGCTTGACTTGACGCATTCGTGCGCGCTCGTCACAGAATTACAATTATGTTGCGAATGTTTTTGATGTTCAAAATGCAAGGGAAATAATTATGGTCTGGGCTACAAAGACTACTTTCACTCGAGGATGAGAATCAGACAGCAGGCCCTATCTTTTGCCTCAAAAATGAAGACTAGAATAATTAGCGGAGGCGAGTAATGAGATCAGCGCAGAGAGCGAGTCTCCCCGGGCTCACCCGTCCGCATGAGCGATAGCAAGTCGATGCCTTAATGGTCCCTTGGGTGGCTCACCAAAGCTCTCTAGGATATTGCTTCGATCCCTAGTCAGGAAAGAACACGAACCCATCAGAATCTATCGCCCTTGATTTCCGAGAAAATTGGGGTGGAGAAGGACGATGGAGTTCGCCATGTTTTGCATTTGGTCAGGGATTCATGGTAACGAGAACGTGGACAGTTCAATCAGGGAGGGGGATGAGAGGTCTCTCTTCCACGACCTCCTTGGTTCAATCAAACAGCGTAGGCCTCCTTCATAATAAAATGGGGTTAACGCATTATCATTCTTAAAGCGATGTATAGTATTGGTTGAGATGAGGATCAGTTTTTAACTTTTTGTGACATACTTAAAAACCATTTTGTGATAATGTTAAAGAGCACGCAATAGAGGAATTCAAAGTTTAGTTGATGAAGATCATATTTGAAATGGCTGAATTATCCAAAAACCCCTGTAGAACAAAGCGATCCTAATAAAAGGTGGGTCCCACATTTTATCAAGATTGCTTTGTTGTGGATACCTCAGTCATTTGAAAACCAATTTTCATCTTATAAACTTTGAATTCCTCTGAGAACTACACGTTCTTTCCTATTTCATAAGAGGTTTCTCATTATTAAAAAAAAAAAAAAAAATCATCATAAAAAACCATTGAAAACCTAAAGCCCCATCTCAACCAATACTATGGTTGAGATATAGATAGATAGATACGATAGATAGATAGATGGTCGGATAGAGGGTTATATATAACCCTCTATCCGACCATCTATCTATCTATCTATCTATCTATCTATCTATCTATCTATCTATCCATCTTTCTACCTGCTAGTCTACCTATGACATGTTGTATCAAGGCTGCCTTTCTAGTATACATAATCATGAATGCATGGAACATAAGGTCAGATGTGAACAACAAGAAGACATTAATTGAGGAGTATAGATGGTCGACTTTTCAAACTCATGAGAACTTGGAAAGATAATGTCAGATCACAACCCATAAATGTTTATTTCCTCCTGCCTTTCTTTGTCACGAAATAGATAACAGGAGCTTACCGGAAATCACAAAACGTTGCATCATGTTGATTAGATGTTTTGTTGCCTTGTTGTGATAAAGGCCTTAATTGTGTTTGGTGAAATTGCCAACATCACAACCTTAATTTGGATTTGTATTTTCCTCACGTTATCACAGATTCTCCCTTATCATGAAGCGTGCCCATCTTAATTTCTGAATGTGCTTGATGTGGTGTGATAGTTCAGCACCCTTGATTGGCATTTAAAAAAGTCCATCCGTCCATGAAAATTCTACATAATTATTACATTTTAACTACACGTTTGTTCCCCTTATGGTGTGTTAATTGAATGATTCAGCTATCTTCTGTTGAAAGTGCTTGATTGGACACGTAAGACTCATAGAATAACAACATTTTGTAAAATATGTAATAGCTGAAATTGGTTTGCAATATAAACAATTTGCCTCTTTCAACACCAGCCGCTGCAGCGCCAAGCCTACGAGAAACAAAAGAGTCGGACAGTCCCCGTTGAAAATAAACGCCCTCTTGTGCCAAAGATTTATAGTCAGCTTTCATGTCCCCGGACGCGTGTTTTTTTTTAGACGGCACAGATTGGGGACCCTATCCCTAAACCTAACCCTAATCCTAATCCTAACCCTAACCATCAAACCCTAACCCTAACCCTAACCTTAAACCTGACCCCAACCCTAACCCTAACCCTAACCCTAACCCTAACCCTAACCATAAACCCTAACCCAACGTTTTTCCTGTAGGTTTAACACGCGCCATGCCCCAATCTGTGCCGTCTTTAAAAAAAAACGCTCCCCGGACGGCCGTCTTCTTGATCTTCTGCTGAAGAATAATTATTATGCGTGTTTCATGAAGCGCATCGGATCTATTCTATCAATGACTAAAACAGCAATTGAGTTCCATGCATTGCTCGATAACAGCAATAACAGAAAATTAAATCAAATCTTAGGGCTCTTCAATTCTTACGAAAATGCTCAAATCTCAGTTATTTCTTTGTGAGGCAAAAGTCGTTTATACGAAATAACTTGACTATCATTCAAGTTGAATTTTGCGAAGTCCATTTTTTTTTATGGGGGGGGGGGGGGGAGTAAACAAGGGAAGCAATGACACTCCTCCTCCCCCCCCCCCCCCCATCTTATTCTTCCAATATAATCAAACCGTCTCGCTTTTTAATCATCGATGGGCGTACATGCATCAAATTGGTTATTGGCACAAATGGACGGCATTGAAGTGTGTTTTCGAAGTGAAGTTAGGAGGACACCGCGCCCTTTTCTCTTCTGATTTCCGCTAAATTTTCTCTGAGGGAGGCCGCGCACGTATAGGATTCCGGGAGACAGGCAGGTTTGGAGTTAACTCATCATTACCGAGCATTCATTCGTGAGATCATTACCAGCAAGTCCATAATACACCGAACGGGGGGATTTCCCGCACCGTCCCTGCACCCGACTATATCATAAAAGTTCGTTGGCCTTCCTTTCTGACCATAACGGCACATCATGTTCATGGAAGAATGAACGATCATGATTCCGAGGAAAATCCGGTCTGGGCCTTTTTTTTCCGCGTTATTAGCTTTCATTTGACCTTATAAGAGAGCGAATGAGAATCTTAGTTTTGTCATCAATCTTTTCTCTTTGTCACTATATGAAGAAAGTTGAGCATGTTTTGCGGAGACTACCAAGTCAGAAAAATAGACATGATAGACAGACTGATAGAGTATAGAGCAAGTTTAGCCAGTTATACAATTCGTTATTAAGAAGGTTCGTTATTGCGATGTCGGTGTTTGATAGGTTTGTTATTCCGAAGGTTCTGTATTTCGAAAATGAAAAAAAAAAGGGGGGGGATCGTAATTCCAAAGGTTCATTTATCCGAAAATAGGGTTCGTCATTCTGAATGTATCTTGGTAAGCACTTTTTTGTAATAATTTTCGGCCTACAGAACCTTCAGAATTACCAGCCTTCGTTTTATAACTTTCGGATTTACAGCATTTCATTTTCAGATAAACGAACTTTCGGAAAACAAATCTCATTTTAATTTCGAATAAACGAACCTTAGAAATAATGCCATTAATGTTCAGATTTACGAACCCTCATTCATCTTCGGAAAATTCACTAATTTAAATTTTGGAAGCAACAAACCTTCGTTATAACGAAAAGCACCCGATAGCCATATTCCTTGTTTATCTGATTAGACTGACTAATACATAACAACATCTTTCCTCATCTACTCCTAGGATTATTCTTTAACTCTGAGTTCTTGCTGTTATTATTAATGTACTTTTTAAATGAATATCTTGTAGTTAAATCAGATATAATAAGGGATGACAATACACAGAGATTGCAAACATTATTTCTGAAATAAAGTGTAATAAGTAAAAAAAAAACAATTATAGATCAGATTCCTCGATATAATGAATATTACGAGTTTTTTTTTCAAAATACCTTACATATCTCAAAGACTCATCTTAAAAGCATAGTCATTGAGAACGAGTAATATACATTAATTACTTGGTGAAAAAATAGTTATATATTCATTTTTTTCTGAAGAATTTCATGTAGGTTTCCTCCACACACAATTTCATTTATTCGTCATGAATGTACCCTTGAGAATAATTTCAATTGATTTTGTGCTATGTAAATGCTTTTTGTAAATACTGAACTTATAAATTATACATTGTCATTGATGGATATTTTAAACGCAACACTGTATGATTTGTGTGGAAACCTAATATATGAATTAAAATGTGTGTAGTGTATTCTTGGGCAACTGTATATAGACATATCACGTGATCTATAAATGAATTATAATGATCATGATAGTATAAGTACATGTACTCTTATTATTTCAATCATCATTATCATTATCCGCGTTATTACTCATACCAATATTATTAATATTACCATTACTCCTGCATTATTGGATATACAATTTATGCAATCCATCAATTTACAGCATTTCACAACAGTCTTCACTGTCCGCATTGTGACATCATTGTGTTGAGGTGGAGTGGGTTTTCCCCTTTTAATGACGTAATCATTGATAAGGTGAAGTTTTTTTGCTACTTTTGTTAACTCCACGTAAATTTTACTCCAAATCAAAAGGACCGTGAAGCTGCAGATTAAATGGGAGACATAACTTTTCACAAGGCTTTCTTTAAAAAATATAGAGCTTTAAGAGTATAGAGCTTAGAGATACATATATTTCATTATGTGTGTGTGTGCGTGTGCGTGCGTGTGTGTGTGTTTGTGTCACTTCAAGCTCATTTTCATGATTTTAACACCAGCAAAGTTTCTCTTATATAGTTTTGCAGTGTTTGGCTCAAAATGTTGCCGTGAAGATCAATCAACGACAGCTGAAACAAAACATGCCATCACGTTTTCCCAAGATGCAACACAGTAACACCTGCATGTTTGTCATTTGTTGTTGTTGGGGTGTTTTTTTTTTTTTGGTTTTTTTTTTTTGCATAGTCACGAGAACATCAGACCTACATGACTTAGCATAGATATGAAATAAAGCAGCGTGATGTGGTAGCCATCGCAGCCAACTTCAACGAATTATTCATTTGGTCGATGAAATAACCGCATCCTTGTCCGACAGTATTATACACACCCTCATTTCGAAAGACCTGCTGATCTAAACCACCGAGTACGTCATCCGATCATATAACACCAAGAAACATGCAAGCAATAGTACGACACAAACTGTGTTCTATATACGTGATGTCAAAATTGGCTGACTGCATTTTTTTTTTCTTTTTGCAAAAGGAGAATTGATATAGATAATAGAAATCAAGTCCATAGTTTTTTATGATAACTGCTCAAGCTATGAGGAAACAAAATCAAACCAATTAGAATTAGTCTGTAGTCTGAAAAGAACAAAAAAAGGTAAAGATTGATACACACAACATTGAAAACCATTGGTCTAAGCGTATAGAAATAAGGGTTATTATTAGAAGTTTCACTAATTGACACCATAGAAAAATTTTCTTTGACAGTCACTATGAATATGCAAATGAATTAGTTTATGAATATTATTATATAACAACTTTTCATACAGTTTGTGCATACACAAAATCTTCACATTTCCGGGTTTTGTTTTTTTTTTCTCCACTGGCAATTATGCCTCAGTCTCAAATCCTAATAATCCGACTGATTATTTTTTAAAGTTATTCTGCAGTGAACAACAGTTTGTTTTGCGCATCATTATTTTGAAGTCGTTCAGCCGTGAACAACAGTTTGTTTTACACTTTTATAACTGCAGACAACTACGATATCGATGGAAAACTGTGACGTTGGCTGAGGCATCATCACTTCAGTCATTTGCATGTTTTTATCAACTGTTGGACAACTGTTTTGCAAAAATTTAACTGATCTTTAGCATTTCATAATTTCCTTATTTTTAAGATTGTAATTATTTTTCTTTTAAATGATACTATTTGTCTTGTTTTAAATCAAGTTATATTGTGGTCCATAGAAATTTCCTTTGAATCTATCATGTCCAGATCATGCGTTTACATTTTACAATACGCCCTGTAAAATGCATCATACTAAAAGGTTTTAGTGGAGCTCCAGCATTCACCAACAGAATTAATATATTTTGAGATTCGTATACTTCAGTCGTTCTTGATAACAATGTTTTCAAAGTCCTAAAAGTTTTATCATTATATGTTAACATTTACTGTAATATATCGGATATGTAATACATGTTGCTGCCTTGAATAACTGTTTGTTTGTTTGTTTTTTTGTTTGTTTAGTTTTTTTTTGTTAACGGATGGGACGCGGAACGTTTTTCGGGGGGGGGGGGGGGGGGCTGCTGCGAGGTCAAGGTCAATGTATAAAGGGCATTGCTCACTCTCGAAAGATGATATTAATCTTGCATAATTTCAAAAGCAAATTCAAAACAAAATAAGTGCAGATGTGTATGTAATATATATATATATATATATATATATATATATATATATATATATATATATATTTGTTTCAATATATATTACAAAAAATAAAAATAAAAAGCTGCATCGCTTCGGTGATCCCTCGCATTTATTCCAAAGTTGATTTACATCCTTTGGGTATATGTCAGGTTAATGTGTATGTGTGTGGCACACATACACACATTATAGTTTCTGACCACACGAGCAAAGGAGAAGGGTTTGGGACGAACACCGTTCTAGGGCTTTCAATAGCTCAGTCGGTAGAGCGCCGTTCTAGTAATCCGGAGGTCTCGGGTTCGAATCCCGATGAAAATCCATTTTCTTTGCTCAAATATATATATATATATATATATATATATATATACATCATCTACACTTATTTTGTCTCGAACATGCTTTTGAGATCATGTACGGTTAATGTCATTATCTTTGGAGAGTAGGTAATGTCCTTTACAAAATCTAGTCAACGCCAATAGACGTCTGATCATAATTTGAAAACAGGTGGCAAACATGGTTACAGTTATTCCAAAGTTCATTAGTACCCACCCTATTATTTTTTTTTTCATTTTCGGATTAGCGAACCTTATATCATCCTTAGATTAATTAACCTTCGAAATGCTATTTTATTTTCGGATTCCCGAACCTTCCGAAAAATGCTAAAAATTTTCAGATAAACGAACTCTGTTTAATCTTCGGATTAACAAACATCTAGGTATACGGAATTCGGGTGTTCGGGAATTACGGACCTTCGAAGTAAACCTTATTTCATTTTGGGATAAACGAACTTTCTGATGCTTGTACCAAATCAATGTCACTGGTTTAAAGGATTAAGGTATCCGACAAGACGTTAAAGGGATGGTACAGTATTGGTGGAGATGAGAATTGGGCTTTTAACTTTTTGGGAGATACCAAGAAAACACTTATGAAATAGTACAGAGCATACCATTTTAAGAGAAATTCAACATTTATTTGATGAAAATCGGGTTTGGAATGACTAAAACATCCTAAAACAAAGTAAAACAAGCGATCGTAATAAAGTGTGGGTCCCACACTTATTAGAATCGCTCTGTTTTGGATATCTCAGCCATTTCAAAACCAATTTTCATCAAATAAACGTTGAATTCCTCATGGAATTACATGCTCTTTCGTATTTCATAAGAGGTTTCTCATTATCTCACCAAAAATGTTAGAAACCTGAAGTTAGGTCTCAACCAAAACTATACGATCCCTTCAATATAATATTAATGTCCGTAAACTTCATTTTTAAAACTGCTGTGTGAACATTGATTACATAGGTAAATTTGTTGCTAAACTAGAATATCTGCACTGAGAAGTGCTAAACATTCTCTGCTGTGCTGGTCTATTATACATTCGTAGCAATTTCCGTGAAAGTTAATTTTGCGGGTCGATCTCTACATTGTATGACTATAATACACTTCCTCGTGCATGAAATGAGTATGCATTTTGTACATAATTCGTGAACATCAGGGTCGGCGCACTGAGCTCAGTATTGTGTTCAATGTGCATTGTGGTAAACGTATCATTACAACTCGTGCGATGAATACTAGTAGGTCCCCACAGGTGCTTATCATAAACATTATTTACACCTCTCTCCCTTTCGCTCTTCTATCACCCCATTCTCTCATATGCCTGTCTATTTTTTTTTCCTTTCAAACAATAACTTAGCAGTATAGGCTAAATAGTGATACATACGTGAGGATGACAATGATTTTGCAGTGTAGAACAGTCAAATTTTCAGATTGTTTGTTACTTTGCCGCGTTTTACCTTTTCCGTCTTGACACTGATCTTGATATGTTCAAATGCAAACAACTTGGATCTCGAATGTATAAAGTACCAATGTTCCGCTATGAAAAAAAAAAAAAATGAGAAAAATCGCGGGAGTTGTTACCCTGCGGAAATGAAAGGAACAATTGTTACGTACCTCTCGCAGTCAAGGAAGTCCGCATTGCCGTGCGTTTGATTTGTGCGCGCCACTGCCGAAAACCGGATGAGTACCTCAGTTTCACATTTTATTGTGTGCACGCACACACAGAAACACACTCCCAGCCACAACAATAGGGTCACATTTTGTGCGTCTGCTTGGTACCGCTGCAGGCGAGAACCGTACTTCTACAGGTTTCTTCTGTGTGAGTATCGATCGCGATTCAGTCACAGACTAAAAAAAAAAAAGAAAACAAAAACCAAAAAACAAAAGTGCCGGGTAGTTTTTCTGTGGCGAACGGACAACATGACTTCCTCGCAATGATTGTTGGTGGTACTCACTGCGGGGCGAAGACGGATCTCCACATTTGCAATTAATTCGTGTCTTTGCAGTGGATAATAATCGTGACCATGGAGGAGGATCGCATGTGCCCTTACTGTCTGCATGGCGATTCAGCAGAGGGTCGGAGTTATACAGGATTACACGGAACCAGAGCAGACGGTGCTGGTGCCGAATCAGCTCAACGTTCGCATAGAACGAATGACGGCGGAATAAGGTCAAAACATTATATCGGAATATATAGCTCGTGTGCTGGATGCCAGCGGATATGCAGCGTCACACCCCGCTGGACTCCGGGCCAAGAGGATCGGTGGCTCGGCGGTGGTAGCAGCTACAGCAGTGGTGTAAGGTTGTCGCGTGGAAAGTGGAATACATTATCATTGTTCTTCGTGCTTCTTCTTGTCCTTGGTGCCTTCGGTAAGTTGAAATTAACAGCGAGGTTTCTTTCTGACCCCCTCACCCTCTAAATGCTAAAGAACTGGCATGGTTTATCGTCAGAAAGCAACATCATTTACACACGACCTATGCTGTACCATACCATGATACACTCACAGCACGACCACGGATACAGGTGTGGGTTTGTTGTTGTTTTTGTCGTATGCTGAAACTGCATGATATAGTATTAGTTCTTGAATGCTTCATAGGTACCTACGTGGTAACTTTAGAAATTTAGTAGAATGTGTTCGTCTGGGCGTGAGTAGAAATGTTTATTCTATTTTATTGTCACTATATAAATTGTCAGACGGCCTCGACGGGAATTCCCCTAACCTCCTTTCGTCTCTCCCCCCCCCCCCCCCCCAAAAAAAGACCAACAAATCAACCTACAAGTAGTAGCCATCTACTGTGTCTAGTCAAGATGAATTTCTCAGGGCTGTGAATACGTGTATAGGCCTATACAACATGATAGATACCAATTCAATATAGAAAATCCTTTTTTTTTTCATCCTTTTCTACCGCCATTCCTGTCATTATAGTCAGGTATTGATATTATCTGTGACAATAATTGGTATATTTGTATCGTGATAGGTATACTAAGTAACTCCATAATGAGAAAAAAGTACAGTATTCTACTTTCACTTGTAAAAACTCTTCATATATATATGCATGTCGACTAAAGTCTGTTATTTCATTTCCTTTTGAAGAACGCAAGCTTGGTGTATAAAGTTAGACTCTGATCCTAACCCCAGCCAGACGCCGTACGAACGACACTTATGTACAGCGACCTGCTATGAACATTGAAGAAGAAGAAGAAGAAAAAAAAGAAGAAGAAGAAGAAGGAGGAGAAGAAGAAGGAGAAGAAGAAGGAGAAGAAGAAGGAGAAGAAGGTGATAAAGAAGGAGAAAAAGAGAAGAAGAAGAAGAAGAAGAAGAAGAGAAGAAAAAGAAGAAGAAGAAAAAGAAGAAAAAGAGAAGAAGAAGAAGAAGAAGAAGAAGAAAGAAAAATCTTGAGATCACGGGAAATCGTTCTATCTCTTCCTCATTTAATTAGACACCGTTATAACCAAGGTTGTAATGGTATCAATAACATATCCATGCGCCAACTGGCAACACCCCCCCCCCCCCCCCCGAGTAGTGAAACACGTAATTAACACCAAACATGAGTAAGTGGAAAAATTGTGACACAGTACGCACCTTCAGTGTATATTATGAGATCACACCTAGCACCTGTAGGCTGTACACGGGAAGGTCAGCGCAGGTCTGGCGAAATCTCTAGCCTATATGCGCCAACCAATGTCCTTCACAACTTCCCTTTATAAGCCTACTCATACACAGCGAGGTTAAAGGGAAATTTGTAACCCTACATAAAATACGAATTTGGATCTGGTGACTGCGGAAATTAGGAGAACGTATTGAAGGTACGAAGAAACAGGACTGTCCGTTTTGTATAATAAAGTATTGAATTCATATAGGTTTGGTTTTGTGCCGTCATCGCTGGATTAATAGTACATGTACACATGTACAACAGTTTTTTTTTATTGATGACATGCATTGTAGTAGTGATAATTGAAGCAGTTTTGTAAAGGGGATTTTTTTTATTTGATTTAATGAAAAGGCACGCATTACCTCGACTTGCTATTTTGCATTTAAAAGGAAGTGAGTCAATTGTTCTTTCATTATGTTAGAACAACCTTTTTAACAAAAAACAAAAAAAAACCAAAACAACAACAGCACCCCCTCCTATGTTTGCTTTTCAATATTACTGAGTAAGTGGAGTTTCGGGTGGTCGTATATGTGTCGTCTTTACCCTTATCCATTGATTGAACAACAACAACAACAACAAAATCTACAACATATCGAAGTAAATGGCTCCTAAGCCGATGTTACTTCGGAGATATAGGCACTACGAGTGTTTGTTGTTGATTTGTTTTCATCCATCTTTTCTGCATTTTTTTTTATAACTTAAATGTTCCTACTTCTTATACGTAACAAAAAAAGAGTCAAATCAATCTGGCAGAATGGAATGGGAAAAAATTTCATTGAAATCAAACGTAAAATGAGAAAATTATTGTCGATCGACATGTAACATGCCCCCCCCCCCCCAAAAAAAAAAGTGATACCGATAGGCGAGCCATTATGCAATACTAATGTGATGCTGCCGTGGGTTCACAAACACACAAAATTTCACTGAATTGATAAACTTGATATGAAATCAGAAAGAGCATGTTGTATATTTAATTTGTGTATATAGTGTTTATCATAACACTTGATAACCTTCAATAGCTGTGTTGACCTCGAGTGGTAGGTTGCATCAACAAAAACGTTATTTTTGACGAAATGGAATATGAAATCACGACGATGTATAAACTAGTGAGTGTATTATGAAGAAATGACATCTGGCATGGGATTGTAAACATAAAGGGTTATTGCGCTCGGAAACCCGCAGTAATTTTTGAAATAATACATCCCATGGCTTTATTCTTCTTTTATAAAAGTTCCGCATTGTTTGTTTTACAATAGAAAAATAATACAGTATACACATAATTATATGATATAGTTATCATCATGATTGTTATTACAATGGAGGCATGTTTGTTACTAATAACTGTAGTCATATTAAATGAGGAGTGGAATTCCTCTTCATTTCAATGTTAGATTCAGGCACTTTTTAACTCCACTAAATGGAAGCAAAGTGTAGAAATGTCAACTTATCTAAAATCATCTCCCGATTGGTTCATGAGTTTGACAATGTGTTACTTTCATCGCCTGTAATGTCCTGATCTTTACAAAATACAATCAACTGTTATTAATCAGACACAAGGGACGCGTTTCAAAAAGATAGCATTCATTATTTTTGACAAATTGGATGTACAAGATGTCGTCATGAAACGTTTGGGATATACCAAGGGCATTCAGAGGAAATTACACGACATGCAAGAAATACATTCGATTCTAATCGCCAATCTTCCACAGGTAAAACGGAGGCGCCTATAGAGGCCGCCTTCGTATTTGTTTCACTGTTTACATATCTCGAGGCAGCGCTGGCAGTATTTTTCAAACTATATTATAGTTATATCCCTCGTGTCTGAGTGATCACTGATAATCACAAGCAACCTCCGGGCGAAATGTGTGTGTGTGGGTGTTTATAGGGAGTGGTCGACAGATTTTCATCAGGAGCCATGCAGTGAGGATGACATAATGATACTTATCTATATAGTCTCTCCAGGTATTTGCGAAAAACAAAGATTTTTTATGCCTCCGCCACGAAGTGGTGCCGGAGGCATAATGTTTTCGGGTTGTCCGTCCGTCCGTACGTACGTCCGTCCGCTTTCGTTTACGCGATAACTTGAGTAATATTGACTGGAATTTTACCAAACTTGGTCCACGTATAAAGTATGATGGGGCAATTAATTGATAAGATTTTGGGTGAAATCAGCCAAAGGTCAAAGGTCAAGGTCAAATCATGAAATTGTATCCGTTTACGCGATAACTCAAGACTGGATCGAGCAAATTTCACCAAACTTTGTCGGAGGATGATGTATGATGGGGCAATTACTTGATAAGTTCTTTACTGAAATCGGACAGAGGTCAAAGGTCAAAGATCAAGGTCAAATCCTAAAATTTATCTGTTTACGTGATAACTCAAAACTGGATGAAGCAGCTTTCACCAAACTTGGTCCAAGGATGATGTATGATGGGACAATTAGTTGAGTAGATTTTAGTGACATCGGCATGAGGTCAAAGGTCAAAAGGTCAAGGTCAAATGCTAAAAATGTTGCTATTTCCCTCATATCTATGCAATGCCCAAAGGTATTTTCTTGAAACTTAGTGTAGACATGTAATACTGCGTAAAGATTCTCCAAAGAGAGTTTCATGTCATAAGGTCAAAGGTCAAAAGGTCAAAGGTTAGGTGAAAATGTTGCAATATCACTTTTCTCGCAAATGGTTCAATGTGTCTTCATGGAACTTGGTGCATACGCATGTACTGACTGGCAGGGATTATCTAGGGAATTGAGGGGTGGTGGGTCAATAGTCAGGGGGGTCAAAGGTCAAGGTCAACTCCTCAAAATTTTACTATTTCCCTCATATACTAGTATATGCAATGCTTGCATTATTAGTTTTAAAACTTAATATATACATGCATTACTTAATGGAGATTCTCCGGGAAATTTCCAGCCAGAAGGTCAAAGGTCAAAGGTTAAGGGTCAAAGGATAGGTTTCATTGCCTCCCTCCCCCCCCCCAAAAAAAAAAAAACTATTTTGTACTTTAATTACACTCTTTCTTCATACCTTGGAAATTACTCAATGCATAAACTTATAAAAGGGTCCGTCAGAAGTCAAATAAAAATTCTCAATTCCCTAAATATGTGTACCTGCACTCTTAGACAATTATAGCATACCCAGTTCAAGGAAAGTGAACATTCAAAATATTTCTGACAAACCTGTCATTTCAATATTTTGCCAGTTATGTGAAACTGTCATCACACATTGTGAAGACATTGTACTATACACCTATTGGAAGAATCATGCATTATGGCGGAGGCATCAGTCGCCATAGCGACATTTCTAGTTTTTTCTTAATATTGTATGCGCTCTTTCACATTAAGTTTTAATTGATGCGACATCACTTTCAATAGATTGTTGGCTTTGGAGTAGTGGAAGGATTTTCACTAGAAGCCAGTGCAGATGATGTTTATTATGATAGTTAATCTATAGTTTCTCCAGGTGTTTGCCAAAACACAAAGGAAACCCTTTTATTTTAGATTTTATTATTCAGCGTCAGTATGGGTGCATCATCAAGTCAATTCGCGATCAGTTGATCGAGGGTGGGGAAGCTGTTGAAGAATTTTCATCAGGATCCAGTGCCAATAGGTTTTCTGATAATAGTCTCCCGAGGTATTTCGCTGAAAACCAAAGCAAACATTAAAAAAAAAAATGTGTTTATATGCGTTGTTTTATTTAACCTATGCAGTGTACAAAACAACAGTTGCATGCATCATCATTTCGATTCGCGATCAATCGATTTCCTATGGCCGATCACTGCTCAGAAGAGGACGATAGCGTCGCCGTACGGCAAACTTTCAATGGTTAATTTTTCGCTGCAATGGCTATTGCATTTTTATTGCAAATTTCTGGCCATGCACGCCTCAGTTCAGCCCCAAGCTTATTATAGTCACCTCCGTAACTGGCAGATTATACGTCTCGTTCCCTTGGTCTCTATAATAATACGGCCAACACGCAAGGCAACCGATGTAATCCCAGAATGCATACATGTACATGTTAATGACTTCGGACTTCTGACTAATGTTGGCGTCTGTTTCTCCAGCACGGAATTCTATGTCTGCCACATACACAGGGTACATGCTTTCCGTGTTGGAAAATACATCATTAGCGAAAGGAATATAGGCATTTCATTGTTGTCACCAAATACAGATGAGAACCATTTTAGTAAATTGACAGTTTTGAGTAATAAAAATGGCGGTTGAGACAGGTGAAGTCTAATGATTTAGTCTGATTCAGTGAAGCTTGACGAAAAGAGTGTATATATTTTCCACAGCTTTGCATTCCAACATGCAATTGAACATTATACGCCCTAAAACAGATTATGGTAAAAGATGTCTTGTATATAAAGGTGCTTCTTTATGGAACGATGTAGTGCGACATGTTTCATATTTCCCTTGATACAATTAAAAAACAACTACATGAATATATAAAATAATTTTGAGTATATGGGAGGATGCGTAACCGGATGGAGTATTTAACCATTCTTTTTTCACTCATCAATTCACAGTCAAAATATCTCAGCAACACCGATCCTCTTCCGTATTTGAAATTCATTTTCACATGCCCTTGTTATTGTTTCTTTTCTTCATGTCGTAATCTAAGGCCTTGTTGGGGTTTTTTCTTTTCCTTATTCCTCTTTTGTGTCTGAAGCAAGCTTATGGTGCTTATACCTTGTTTCTTGCACTTTGCATATGTGATGTAATTGTTTGTCATATTGTATGTATAATGTTTGTATTTTTAACCAGTATGTGTGGACCCCTCTGAAAACCAGCCATTGGCTGACGAGGGTGTTCCACCCCATGAGTGGAAAATAAAAATTGAACTGAATTGAATTGAATTGAGCTCCAGATTAAGGTGATATCTTGATCAGAGTGTAGGCCTATACGCTGAAAGATATGCCGAAAAAGATAATAAAGACTCGATGAGAATGTACAGTTCAAGCACAGATTGTACTAGGAAGACTCGCTGGTGGGCATTGAAGGTGTTCGTTCAGTACAACTTGGTAGCGACAACATTGGGAGATAACATGCTGACATTGAGGTGGCCATTTTCGTATGCTTTTATGACCATGGTCAAATGCGGAGTTGTTGTTTTTTATTTCTCTTAATTCTGCCAGAAACTGGATTGTCCTATATATCTCCTACATCGTAATTACCAGTGCAGCACTTGTCAGTAGCATGTGCGCTGCTCTCGTTACTTTGAGCGTTTCACGAGATAGTGGAAGATAACGGCGTCAAAGCAAAACGGAAGTCATCGCAACTCCCCTCCCCCCACCCCCACCTTCGGAAAAAAAAAATGGTGAAAAAAAGACACCCGCGCACACGCACAGACGCACACGCACGGATGTACAGCAGTGACAAATAACCTATTTAAAGTGTTACCAGGTTATGTTGCCATCAAAATGTCATGTTTCAATCTGAATGAAGATGGACGACCGGATGTTTTTAAATGCCTCTCATCTCCATTAACCTCAATATCGGTCCGACGACCAATTAGCAGGTGATTATGTACTGATCAGAATGAAATTATTTCTATACACCACTGCAAATGAACAGGCTAGCTGGTGCTTTTGTCGATGTACGCGTTGAAGCTTTGCTTGTTTGCATAGCGACCAGTGTCCCATTCCCAGAACATTACTGCACATGAAATGATACCCACCACTATAGAATCTGAAACAGATAAATTAAAGCTCTTACAAAACATATCTATACATATCTCACAAGTGTCATTGTCAATCGTTTGCTAAATGTATATGTTTACACAGTATTACCTAAACATACACTGTTTATATCGATCTGATAATGGGAAAAGAGACCACTGTTTTCATAACATCCTTCCATAGAAATGTGTTGTTGTTTGTTTGTTTTTTCTGTGGAGGAAGTTCAGAGACTCTAACTCTCCCGCTTTCGACGGGAGATCTCCCGCCGAAAGCCCACTTTTGCAAAATCTCCCGTTCTCCCGTTTGAGATTTAATTTCTACCGCACTGGCTCTGTGTCTCTCGTTTGAAATGATTTCTTACTTTTTGTCTTCGTATGTTGAAAAATAAGCCTTTAGATAGCACGAGAGAGCATCAAGAACCCTAATTATTAGAGCTTCTATAGGGCCCAAGCGGGTTCTGGACCCCGGCCGCAAGTAACTTTGCGCTCGTGATATGCGCTTCGCGCACATCAAGTTGGAGTCTCCCGTTTGGTAGGGGTTTTAGGCGGGAAAATCTCCAGATCAGAAGGTGCTTAGGGTTGGAGTCTCTGGAAGTTTGCTTGACACCAACTATTTGTGTAAGTCGTGACTAAATGATTAAGAGAATAACAAACCTTCATAATATTATGGGATAGGACAGTGGTTTGCCGAGAGGAAGCACAGCCTGTATAGGTGTGAATAATAATACGTGCAGAAGGTACCGATACATGCCCAAAGTCACACATGGCAACTTCCGGCTCATAGAGTGAGGTTTTATAAACTTTCTTCTCTTATTGTGCACCATACTGGCGCTTTGGATCCGTGCATTGTTTTGCAAATAGCCTTGACGAAAGCCGTGCCATTTTAGCTCACAAGTTCAACAGTGGTGATGTTGACGCGGCTAAAAAAAAAAAAAATAATAAAAAAAAATCAATAAAATAAGATGAAAATGTTTTTTTCTTTTAATTTTACTTTCCGGCAATGTGAAGAAGCCGTATGAAGAGGGTAAACGTCTGAATTCAAACGATAAAAAGACTCTGAGCCGACTTAACAATTCAATGATACAATGTATATTACAAAATAGTAGTGGAGGACACGCACTGTTATATAGTGTAAGAGATCTCACCTTCCCGAATAATGAGCAAAACGGCAACACAACCTGGTTGTCGACAAATTGCGTACATTGATCAAAGGAAAAAAAAAACACAAGCAAACATACAAGTATTGTTTCATATACTCTCTTGAGCTTACTAAGATATAAATATGGGTAGAGAGGGGAGGGGTGATAGGGGAGGGAGATGGCAAAACGTTTATCTTACCCGGAATATTGTAGTGATTTTATTGCAGAAAAAAGAAACGTATCCCCAAGAATTCACACGCTGAGTGGAACTTTTTTCCCCACATTATTTTCCTCGCCTACATCACAAAGACTGTACAAGCAGGTTAGTCTTCTTGCCACGTTATGTATTATCATAATACGCTGAATATGCACGATATTACAGTGGAAGTGCATGTATTCGTATGGTGCCTTTTCCCTTTCAATATACACACTAAAAGACGAGGGACATAACTTCAATAAAAAAAAAAAAAAAAAAAAACATTCACGGTGCAGCGATGATAGAGCTATAGCATTATCCGTACACCAAGCGTTGTCCATTGCTCGCGCATCTCTTTGTCAAAATAAAGTATGAAAATAGACAACAACAAACGAAAAAACAACAACAACAACAGCCCACGAACACACGCACTTACCCGCACTGCATCTTGCATCTTTGGTGTTTAGTAATATAGGCTTACCAGGGAGGTGGAAGAAAGATGTGTATCCCATGCATTTAGCCATTCGTCAGAATCGGATCAGGGAGGTGAGAGGTAGACACCTCCCTGATCGGATGTACTTATTTGTAATCGTGACCTTCGTATTCCAGAACATATTTGATATGAATATTTGCATTTTTTTTAGACGACGGTGGACAAGTTGCTTCGAGCGGAGGGCTAGTTTGTTGTTGCTGTTGTTCGTATTGAACAAACATATCCATATTAGAAGCAACGAAACACATTTGTCAGTACTTTTTACGTGCCACATTGGATTTCACATCGATCATGTGCAGTGCTCGTCCTTTATCGTTCCATTATACTTCAAGCGACATTTCATGTCAAACTTATTTCTCCAAGACTTCTCAACGTTATCACATTGATACATTACCTGTGAGTTGAGGACGGACTTATTTTGATATATCATGCGTTTCCCACTGCCCATAGACACCTGCCTGTACTGTACTGTACATCCCTCTTTGTCATGCACCAACAGAACACCCGTCAGCACCGACATAATATCTGTCATACACCGACAAAACATTCTTGGATTAGCACCGAATGACTGCAACTGTTCACGCCATGTTTGCCAACTCCCACTCTCCTGTCCCGAATGGACACTTTTATTACACCCCACCCTGGTTTCACCAAGGCACATCACGGTTCTCCGTCACACTCTTCCACACCCTCTCTCTATTATCCATTCGAGAAAAAACGATGGTGTGTAATGATGAGCATATTCTAAGGTAAATGGCCATTTTTGATCTCAGATGAAGCGAAAAATAATAAACAGACAGTCGCCGCCGTTTGCTGAGGACAAGGACAAGAGGGGAAGGGGGATATGATGACGTCATTATGTTCGTCGATTTGTTCCATAATGTCTACGTTCAAGGTTATGACGCGATTGTGTGGAGTTGATTCACGTCCGATCCCTGTGTTGCGGTTTGAATTACGGTAACAATATATTTGCAAAGCATGATATTGTGTTTGAACGCTTTCGTCCGTCGCTATCTATATTGCGTACATGTACTTATTATAGAAACCTACGATCACTCAGCATAATCTACACAAAGAGGTTCAAGAGATGGATTCACAGCAGTCTCGTTCCTTAAACCCTTGTTGTATAGTTGTATGTACCAACCTTGATCACGGAAACCAGTGGATTCATATCTTTCACAAGCCACTCTCTGACGAAGGTTTCTGATAGTAATTACTTTTCGCCATCACTATCCCTGTAAAAGTGTGTGATGACTGATGAAATTAGAATAAAAATTACCCCGGGCATGTCCGAACACAACTAATTTGATAAGCTGATTTATGCAGAACTTACTTCAAGATCATACCATATTATCAATTTTGTTTGTTGGAATTTATCGGAAAGTGATTAAATCGGCTTTCCATCGAGGGTACAGTTTCAAACGCTTTCACAACGTATGCTCTGCATGAAGAGCATACTGTGCACATTTCTGGACGGGATTCATGACTTTTGTTTTGTAATCTGTGAAATATTATATAATTCTATGTTTATGATTTACTTGTGAAATGTGGAATATGGAGCAACTGAAACAGAAATAGAATAACGTATGAATATGTTGTAATTTGTATAAAGTGTGCTGGATCCATTACTATATCGTGATAATCGGTATCGTTTTTTAAAGAGATTTTTAACTTTTTAAGAGATTCTGGGCTGGACTTGGATCCTGCCCACACCAGTACTTATGTGCGTTCATTGCCCAAGACTGTTCTGATTGTTTTATAGTGTTGTTTGATCGCTATAAATGAGGTACATTGTAATTTGCAGCTCGTTTTTTTTCCCCCTCCCTCACACGTCCTTGATTGGGTTGTAAAGACGGATACAGTATACAGCCACCAGCATTGCCTGGTATATACCAGGCTGGCTGGAGATAACGATATTGACAGTCTTCCAATTGTTTGTTTGTCACCTTCCTCTTTACATGCATGTACACTGTATGTATCTTTTCTGTCTTTCACTCAATGTCATTTATGTCCACTTTTCTTTTTGTTCTTCGTCATTTTGCTCATTCTTCTTATCCCGATTTTCTAGTCATTAAAATAAGAATTGACATTTTAGTTACGCTGCAGGACAGTGCGTGTATACGATGCCATAAATGGCACCGACATACAGTTGAGTTACTCGCCCGACGTTTTGTCCAATGCGTGTGTATGAAATCTTTACCACAAAAAGAAAAAAACAAAAAGATGAATAAAAAAAGACCCAAAGAAGAGTTGTTAAATATGCAGAGAGCCATGCAGGACGTGACTCAGCACATCACACATTGGTCACGAAGATACGATGAGATATTTGTGTGTTTCACATCCAATATCCCTATAGTCTCGTATATTATTACAGACCTATAGACCTACATGGCATGGAATCCCAATGTACACCTCTGAGCATGACTCATCCCACTTTAGACGCTGGCCATTTCACAATGCTTTGAGTACCTCCTGCACGACCCCCCCCCCCCCCCCCCCCCCAATACGTCATCGTTGCTACCACTGGTGTCTCACCTCCCTGGCAGTGGTATTACGCGCCACCATGCATGGTGGTATACATATGACCATTCACCATTATATATTTTTTTCGGTTCTTTAATCGCTAATCTACAATGAAACTCTACAAGAGTTAGGACTCGTACTTTACACGGAAGCGGCAGGCACTCAACAATAACTCAGCTAATGAAATAATTGGATATCAAACAATGTTTACTACATGCAGACGCAGCAAATTTCGATGGCTGATAAAAATGATATTGCTTGAACACTGGAAGTTTGTGCTGTTTAGAATGACTGCGAAACTAGTATGAGTGATGGGCAAAAGAGCTCGTGATAAAGGTTGCAAATATTTCCATTATTTATTTTGTTAGACAAACATGTGCCTCTCCTGCGCAAATTTCAGTTTCGGTTTGAAAAAAAAAAAGGGGGCGGGGTAGGGAGTCGTGGTAGTGTTTACTTATGTATACACGTTTTCACACTTTGAAAAGCATACACCCGTGTGAGTGCACCGATACTTTTTTCTTTGCCGAACCGTATGATTCAAGTCACGTATAGTGTATAAAGTTTGTATACGCCTGTACATTATGAAGCACCTGACAATTGTGTGTGTGCATCCATGTGGCTGCAGCATTCTGCGTTTTATAGCAGGACAGTAACTAGAGTTGTCATAAGAAAATAGTAATTCACAAGCGTGATACTTGTAGGTGTATTATGATTGTAGCAGTTGCTATACTGCGGTGAAGACAACTCCTTATGTCGAGATTATTTTATAAGTATTGAGGGAATTTAATCAAAGAGAAAAACTCAACAAACATGCTGGGTCACTGACCTAAAGGGCCGTTTGTGGCTTATAAACCCTTTGCGTGCTTTGAGTCCCAATTGGTAAAAAACAAAACAAAAACAAACAAACAAGCAAACAAACACAAAAACAAACGAGCAAACAAACAAACAACAACAACAACAAACTTCATAGCGTTGTAAACACTTTCCAAAGTCCTGGCTCAGAAATAGTTAAATTTTGATGAGCCATGATGTGATGCGTGTAAAATAAACAGCTTTTCCCTCGTAGCCTACCTTGAATCAATGATATTCTGATAGCGCGAAAGGAAACTTCGTTTACAAACTAATGCACGTCTATCCCGATACAAGTCCCTATACAAGTCTGTATTGATACGACATCGTTATATAAACGATTCTGTAGGGGAGTGGTTGATACCCTCTGACTTTTCAGGACGACATTTGGATAATTTCAATACAAGTATAGATCAGGGGTTCTGGAGTGAGTGATAAGTGCTACGAAAGTTCTATTTATGTATCAGTGTTTCTGTGAAATGGAGTTTGTCGTAACGGGAACATGCTTAATATACTTTGGACGCACACCACAGGGCTGGTTTGCTAATGAAGGCAGCTTCGTGAATAATTCTTCACCGGGGAAAGTGCACTAACCAGCTGTTTGTTTATTCATCTTGAACATGGGAATTAATCGTAGTGTGCGAATGACGGGGGAGTGGGGAGTGGGAGGGTTAAGCTTTCTCATTATTTATATGTAGTAAAATCCCTGGGGTAAAATCTTCACCCATGTATTTCGAGTTCAATGTCCGTTCATGTTCTTGGAGTGCGTTCGTGCGGGCACACAAAGGCCTACATACACGTGCTTATAATGATCAGTGCGTGCCATTTTTTAGTTGTGGTTAAAGCGTAAGTGGCGTATGTACTCTGCGTTCAAGTAGAAAGAGCAAAATGATCCCCCCCCCCCCCGAAAATAGAGAGAGAGAAAAAAAAAGAGGGGGGAAACACACTTGATGGTAGAATTTTCATGAAATGCAAAATAGAATGCGAGCAGCGATACAGTGTTCCAATCACATGTGAATTGAGGTAGTAATGCCATCGCCTCCCAGATCTCTCTGGTGAATTTGCTTTTTGTTGTGACAGTAAAAACAAAACAAAACAAAAATATTACAACCTTTACGTAAGATATCTTATGTATGTGTGCATGTGTGTGTGTGTGTGTTCGTGTAAGTGTGTGTTGACAATGATGATAATATACATTGATCAAAAGTATATTATCATTTATGATCCATTTGATGTTACATGCAAATCGACGAGAGTATCATGAGGTGATGACGTAACCTCATCTGTTTTGCATACTGTGGTTGAGACCATTATCATAGTTCTTTGAAAATATGTGCAATTTTCATATTTCATATTAACTTATGACGTTTCTGTCCAACTTTGCACAAACTTCGTCTCTATCATCTGCTCGACGTGTAACAATGTAAATCTTTATCTTAACATCAAAGTCATTATCTTTCTGTTGTTTTTCTTTGCCTGATGGCAGTATAAAGACAAATGATGATATTTATTATAATAATCATCATGATAATATCATCAACAGCGACTTTTATGTTATCATTTTAAGGCGGTATACATGTTCTGATAATGAACAAGATTATAATGACATTATAGCAATGGGTAAAGTGGAGAGAGTATAGTCATGTCTTTGCGTACTATAACGTATTGCTTATCGCTTGGTATTCATGGTTCTACAGCGCTGTCGAATTAGAAAACGACAGTTATTTTCAGGCTCTTTAGATAGTTTCCTAATATTTCTCCATGAAACTTGGAGGAAGTACATGTATCTTTAATGTGTTGTTAACTGCATGCAAATCAGCTTCTGGGATGGCGAAATAGCAAAGGTGAGCGGTAATTCGTGACTGAAATGAAACGTCCGAATCAATATAAATCTCAGGCTCACAGTTATTACATGTATATATAACTACGAAGAAAGAACGCGTAGACCACAGCTCCATGGTCAATGATGATGAAGACCGTGGATACACCACCTATGGAGATCAGTTGGATACACACCGAAACCTGGCACGTGCAGTGTTCCCATGGGGACCATGGGACCTGATGTAGCAGGAAGTGGCTACCCCCATGTTGACCAAAGACACACGCACATCAAACACCCACAAAAGAATTAAAAAAAAAAACGAAGAGGGAAAAAAAGGTGTATTGAATTTAATCATGTACAAGTATATGCTGATTAGTAAAACTCTCGTTTCTACCAAAAACAGCAAACAAAATTAATGCCTGGCATTGCATGCCGGGAATGATCATCTGATGACAACATCGTTACATCGATAACAACCACAATCACGAGGTCTATATAATGGTCACCGGATATCTCAAAGTTATAGTGCAGTAATTTTAGCTCTAATGTTGCGTCGAAAACGGGCTCTCGAGCTCAAATGTCGCCATTCAATAACAGCTATTATTATAACAGGGTTGTTGTCCTCTGTTCTTCCGATGGGATATATAGCCCTATACATACTTCTGGTCACTGGGAAGCAACATTCCTTACTGAAGGTTAACCATTCTATAAGGCAATTTTGAGGGGGGGGGGGTTCACAAAAGAGTTACAGTGTTCAATTGTATAAAGTGCGGTTCCAAAATACTAGTAACCCCTTCTATTGCAGTGGCGGATCCAGGGGGCAGTGCACCGGGCGCTCCCCCTTTACTTTTTGTTAAAACAAAATGAATAAAAATTGAAAAATGGGGAGAGGGGTGCGTGTGCGCCCCCCCCCCCTAATTTTGTAAAGGCGTCCCCTCTTTATACGGAATTCCTGGATCCGCCCCTGTATTGGTTGCATTTCGGTGCGTGCATTGAATCCCTTCACTTACTTAGTTTGATTCCTCCTTTTGACGCTTCTTTCCGCACCAACTCCTAAGAAGCTGGTTGTCAGCAGCATCCATGACAAAGGTGTATAGTACTGATTTATTAAGAGGAGCAAAAGACGTACAAACATGGGGATAAGCATAAATGTTCTCTCATTACTTTAATCTTGGCTAGAAAGTAACATGAACTAAACTTTACGTGAAGTATTTTAAGCTTTGATTTTCTTTGTACTGCACTTGTTTAGCTCCTTTCGAAAGACTGGTAAATCTAAATCTGTGGAGATTATGAGTGCAGTCATTTCTTAGCCCAAAAGACTGGACGCGTGTAGCCGGACCATGGCGCGTCTAGTTATACATGTCATATTATTCGTATATTGTCAAGTACGTCTCGGATTCAACTTATTGTCATGTCGGTGTATGTATAAGACAGATCATCTGTATTGTGTATAGGGCCTATTTGAATATTTTCTTCTTTGCTTGTGGTGGTTCGACTAAAAAAGTATGTTTTCTCGTTGCCTCGGGAGGAGTCGGTGACTATCAAAGCATATTAAAATCATCTCGCCTAACTTATTTCCATGTGACTTGGACAAATTGAGAACAGCTGCACGCAACCGACAGGCAATGAAAACAAAATTTTAATAGTATCTTCTTTTTTGTAAAACTTGAATGTAATAACAGACACACATGCACGCAAACACGTATGCACACACAAACACAGAATGACACGTCTCTCTCCATGATAAAACCACATCATGATGACCTTTGTATTCATAACTTCAGATCAGCCATATTTCTCTTGTAACAAAGTCAAGATATAGGCATGCGACATGATTGTTGTACCTTTTCCGTGATGGTATTTGGTAGGTTCTATTTCACTGCACGAGTCAGTCTTTTAAATGTTGTCTTAATGCGTGTTCACACTATCAAGTCTTGATGTAGGTATATTATTATGTGATCAAACTTTCAAATGAAAAATCTCGTCCATTTTGTAAAGGATCAAGTATTGTTCTTGTTAAATATAATACCTTAATGTATACCCGTTGAAATAGCGTGATGTAATGCTTCCTGTGGCTATTCAATCTTTCTGTCTTCACGAGCCCTCTGAATTACGTAATACCAACAGTCATTACCGCTATTGACGTTGATTTTCAAGAACGGCGTTCCGGATCAACAGATTTGAATCGAAGTTTGTTGAGCGTCTAGACCAAAATGAATGAATACCCCCGTCCAGACAAAGTGTCAACAAGACCTCTTCTTTCATCTTGTGTATACCAGGTTAAGAGAGAGGGTAGAGTTCTGTTTGGTATCATTGTTACCATCATAATAGAGATACCTCCTTGGTGTTACTTCCGTGTATAACACAAAACACTGTACCTGACACCTGTGTTCTGTTAGAGTACTGTACCCCCCCCCCCCCCCCGATTTTTCCCTCTCACAACAGTCCGGTTCAGTGTGACTATCATGCGATGGTCTCACGCATAATACTGTGAAATATGTATCTTTCATTTTCAAAAGTCAACACGGCAGTGTAGTGGTGGTGGTGTGTGCATATTTATGTGTGCATGTGGGGGATGGGTGGGTATATGTCGTTTTTTCATTTGTATATCTTGTACGATGAAACAGAAGTTGTTTTTTTTTTCAGTGTGATTACGTTGATTTAGTTGAATGTTTGTATTTGTTTCATTGTGAAAACTACATGTATGGTGACATCAAACGGAATTCCAATAAAAAAATAATGTTAAAAATGTCTCTAAGGTTTAAAGAAAAATAAATGCTTTCAAAACGTGTGCATTACATTGTTTCCCGACAGATAATCAAATTATTCAAATGAGATTGGAATCAATTTCTATAGGAAAACCAGCATTTCGCAACCCAGATACAAGTCGATTTTACTTGACACCAATTTGATCAAAATATGCGTTTACCTATAATATAAGACAAAGTCAAACTACTATGGCGTAAAATGATTCACATTCACGTTGTATTGTGAGAGTTCTGTTGTCACCAATCAAAACTTGTAATTCAGGTTTTCTCATTTCAGTTTAGGAAGCTGTGGTTATTGACCCTCAGAGTGTGTGTGAGTTTTTAAATAATATTTTATCTTTCTTTTGCGCTTAATCTAGTTTCAATGTGACTATTATGCCATGGTTTTGTACACGTGCGTGGTGTCATTGTCATGGCAGAACAATGTCACGTTTCCAGGTTTCATGCATGGCAATGCAGTTAAAGGGCATCACTGATTTTGTTGCTTCTGTATAATGCCAAGGCCAAACGTTGAGTCGGGATATACATTATATCTGTGTATGTATACGTGGGCAGATGCTTTTGGTTTTTAGCTATGGATACGAACGCAGGTGAAATCATCTTGTTTGACAACACCCTTTCAACACATGATGGTAGGATACCATATGCCTGTATGCATGCATGCATGCAGGGTTATCTATACACACACACACACACACACACACACACACACTCACGCACCCACACACGACAGATCTATCCTGTTCATTGAACGTATTTGTTTGTAGGCCTATTTGTACCTTTAAAGGGGCATTCGATCCAGACAATATTATGTAAGTTCACATCATATATATATCGATAGTGCCATGCACATTGTAAGTATACAGATTTGTAGGATTTATTGTGGTCCTTGAGAAGATAAACCAATGATCTGAAAAACCCAAAACATGAACCACTGATTGAACAAGGATGATGACATACGAAGTTCACACATTCCAGTAATGTACACAATTTATTGCAATACCACCTGCTTCAAGTTCACTTCGTGGGTAGAATTCATTCATGCTTTCTTATTTTGTTCTGCTTCCTTGGGCAACCAATCATGCATTCTTATGTGGAGCTGCTATGTCGTCACACTTGAAAATACTCTTATTCGTCATCCCAATCACTGTAAATTCTGTAACTCTGTACCTATAATAACCAATTTATAGGTGTTCAAATGACAAAGTCTAAAAATCATCTTAATACGCATTGGCGTGCGTGTCTTCCCTCCAAATTCTAATTGTCCAAGACGACATTTCGCATTGAATGACGTGTGTCAAATCAGAATTTAATGGAACTGGAATGAAAATATATTGATTAAGAATATTCTTTTATTGTCATGTTATCTAAAATGAAATCTTTATAATTGATCAATTATTGTAAGTATGTTTTTATGTGTTTTTTTTTAATCCACATTCATTTATTAATTCATTTAGGCTCTATGATAAGTTATTCATTTGTTTATTTACATGTATGATTATTATCTATTACTATATTCAATTATGCATTCATTCAATTCTATATCTTTTATTTTCGTTGGGTTAACAATGGATTATTTCTCCGAGATTCTTCCCAGACATCGTCAGGTCCCTCGTGGATGAAAAATATTGTGCTATTTTGTCAAATTCACGATTTATCGTCATCACGACTATAATTTTCAATGAATGTTGGGATATCAATTGACAACACTGAACTTTAGAACAAAGACCGACCTCTGTTATTTCAATTTACTTAAAATTTGAGGGTTGCTATACGCACCTGTAAGCAACCGAGAGCGCATGCATTAATCTTGCAGTGTTACGTGTAACGGTATCATTATCCGGCTGAACGTTTGATTACAGGAGCCCATTAATTAAGGGAGCGACGGGGATTGTGTAGAATCTCAATATAGACATCATTCCAAGCTGTATGTAAATCAGGGGGAGGTAGCTATTTTGTCGCGTGGTCGTTTTTCTACCAGTCCAATTATGTAAGTTGTAGTAATGACGCACGAAGCATTTTGAAGGGTATGTATATATCGCTGTTTGGTATATTTTGGCTTGTGATTGTTGTTGTTTTTCCTCATTTCGATATATATATATATATATATATATATATATATATATATATATATACTGTATGTGTGTATGTGTGTGTGTGTGTGTGTGTGCCCATAATCAAATGACTGATGTATAGGCGTGCTATTTTTGTTGCCGAGATCGGATGTTGAAAGTGTGCGCTACTTCATGCATGCGCTTGTCCACTGCCCCATATTCATAATCAGATCCTAGGCTTTGTTGAAGGAGGGCTAATCTTATTCATCTCTTCACCTGTCAGATGAGGGAGACACTCCATCATCACTGATTATATTTGCACCTGCTTTTGGTAACATCCAGTGCATACACATGATATGGTCTTCTACTGACTTACTGATCTTCTTTTTTTTTCGTAAAGTTCTAAATCATTGTTCTTCAAAATTTAGCTAATTGGTCAATATACAAAGCGTACAAAGTATATAGCATTATTTGCTGCCGAATTTTGTGTGATCTATGCTTTATGTCGAGGATAGCATATATAGTAACGATTTCTTCATACACATGTATATACATTTTGGCTAAAATCTTTTCTGAGAAATAGAGCAGCAGATTTCTACTGCTCCCTCAATCGCGTCGGGTAAAACTACTTAGAAGGAATTTATTCATGTTTGAAAACTAGTGAGTCAGTTGCTCCGGAGATTTTTAGATTATCGCGCTCACCATGCTGCCTAAGATCTCCAGCCAGATTGAATTTTCCTTGAATATTTATAGAGTCTATTTGATAAACAGCAGTTGTAAAGGCTTTGCAGTTTTAGCCATTGCTCTTTCAAGCCGTTCAAACACCCCATCCCTTGACCATCCTTTAGAATATTATAGTCGCATATATCTTAAAAGCCCACAAATATAAATACATGTAATGCAATACTCCCGTTTTAACGAAGTCCTCGGGACCGGCGGCTTTCTTTCGTTGTGACGAAATTTCGTTATAACCGAATAGCATAGTATAGAAAGATTTGTTATAGATGATAATTTTAGGCACGAATTTTGGTGTCGATTTTAACGGGAATTTCGTTATAAACCGTGTTCTTAGTGCACTGCACCACTCTCGTAAGAGTTGACGTAAATATAAAGAATGTAAGAGCAAAGAAACAGAACGTTTGAAGTTTCGTCAAGGCAAACCGTGGAATAAGAACGACATTGAACTTTTCAGTGTTCTCACAACGACTCTGATTTTTCGTAACAACCACATCCATGGGTGTATGCAAGGGGGGGGGGGGGGGTCGGGAGGGTCGTACGACCCCCCAAATTTTCAAAAGGTCCACTTTTTGTAAAAGACAATTTCTGTTTTTCGAGGGCTTTTACCCTGGGGTCTATGTACTTTAGGAAGGTGTAAGGTTAGCTAGTTAGCAAGTTTTTTTTAAATGCACTTATGCAGACTTTTTCAACTTGCAAGTGACCAACACAGGTTTTATCACCAATGTTAACATGATAATTTTTTTTTTTTTTAAGTATGCTGGAAAAAGTCACTTTTGTATGCACCAATTGGCCCCATTTTACGATATAAAATTCAAAACTCCCTACTGTGGGAGGGGGCACACCCCCCTCCCACACCCTCCCCCCGCTCCCTCGCAAAGGTAAAGGTTCAAAAATTTTGATTACGACCCCCCAGAAAAAATCCTGGATACCCCCCTGTAGTCATCTGTGCAGATCAATACTGTCACCCCAAAGCTTCCCCACGGTTCTTCCTCAGAAGGGTTGACATTCTCGTTGTTAGATGATCGGGCAATAACAACCCATGCCCACTTTATAAGTCATTATAGCTGTAGATAATATATAACAACACCACAATAGTCTGATGCAAAGAGTACAATTTACAATGTATTGTGTGGATAATTAATTCACGTTACAAAAGGAAATTGAGCAAAAAAATTTTGGCCGCAGGTGAATTAACGAGAAGAACTTGCCAGGTGATGACGTACAGTAATCAGCACCATTATGTGATTGTTACCAATGTACAGTTTGTATACGTCTATAGGCCTACCAATGTATACGTCTTAGACTACCCGTTTCATGAAAACATGAAAAGTTCAATCTCCCATAACGTTCTGTGTGTGTGTGTTGTGTGTGTGTATGTGTGTGTGTTTGTAGTGTCCTATTCTAACGAAACTTCTAGATTACTCTTTTGATTTTTTTTAAATGTACTGTTCATTAAAGTTAGTGTGGACATGTAGAGTGGAGTTCCACTTGAAAACATGATTTTAAGAGATAAGATATGATAAAGTCCTTGAATGCACATCACGCTCCGTTATTTCAAGAAACGCGACCATGATTATAGCTGATATAGATGTTTTGATTTGTTCACCTCGCGAATGTGTAACTTTAGCCCAGTGCGCTCTTTCAGTTCGTTCCAAGATCCATCTTACTGTTTTGCGACATTATGAAGGTTACCATCTCATCAGAAAGCAGATAAAACTATCCGCTCACCATCTATCACACCTTCAGTGTACACTGATCACAAATGAGAAGACAGAATTGTTATGATTATCTCAGGGTCTCAGCTTTAACTAATTTGCGATAGTGATTCATTGAAACAAAATGAAATGACACAGGAACAGGTTTCCCGAGATGCGAAGAAGGGAACCGCATAATCGTTTACGCGCTGGTTGGTGGTGGAATACCGAGTTAAACTGGGTAGAAAACCCCCGACAGAATTTAGAGTACAATATATATATATAGTGTGGACACACACGAGCACTAATATCATACAAAATAATGTATACATACCCACACACACACACACACACACACACACACACACGCACACACACACGTGCACCCGTATCAACCAGCTCAAAATGTAACAGTGAATGACAGTGACCTATGGCAGTTGGTAATGGCATGTACAGTACGTAACTTCGCGACTACACTTCACCTAATTCCCTTTAACGCTATACGCGAACGCAACAAGAGATTTCGTTATATCGCTCTTTGGTTCGACAGGAACTGATTTTCTTCTATGCTGCTGACTAATTTTTGAGTTTGCATCCCCGTTTAAAATGTAATGGAAAGTCATGAAAATAATGATGCATATGCATACCTCTTCATACAGGGAACTTGTCAACGTGCAAATTAGTAGCGATTAATCGCTCACTAAACGCATTTGTTTCTTGGTATATTAAAGGAAATTCATGTTGACACCAGCGAGAATGTCAACATGATCAACGTGTCGAGCAAGGTATCAGCTGAGTGAAGTCATTCTGACAAAAGACTTGCTGATGACGTACTAGCCCCTTTGTCAATCCTCTCAAGTGTGACGAAACACAATGAATTGATCACTGACTAATCGCTCTTTCACACGAGCAGGACGGGAAGAACGAACAATGACACGTTACACAGACAATAACCTTGTGTCAACATGGAAGTCCCATGGTGTCAATAGAAAGGTCAAAGTGTCTGCTGCGAGAGCACTAATTATCATCAACCAATCGAGATTGATACAAAACGACTGAAAGAGTCCAAATATTAAATGGGAAAACTGGTCAATATGAAATGATTTAATGGTACCGACTCCTGCATTTGTTGAGTCCGGGATGAAATAGATATCATGTGTATATCAGTGCATTTTAAATGGATCAATATATTTTTAACGAGGTAATCGTGTCACTGTTAATCATAATGAGGCCGCAGGAGGATATGTAGGTGATTTATCAACTGTTCAGCTAATTCAGCTAATCAGCTATTCAGCTGAAAGAATAAAACCAATACGTGATAGACGTTTGACAGCCAAATTGCAGTATCATGAATACTGCATTGATGTTCTTAATGCTCTCCAGGTGATCCGAATTGGAATCTGTAAGTAATCACCCAAATTAATATTTAATAATTGATGTAGGACTGTTTTTCTAACCCAGGGAAGTTCATGGAACAATGCATTGTGTCGATATTATTGTACGATTCAGCTATTCAGCTGAAAGAATAAAACCAATACGTGATAGACGTTTGACAGCCAAATTGCAGTATCATGAATACTGCATTGATGTTCTTAATGCTCTCCAGGTGATCCGAATTGGAATCTGTAAGTAATCACCCAAATTAATATTTAATAATTGATGTAGGACTGTTTTTCTAACCCAGGGAAGTTCATGGAACAATGCATTGTGTCGATATTATTGTACGATTCAGCTATTCAGCTGAAAGAATAAAACCAATACGTGATAGACGTTTGACAGCCAAATTGCAGTATCATGAATACTGCATTGATGTTCTTAATGCTCTCCAGGTGATCCGAATTGGAATCTGTAAGTAATCACCCAAATTAATATTTAATAATTGATCTAGGACTGTTTTTCTAACATCAGGGAAGTTCATGGAACAATGCATTGTGTCGATATTATTGTACGAACACATTTCTTCAGTCAGTCAGTCATGCGATACAACGTGTATTAAATTGTATGCTTTCTTGGAATTCATGACGCGAAGCCTGTAGAGCGGCCTATACACAACAATGAGCAGTGTCAATACTTCAAAGCGTCATCCTGTTGGCAACACAACGCCAAAAGTCATTCTGAAGTGAAGTTCAATTTCTTTTTTGAAATCTCTTTTCTGCATTCACTCATTTCTTCTTTTCGCGGCAAATTTAAAATGACGAGGAAGTAGAGACTCGTTTAGTTCTTGGGTTCTTGCACGCCGGCTCCGACCGTGATACGAATCATCACATCGATGCGTCACCTCTCTTGTTTACCTTTGGGAGCAGTGATTTATTTTTTTTTTCTTCAAGATATCACATTTGATGAATATCATGTATGGGTGTGTTGTATCACAAAACATCCTACCATATAAAATTTTCGCAATAAAGCCTAAGATATAAGGAAGTATCAGTATTTTCTCAAAAAAAAAAAACCATAACTGTACACGGTTTAATCTGGAAACATTCTTATTATAACTATTGTTCACATTTTGTACATTTAACAAAACTTTATATGGGCAATTCCACGGTAACTCGCGTTACAAATAATGGGTACATTTATGGGATAATGTGCCAATATCTTTGTAATTGGAAGGATCCACAAGTTACTTTTTTCATCATTGGTTAAGTAGACATACACCAACTAAATGAATCCAAAAAGAAAAATAAAGGACAAACATGTTGGGATTCTTGAATCATTTAATTTTGGTAACTCGCGTTACACAAAAAGGACATGGTCAATTCTATAAAGGCCTCTTTTTGGAAAGTCTCCTCATACTAGACAATCCTGATAAAAGTTTTCCTACCTTGAATTGATAGTGGGTTAGGACTCATGAATTAACACTATCAAAGTTGAGTAACAATGACCTGGTAAAATGTAGGGAGCCTTTATATCGGTAACTCGCGTTACGGTAACTCGCGTTACATTATGTCCACTAACACAGGGTGACACAAATTGATGACATACAACTGTTCTGATGGCACTGAATCTTGTGTTGAATATTTTGAGAGATGCTTAGTACATAGTAAAATGAATAAATGTTAAACAAATATTTTACTAATCAACCCAATTGATAGAGAAGAATGTTTTTAAGACTAAAAAGAGCTTCACTCCTCAAAGAGACCCTGAATATGTTTCAATATATACCCAGATGATTTAGGTGTATAAGTACATAATTTTCAGAGTGTAAAAATGAAAGATGTTGAAATTCTTTTAAAAACAAAACATAAAAGTATCAAACCCTATTGACAAGTTTACAAAAAAGCCTACAATCTTTCAAAAATTAAAATCCGGTCTTTTTGAAAACTCTAATTTCTTTGCAACTAACTGACAAATAGACCAGTTCGTAATTCCACTTTGCGCATGAGCAGAAAAAGTTCATTTGTCCCAACAGGCATTTTGGTTTGTAAATTCACTGATATAAGCATCTGTGATGTGATGATTATTCATGTGATCCTTATCTAAATGATGCTTGCCAGCACATCCACCTGACAGCAAGAATGGTATTTTGCAATATAAAAGGAAATAAGCTGTTACTGCATTCAATACAAAACAATGAAATGGATGCTTGCTAAATTATAAACTGATGGGAGTATTCTGATCCCCTGATCGAAATGAAAGTTCATTCTTTTTTTGAACATGAATTCCATAAATTGTTATGTCAGGCAAGTTTTATGCATTATGCCACTTTGAAAAAGAGTGAAGTGCCGAACCAACTGAGAGAAAAGAAAGGTCATTTGTACCAATGTGTACATGAACTACAGTGTAATTACGAACTGGCTTATTACCCTACATCAACTTAAATAAGCACTCAATTGATCAGTGTTTTTGTAGTAGCCATGATTAAAAAAGTCATGGGCGTGCATACTCGAGCAGTATTCGAACTAAGACCTCCTGATCTCCGGACGGGCATCATCTCGCAACTAGACCACCGAACTTCCGCCCGACTAGAAGTGTTGGTTCTAATCCTTATATCATGCAGCGGGTACTGCATAATTATCCAAATTCATGAAATTCTTTCGTTGAGATGTTATTATTGCAACTAATTGACAAATTGCCCTACATCAACATAATAAAAACTGAATTGATCAGTGTTTTATTAGTAGCCATGATAAAAAATCATGGGCACACATGGGTACTTGAGCAGGCCGGATTCGAACCCACAACCTCCTGATCTCCGGACAGGCGTCATTTTCACTAGACCACCGAATAAGTATTAGAACCAAAACTTGCTGCTTTATAGGTCTACTGTAATAAAAATTCTGTAATAGTAATGCAGGAATTTCAGAAGATAAATTTTAGGTTAACCTCGTTCACTGCTGGATGTACATGTACAGACTATGTACACATGCAGTAAGCCTGGCTAGACTCCTCAATGTGGCATGTGATCAGTGGCCTTGATACTAGTATTATACAATCACAGTTTATTAGGCTACTCTCCTTTGTTTCAGTCCAGCATAGTATGTATAACACTAGATTTGATTGTTTTCACCATGATATAGCTCAATTAAGTGTTAAAATTTGCTTACGTTGGTGGAAACTTGTGTTTATAGTCGGTAACTCGCGTTACATACCGGTAACTCGCGTTACATGGTAACTCGCGTTACACTTTTCATTGACATTTTTTAATGTGATGACAGTGTTTATTCAAGTCAACATCCTGTGTACAGTATCAGGATGTGATGAATTTAGAAAATTATGATTCCCAACAAATTACCTCCACTGCTTCCTTCAGAATGAAAAATATTTTTTGTTTCGGTAACTCGCGTTACATGGCTCAAGGGCTGAACTTTCAGGTGGTGATAAAAAATTTTTGAAGGTGGCATAGAAATTTTCTCATGGGAGACTGAAGTAGAACCAATTTGCTTCTTTAAAATGATTTAACTGAAGTGCTAGTAGGATTTTTCTTTTAAAAAAATGTATATCAAGTTAAGCATGCATTTTAGCAATTTGGATGACTGAAAAATTGTCTTGAACATTTGTAGCTGTTTCTCAGGAAATATTTGACCGATTGATATAATTCTTTGAGTTTCTTCAACTTCAATATATGGGTAATACATAATGAGTAATTCTTTTGCAATATAATAAACTTGAAATTTTAGTGCCATGTCCACATTCCCATGGAATTGCCCATATGCAATAATTGTACTGATTCAAATTTTTACATTGGTTATTTCTATCCCTACCTAACATTATTTTTAGAACTATTTTGAAGCACTAAAGCTTTTTTCTTTTTCATCTGCAAATGGTAAATAATGCTCTTAATAGAAGTCGTTGAAACCCTAAATCCAACAAATATATACAAATAAATAAATACAAATAAGTTGACATTTCATTCTGATATATTTTTGAATGAAGAGAGCAACCCATTCTAAAAGAAAAATCTGGTCGACCAAAAAAGTGCATTTTAGATTGTAACATAATTATGTATGATTTCTTGAAATGCATGTCAGAGTGCTTGTGTGGCATGTGGTTCATGCAAAATGAAATAAAATGTATGATGATAGGCATGGAATACCTGTAGGCCTATTACGCAAATGACGTCTCAAGACCCGACGACTGTTTCGAGGCGCTCAGAAAACTATTTCTAACAGTTCAAACAAGACATTTTATATCATTCGTGAAGTTGTCACTGATATGTTGCATTTTGTCCATGAGGTATGCCTACATGTATTATTGTTTTAAAAAGAAAAAGACAACACCAAAAAAAAAAAAAAAGAAAAAAAAAAACAGATAAACGCTTTATTACTAGTATACGGTATTTTACCGACATCAAACCTTTTGTGCTCTGAATGCCATTTTACACAGAAAACCCTAACGCATTGTGCACACTGCCCAAAGTCAATGGTACAGAAGGGGTTAAGTTGAACTGCACTGTTCAATGCGTAGAGGTCCCATTGGATGTGCTCTATTCTGAGCAACACGCTTGGATTTTGAGTAGCTACAACCAGTAGCTCCATGCTACAACCGTGAATTCCAAATCCAGATTCTGAACTCTGACCTTAAATCTCGTCAATCCTTCACTTTATTCCCATCATTCCACCTGCATTGCAATGTATAAGGTAGAATTGTGGGAATAAAGTTGAAGGATGTACCAACTTCGTGCCTTCTGCCTGCCTGTAAATGTAAACATTTAAACCTCTGGCGCGAGATGATTCTGATGATGTATACCAAGAAGGGGAGCTTTATTTTGTTGTGTGGAGAAGAATGGAGTTTATGCGCGTTAAACAAAAACTTGTGATGCGATGCAGTGATGATTCTAAGAATTGAAGAAAGTAGAGAATGGACAAAATATGATGAAAGCGATATGACAAACAGACAACGACTACTCCAAACAAAGCCAACAAAACAATATCCGGGTCAATGCCTTGTAGATTTTCGCCCTTCCAGTGAAATGAGATATTACGCTAATCGTGACAGGTGTTAGAAACTATCATCAGTACCAACACGGATATGATATCATATGATATGATAATATTATGTAAAGAGAACATAGGGCCTTCTTCCCTGTGCGGTTTCTCGCTCGCTGTATCGTTGTGGTTTACTACATGTATGCCGAAAAGAGGACAAACAGATTAAAGCTTGGCAACAATGAACATTTTATAGATATAGATAAATATAGATACGTGTAGTGGTTTCTCTTCATTATGTCGTCATATTTTTTAAATGGAAATCGAGTGAAAATCAAACTAGATACAATACATCTGAGAACAGACTTTTACTGAGCATGAATATAATGAACAAAATGATCAATGACACCGTAATATTGGAGCATAGTTTTACCTCCAAATGACACAATCGACTGTTTACTATATTATGTCTATGGGAATGGGCAATCGGGGAAACGAAGTATTCTGAATTTATAGTCAGCTTAAAAGTCCGATTATGCTCACGAACAATCGTAGACTGTCATTTTATGCTTTCATGACGCAATCCTGAAAGTTAAATAGGAACATGGGGATGTACATTGTAGCTCAATACCAGGAGCAAGTCTGCAGTTGGTTAACCTGTCAATCCAAAGAAACCACATTTCTGTGATCTAGTGCTGTAGATTGTCAAGTATGACTTAAGTATAATAATAACTATTCATTGTTTGTGTTTTTTTATGGGGTATGATAGAGTAAAAAAAAAAAATCAACTCATCTGACCCTTTTGACGTTCATATAACCACATGTACATGTACGCTGGGCTCGACATTAACGGTGGCTTGATGGCCCGAGACCACTTGTGATGTCGGGACGCCAAAGTTCCAGGCTAGGCTATTTTTTGGTGGCCCGATTGCGCTTTTAAAAATTCAAAATGAATTGTTATGTTTCGTCCTATTTCGGGCTACCAAAATTTCACTTGTAAAGATTTTAGTGGCCCGAATTGGCCACCACAGAAAAGAAAAGAAAAGTTTGTGTGGAGCCCTGGTATGTCTAAGTTTGTTTAAGTTGCAGAATTTCCAAAAGCTTCGTAGTTGCCAACTTTATGAATAATTCATGAATTTACCATTACACCCTTGAAGATTCAGCTTTTTCTTTCTCTGTATGATCGAGAAATTCTTGTCAATTTCTTTAGGCATTTATGTAGCTCCAGTGAACTATTCGATCATTCATCGCCCGGGATTCATTGTCCGTCATGCATCGTGCATAAACTTTCTACATTTTCAGTTTCTTCTTGATAGCCTCATGACGGATTTTCACAAAACTTCTCAAGTAGCACCCTAGGGTGATAGGATCTTAATGTGCGGAAATAAACATGGTTTCACAACACATAGGATACCCCCAAAGCTCGGCTGGAATATTTCAGACCTCGATATCATACGCTCTTAGCGGTTCCGTTTGACGTTATTCCGAAAATGGGTTCCCATTTGTGATATTCAAGGAAATCATAAAGTTTGTGAAATTCGATCCTTAAGAGGCTGTACAAAAATATAGTAATACGGGTTATGGGAGTATTGCAACAGAAAGATCCTGTAGCTTTTTCGAAGGCGTGGTGATCATGTGAACCCATTTTTTATCTCGACAAGTTATAATAATGACAAATTGCACGTGATATCTTCAAACGTGCGAACTATGTGGTGGCTATATGATCAAAGGAAGGGTTGCCAAATCCTGCACCAGAACACATCTTGAGAAGGAATCTTCCGTAAATCCTCATGTGTCTCCTATCACAAATTGGTTAACAAGCGCAATGCTGAAACCAGAGTACACCCAGCAGATGAAAGAAGATCGAGTTATACATCGGCCGAAAGGAAAGAAAAGGAGAAAGGCAGATAAGGCCATAAAAAGCTTGTCATAATAACTCGGTGCAACATCTCACATCAGAGACATAACATGATTTAGTTTTTATTGATGGTTATCAGAATATACCTGAAGAGGCAGACTCCTGAAAAGGGTAAAGTAATCCAAGAAAGTTTTAGAATTAGATTTAAGTTGGTAGGATGTTGACAAATGTTCAATTTGCAGATGTTGCATTTGATCGCGACATCTGATATACGAAGTGCCACTTTCGCCGGCGAACGTGACGAATTTGGCATATCATCCTGCGTACATGTATGTAGTGAGTGCCGACAGTTTTTAATAGGATGGCTGTACACCATTAACTCCTTAGTAGATGACACAAGCCAGCTCAGTAAGAGATGAAGAAACGTAATGAGCCATGATGACGTCTCCTGCAGAAGGGTGTTAATCATCCCGCTGTCCTTGCGGGAACGGTATACGTTGATGCAGACGCAATGCACCTCAATCACCTCTTGATTTAGTCACCGGCCCCACCGGCCTGCATCCCAAGAGACTCGTGGAGGTCCCCGACAACACGCCAATCCAGCTCGGTCCAAGGAAGTACGAAAGCGATGACTTTAATGGGTACGATTAATGAAATAGGGATGAGGATGGGAGACGGAGGATGCAATAGAATAAATTCAGAGAAAGGGGGAGGGGCGATGGTGGGAGGGAGAGAGGGTGGAAGGTATGACGGGGAGATTTCATCAGCTGTTCATAATGGTCTTTGAGATGTTACGTAACCATATCATTTCTATGTAAATCTGTGTCAGTGATTCGCTTGAATCTGTTCGTTGCTTTCTGTTTTGGGCGGAAGTTATTTTCTCTCCCCTTTACACCCCCTCCTTCTCATGCGTCTCGTTCTTGATCACTTCATCCCACCCTATCTCCTCACTTGAGATTGTTCTCGTATTTATGAAGATTTTAATTCAAAGTGAAAGTATGGTATAGGATGTCGGAAGTTATCGTTCAATTCTACAAGCACAGGGGGTAACTGCCATATCCGTATTAATAAATTCTGTTCTGGAAAATCGTTTAGTTTTCTCCGACAGACGTCCGAGAAATAGAGGCTAAAACTGCATCCGTCATAGTCATAAATATACAGTGAGCCTATACACTCTCCCTCTGGATTTTGAAGCTTTCATACCCTAACCCGATGTATGTCATGATCAATCCGCAGGGTCATCGATTTAAGTTAATGAAAGCAAAGAGGAGAATATAAACAGTGATATTTATATTTATGAAACTTACAATGTATGTTTAATTAATATGTTTGTACATGAATGTGCATGTACAATGGTGATACATAAACCATTAAATCAAATCAAAATCAAACATTTGGACTATAGAATAGCATCTTGGGTTTTCGGTTTGGGAGCCAGACCTCCAAATTCCCATCTGCGCCGGACCGTACTCGAGGAATGTGCACGTTGAAAACGAGCTTTAGGATGGCTTTCGACCACTCGTTTTTCTCGCTTTGGCACTTAAAACAAGTGAATGGTCTGGTACTTCTCCTCTTCTCATTTGACTGAGTGGAAGCGTCCCAGTTCCCCCAATTTGATAGAAAGGGCCATTAATGACTATACGTTAGCCAGCAACCTACTGTGGGCATCTCGTATGAATCGAGGTTATGCCCATTACACATAAACAGATGGGGGAAAAAAAGAGTAACCCCAGATATCTATGCAATACAAGCCAATTAGCTTTCAGGATGTATACGTCTAACATAATAATACGAAGTTCTGTCGAACTCCGTTCTGTGCTACCTCAACGTATTTGTAATATACCTTTTAAAGTAAATTCATCACATAGTATTTTCTTTGTTTGCGCCTGATGCAGGGATACAGTAGTTGTTACGCTCTTATTTGCAACGGTATTGTTATATTATGCATTCCCTGTTATATATTCCAGATTTATGTGTACGTGTGTGTTCATCTGCACAGCATGTTGTGAAATGGAACAGGAATGCGAAGTATGAAAGATAGGATATAGATTTGTTATTGTTTTCTCAACAACAAAAAAAATAGATCCGAAAGCAAAACAATTTAGATACAAGCTTTTAGTCCTTTCGTTGTGAGGATAGTGTAGTCATCACATCAAGCATAATTACACTGTGTGTTTGTTTATTGTGACGCGCACCTGCAAGCGTTTTCGCTATGTGACGAAGGAGAGAATGCAAACACTCTATGCATCTAAATGATTAATTGACTTTTTATTTGGTCATATTCATTTTTTTTTTTGCTCAGAAAAATCTTACTTTATTACATCTTTGTACTGTTATATTTTCTTTTTCTTTATCGTTTCTCGAAAAAGTTGCCGATAAAAACTGAAAATGAAATTAAGTAATATTGAAAAAATTAAATATGAAATACTAATTATTGTAAGACTGTGAGATAGGCCTGTTGTATAATATTATGAAATAGGGCTGCGAGATATTTTTTGATAATATACTGTAGATTCAGCGAGGTGACAGTCAATAAACCTACATGCATTGCAAAAAAAAATGTACGTCACAAAGGGAACACAATGTACTCGTTTCAAATTCATGACTCTGTTGCCCCTCTTCTACTTGCTTTCTTGCAGTATAAATATTTTTCTCGAATTGCCCCCTTTTTCAGTTTGCATTCAAACTACTCACTGGGGGCTCCCGAGTTGTTATAGCTCAAACGATGTCTTATGCCCATAAATCATTTACGCACTCGTTTACACATACAGCATGACTTTACTGTGACGCTGACAGTTATTGTGCTATCAAATATTAAGATGTGGAGCTGTCCCTTGTGGTACGTGACTTGTTTCTTTCATTATCAACGCGCCTCGTGAAAGCGTGATTACTGAGAAAATTGGAAGCGGGCATCGGGATACCAGAGAAAGCCAGTGGCTTACTATTATATCAGCTCCACTTTCCCTGCCTCTGGAGTTCCTTTCGATTCAATCCTCTTCTTGTTCCTCCTTCTTTAATTTCTCTTTCCTCCTACCATCTCAATCTCACGCATTCTCTTCTTTCGCCTTCTGGTTTCGTTCCTTCCCCCATCTTATACGTAACGTTTATTCACTGTCTTTCTCGTTGGTCTATCACTTGGTCTACTCCCACTTCGTCCAATAGCCATTTTAAGTCTCAACCCTCACGGTCTAATCCCGTTTCGTCTATAACTAGTTCGTCTAATGCCCATTTGGTCCAAATTGCTACTGCATGTTACTGCTATTGCTGCTGCTACAATTGCTACTCATTACCAGTTTATACTTCCAGGTGGGCTATGCCGTTTTGTCTAATACCCACAGTCTATTGTAAGGCAATTGGGAAAATTTTCCAAGGAGACAGAATTCATGGAATTGCAATTAGGCCATCCGGTCATCATATAGGCGAAACAATAGTTAGACAAATTGTGCATTTGTCCAAGGTGAGGATTAGACCAAGCGGACATTTAGGTTAGCCGTAGTGGTGTAACACGAGCTGGGAAGTAGACCATCTGATATTATAGACCAAGTGGCAATAAACCATTACCATGA
This sequence comes from Diadema setosum, assembly GCA_033980235.1. Lineage (NCBI taxonomy): Eukaryota > Metazoa > Echinodermata > Echinoidea > Diadematoida > Diadematidae > Diadema > Diadema setosum. The sequence goes on along the minus strand of CM067075.1, from coordinate 33,604,480 downwards.
TTACCATGTCTTCCTCTTCTCTTATTACAATAATTGCCTTCCATCCCCTAGGCCTCTGAGAACCGCTTCTTCAGACTAGATACCAATGACATCCTACGCAGTATATAAAGAGCTGCGTGGTAATAAAAGGGTTAACCTGTCCTGACTCTTTCACATCACCATGGACATAACTGTCTATCTCACTGAAGTCACAAAGGTCTCTCCATCTCGATCCACACATCCTTCATCACATATTATACTCCTACAAAATCTGCTCGCATCTCACCATGATGTCATCCTGCTTTGCAAGGAATATAACGCGCTCAATCAAGGGTACATGTTTACTTCAAATGCAGGGAATCTATACGGGTGCACGTCACGAGACCGGCACCCACGAGTCTTACAGCCCACGAGTCATACAGCTCATGAGTTCGACACTAAGCAAACAAGGCCCACGAGACCGTGTTGTGTCTGGCGAACTCGTGGGCTGTTTTTACCTAGTGTCGAAATCATGGGCTTTGTTTGCCTAGTGTCGAACTCATGGGCTGTATGACTTGTGAGCTGTATGACTCATGGACCTGTTTGCAATGTCGAACTCGTGGGCTGTATGAATCGTGGGTGTCGGTCTCGTGGGATGACCCCATTTATACGTACATAAGCTTTTATATGGCAAAATGTAATACATGTATATTGTAATGGAAATTTATACTCCCATTTCATTTTAGCAAAATTATGATGGTTGGACTCATACTGTGTTCCGCGTTTTAATCATTGCACCATATTATATAGGAGATAATCGAACTCAAGAGTTCTGCTGTGATAAAGAACGTTTTCTGTACAAAGCTGTAAGGGCGACGGGATACTCCCCATGAGTGTGAGAGATGATGTCACGATTACTCTAGCTATAGCCGAGATCAGTAGAGGTACCCTCCTAAAGGTTGTAGTTTTCAACTCAACTCTCTCTCTAATGATTGCCGTAATAAGCGTATAGTGAAAGACAAAATAATTATGGGGTAAGGGATTTGGGGAAAGCATCGCGTGTGACCATGAGCATTCGATTGTATGTATTACATACATGGTAACATGCGATTTTCATTTCCTGGATCATTAATTTCCGACTCTAGACGTACAATTATTATAATGCAGACGTGGGTATCGTTATAATGAGAAATCTAGAGAAGCATACTTCATTTCGTCATCCTGCTAATCTCATCATTGTGTCAATGTCGTTTGACCTGAGACAGTTACATTCTCGGGGAATGACAGCGCTGATTGACTTAGAGCCCCCGATTAAGGGCCGCTAATAATAATGATTGTTGCATGTTGAATAGAATGAGAATAGAGATGGCAGTTTTTAAATGGGTCCTTAATCAGTAATCAAGAATGGGCGGGAAATGCTCTCTAACGTGGTATTACGATAGGGTATCTCTCCAAAGTAAACGACCGGAAGTCAACTGAAATATCCAGCTTCGTAATGTGATGATTCTCAGAGGGAGTTCCTTTTTTTAACCCGTTCTATACTGAATTCTGAAATCCCCATTACATAGACTTAATATACAGGCCACCAGGTTCCCGTATTGAACGGGTAGGAATGGTTTAGTTTTGGTTGAGACGGGGAATTAAGATTTCAACATTTCACGAGATAATTACAAACCACTTATAGAATATTAAAGAGCATACAATTCCAAGAGATGCTTAAAGTTTATTTGATGAAAATCGCTTGTGAAATGGCTGAGATATCCGCAAACAGAGTAAAACAAAGCCGGATCCGAATACGGAAGGTGGGTGCCACCTTATAGGACCTCCAATTGTTTCTGTATAAATTATTTCGGCCATTTCAAAACCGATTTTCATCAAATAAACTTTGAATACGTCTTAAAATTGTATGCTTTTACATATTTCGTAAGGAGTTTCTCATTAATTCACAAAACAGTTGAAAGCCTGAAGCCCCATCCCAAACAATAATATACCATCCCTTTAACTTGCATTATTTGATTCGCCTAAAATAGGTTTTTACGGATTGTACTGTACAGTTTCCTGAGACGAGACAAATTACAATTACCAACCAACCTTTTGTCTAATTGAATCACACTTTGACTGTTGTTCCGTTTGTTTGTAGGTTTTGTTTTGTTTTTTACTTTGGTTGTTTGTTTGTCTTTTGTTAGTTATCGTCAGTATCCATGAACTTAAAACGACGGCACTTATAATAATAATAATACGCATTAGGATGTATAATAAAGGACGGGACGTCTGTTGAATTATCAGTCGTGATGAATGTAGACAGAACAAGATGACGAACTCGATCGCTTTATATGCACACTTCATTAATATGTCTCTGAAGAAGCTGCGATGTAGATGTAGTTCTCCATGTTACCATGGTTACTTGGCCTCTTCGTATACACTCTCCAGACTCTCTTCATCTGCTTATCTCCCTCTGGTCCGTTCTGAAATGGTGATCCATGTGGTCTAAGCGGCGACAGAAGTCCCCGCTAAGGCACTGTAAGGAGGTACACTAGACGGCTGGAATACCACCGCCTTCCCTCGCGACTGACTTTTGTTCTTGAATGAAACTCTAAGGGCCACTATTGAAAACGTGACTTTGATGCACTAAGTGGGTTTACGAGGTCTGCAATATCATTGTATTGAAGTCTTGTTGTCATCAAGCCAAATGTTAAGAACATTTCGTGTTGATTCGTTTACTCACGTCTTGGGTTCCAAACTCTCATCATCATAATCATTGACCTCGATCTGTTTGATGTCATTGCCATTATTAAAATTGGTGTGTCATTTGATATGCTTATAATTATCATAGAGCTATGAGATGGCCATCAATGAAATGGGATTTCCTGTGTAAGGCATACGGACGCGATGAATCCAAGAGACCGCACAACTATATCATGTTGTTGGTTTGGGTTTTTTGGTGTTTTTTTAACAAGTCTGATACTCTCGTTAATGTTACGACTCAAGGCGGTTTGTAAGAAAGCGAGAAAGAAAAAGTACCCAAAGCGGAAACAGTCTGAAAAGCCAACAGTTTAAAGGAATGGTTAAGTATTGGTGGAGATGAGGATTGGGATTTTACTTTTTGCGAGATAACAAGAAACCACTTGTGAATTGATAACACCCAGCATACTATACCATTCTAAGAGAAATTAAAAGTAAAAAAAAAAAAAAAAAAACGAGCAAAAAAAAAAAAAAAAAAAAAAAAAAACCTACGGTATGTAATTCCAAACGGGAAGACAGTGTTTGTTTGATGAAAATCGGGTTTGGAATGGCTGAGATATCCAAAAACAAAGTAAAACAAAGCGGTTGTAATAAAAGGTATAGGGCCCACCTTTTATTAAGATTGCTCTGTTTTGGGTATCTCAGCCATTTCAAAGCCAATTTTCATCAAACAAACATTGAAATCCCCTTGGAATTACATGGTCTTTCATATGTCATATAGGTTTCTCATTATTTTATAAAAAATGTTATTTCATATAAGGTTTCTCATTATTTTTATCAAAAATGTTAGAAACCTAAAGTTACAACTGTGGAGGTCTAAATCAAAACTATACGATCCCTTTTATCATCTTCAGCACGTTCAGCGTAAACGTTTCAACAACAAAACAAAAAAAATAACAAAGGGAAAGCGAAACAGATTGAAGTTTAGGGAAACCGAAAGCGATTCATTTACGTGGTCATTCTGGAGATAAAAATAATGATGTTAGTAGCAGGTTTGGATTTTATTTCCACGATTGTCAGTATAATACAGAGTTACTAAACAGCTAATCTTTCGGAGTCAGCTGGTGTAATCATCCTCACAAAGTCCTGTGCAATCAAAATAATCACGATGAAACGAGCAAGAACAGATTAGAAAGAAAGGGGAAGAAAAAGAAGAAGGAAGAGCAACTGAACTGTTTGGAATGACTGGAAGAGATCATTGATATACGCTTTTTCCTTGAATTCATCAGTTTTCGGTACTTGTAAAAGAAAGCGTTATCACAATGAAGTTATACCCTGTAGTACAGCTTTGTTGCGTCCGCATTCGATTTCGTTGATACCGTTGTTGAATCTTTAGCTATTTCTGTTCTTGATGTCTGATATACTTTTATGTTTGTTGCTGTTTGCTTAGTCTAGCAATCTTTATGATACAAACCGTAACTATGAGAAGAAATGGTCAAAATGGTTCCGGCGAGATAGAATAATAGTATTACTGATATTATAATACATTTATTGGGCGCTTTTCCACATTAATGTGCGGAGTAACACTGTACTCTAAGAGCACAATGATAAAGGGGAAACAAAAGCAAAGCGAGACAGAACAATGACTCAGCTTCCATTTCTGGTTGCTATATGCATCGCATTTCACATACTTGTATAGCATTGATGTGATTTTCTGTGAGATTTCATATTCAATTCATTCAATTCATTTTATTTTCATTTGTTCATACTTCTCATTTATGAACATTACAACAGAAACCAGACAAGTTCTTTTACCTTGTGAACAATGTGCAGAAAACAAACAATATACATGGTGATAACACAGTAATTACATGTAATGATATCTGGTCAAAATCGGAATCGAAATGGGGTCGATCAAAGAGAAGTATGACGGGACCTACATGAAAGCTAGCTTGTTTGGCTGTAAGCCCCGAGTAATCAGTGTCTGTGAAAAAGAAACGGAGAACGGATAGAAGATAAGACCAGAATGATGATGCAAGGTTGCCAATTTATGTGATAAAAAAGAAGAAGAAGAAGAAAAACAAACAAACTATACTTTAATTTGAACGTACTGTGACCGAGCCATCATTATTATAAAGCCTACTTTGGTATATATACTATCTATTGTTGCATTAAAACTATCACCAGGATATGATCAGTAAGACACAAAAAGTAACATGTACAGCTATTAAGCCATTTGATGCCTGCCGTCAAGCTCTGCATAGAAAGTTAGAGAGGGGTAGAGGGAAAGAGGAAGAGAGGGAAACGAAGTAGAATGTGGAATTGCTAATGATGAATTCAGAGAGCCTGATGGCAAGACCCTAAATGGAATCTGCAACGTGTTGACAAAATGTTTGATTGGACAATAACATAGCACAGTATTACATAAGACATTACGACTATTCAGTGTCTGCAAAATATGCACTCAATAAAGACTCTTTTAATTTACGTTTAAAGGAATATAAAGACGAGCAGCTTGTTATTTCGGGGGAGAGGTCATTCCAGTATCTAGGGCCCGTATACATTATCGTGTTTTTTTTTTAGCGAAAATTGTTCGAATACGTGGAAGGTGAAATGCGTCACTTTGGCGGGTAGGATAATTATGAATCATATAGTTTTTCCTGAACATGCGAGTAAAAACATCCAGTAACTCCTTGGCAGAAAATTTGTACATAAATATGCCGACGTTGTAACTGAACAGATCTGATACTTTCAGTATTTTATTTTTCAAAAATAAATCATTCGTGTGGGACAATACCCGACATGGTTGATATTTCTGATGGCGCGTTTTTGAATACGGAACAGTATATCAAGAAGATTTCTAGTTGCATTCCCCCACACAAGAATACCATAATTAAGGTACGGAGTAATCAAAATAGAATAAAGATTAAGCAGAATTTGACTTGGAAAAACACTCTTAAGTTTATTAAGAACACCCGTATTTTTAGAAAGAATATAACGCACAAATGGCAAGATCTTTGATCCTGATTGCTGCATGGTGTCATCCATATATAGATCGATTGTTCGATCAGTATTGATTGAATGAAGTATCGATGGGTTTGTTCGATGTGTTGATTTCTGTAGAAACGGATATTTCACACCTCTTTCCTTCGATTGGGCCAGATTGATAACAGAAGCCGGCGTCGCGGTGTCCGACTCAACTTCCGGTCAGTTTTCTTGCAGCTGCAGAACGTTCTATCGCGCTATCCTTTTACCAATCTTGCTGTCCACCATATTAAATTCAAGTACATCCCCAAACTTTGACACAACTTGCGCAACGGAGTTTTATTTCTGGTCATCCGCCCGCTAAATTGACCTACCGGTCCGACGGCTTTTGATAATATTTCCGAAAGCCTTTAAACAGAAATGATTAACAAGCAGCAAATGCACCTGACCCATATTTGTCATGTCACGTTACGAGGTGAGACCTCCTAAACTCACGGGTGAATTTCTCGAGGGAATGACAAACGATAGCAGGCAAAGAGATTGGATTCTTGGAAGAGGAAAGGCGGAAGGAGAAGCAACGGAAGAGGTGGAGAAGGAAAAAATGAAAAGTAAAAATGATAATACCGAAAGAATTACTTATTGAGGGTGTGTGTGTGTGTAATAGACATATTATACAGTGTACTTTTCGTGGGTACATGTGCTAAGTCATGCATTCATTTGTTCTTCGGTTGCTATATACACCTACCATGGATATATACTAGCTGCTTCCCGACCGGCACGCACAGAACGTCCGGAAATCCGGAAGTGAGTTGGGAGAGTAGTAGAAACGTCCATCCGGAGAAGCACGTGACCTAAGATTCACTTCTTTTTTTTTTTTCAGACAAGTCACTACTTGGGCTGAACGGTCCATTGTGTACACATTCCTCTTTGTACAGAATGCCTTTATAGACAAGTGAAATGCATTAATGACTGGCGAGACAGACATGCATTTTCTAACTGCATAAATGGAGTTGAACTCATGAATCTCTCAGGGGCATTATCTAGTCAACCATCGTCAATGACTTTTCGCTAAATGTGGCGTTACCGCGCTTTTAAAGATTCTAACCTCCTCTCGCAAGGTTTCCTGAATTTCCGCCCTATCTTTACATAATATACATGATATTGTATGTTAAATTTGGATTCATGCCATCCCGTATTTGAAAGACTCGCTAGGCTCTTCTCCTTCCGATAAGGATATTGGCTGCATCTTCCTAGAGGGAAGAAATGTCTTAAAGGACAAGTTCACCTTCATAGACATGTGGGTTGAGTGAATGCAGCAATATCAGTAGAGCACATCACTGAAAGTTTGAAGAAAATCGGACAATCCGTTCAAAAGTTATGAATTTTTGAAGTTTCTGCTCAGTCACGGCTGGATGAGAAGACTACTATAGCTTTTGATGTCACATGAGTACAACGATATAAAGAAAGTGTAAAGAAAATTCAACATATTTTCACTTTTCTCGCATAACAAAAAAACATTCGACTTCTCTCTTTCAGAAGGCAAGGGAAATAATATTTCCCTTAACATATGTCAGTAACGAGTCGAAGAAATGTGCACTTTATTAAAAAAAACAAAGTTTTGTGAAATTCTCTTTTTATTTTCCTTATACTGTTGTACGCATGTGACATTATTACACTGTAGTAGTCTCCTCATTCATCATGCAGTGATTGCACAGATGCTTTAAAAATTCATAACTTCTGAACGGATTGTCGAATTTTCCCCAAACTTTCACTGATGTGTTCTACTTATATTGTTGCATTCACTCAATCCATATGTATATGAAGGTGGACTTGTCCTTTAAATGTATCATCTTTACCATCATTTTCATCTTATGATAATGAATAATAATGATAATGATTATAATAATAATAATAATAATAATAATAATAATAATAATAATAATAATAATAATAATAATTAAAATGATAATGATAATAGTAAACTATTATTATTATTATCGTTATTGTCGTTATTGATATTATTACTGCTGTCGATATTACCATCATTGTTATAATAATTATAACTATAATTTGATTAACATTGTCATTATCATTGCAAATATTGTAATTATTCTTTTTCAGTAGTACTATATAGGCCTACTTGATCATCACGCTCACAACCATCACCTTTATATTTACATCTTATGTTGCCTGTTTTCACATTGTATAGCTGATCACTGCCAACTTTCTCTTGTTCCGTGTTTTCTCCTTCAGCATTTTTCATTGTCGTCTTGCTGGTAGTAACACTATACCTTAAAGTGGTGTTTTTTTATATATAGTATTGATTGAGATGAAGATTCAGCTTTTAACTTTGCGCGAGATAATTAATAACCACAAAGTTTATTTGATAAAAATCGGTTTTAAAATGGTTGAAATATCCAAAAACAAAGTAAAGCAAAGCGATCCTAATAAAAAGTGGGTTACACCTCTTATTAGGATCGCTTTGTTTTGGACATCTCGGCCTTTTCAAAATCGATTTTCATCAAATATGCATTAAATTCCTCTTAGAATTATGCGCTGTAACATATTTTGTAAGATGTTTCTCATTATCACCAAAAAAAAAAAAAATGTAGGAAACCTGAAGTCCCATCTCTACCAAAACTATTCCATCCCTTTAATGGAACAGTTGTATCAAAACCAATTTGTAATGGATAGGTCGAGTACAGTGCGGGTGCGTCGTGCATGAAACGATCAAACGGCGTGACGGAGACTGCACGCTCGTACCTTCACAGAAAACTTATTCTTTACTCCAGCCAGGGAGGTGGAAGAGAGACCACCTCCCTGCTCCAGAATTGACTGTAACATTAGCCTCTGGAGGAAATTAATTTGGACGGAAGAAAAGAAGATGAATGTCAGCCTATCACCTCTATATGATTATTGTGGAAGACTTGCATAATAGTAATTGTCTATCACGTTCTGTCAATGTCCTTCATGTTGTGTTCTCAAGGGTACATGCATTAACGGACTTGGTTGTAAGCTGATCAAGTTAATTTAATGTGTAATTTAATGTGAAGAACAGACATCCCTTTTTCGTTATCCTCCCCCTTTTTCCATTCACTTGAGCTCATCCTGAACACTCCGGATTCCATGTGCTACCTCTAGATAAGTACATAATTCCAACGCGTATTACCGATCATAATTAAAGAGGCTTTCCAAGTTGAAAGTGATTAAACTATTGTTTTTTTCTCAATGTCACACACACACGCACACACACACACACAAACACACACACACAAAATGAAACATGCTCTTTAGTTTGAATTAGAATATCTGCGACTTTTTGTTTCTCCCTATTTCCTGGCATATACATGTAGTCTGAGTTTATGTTGCTACGGTTGGGCTTGTGCAACCCAGATCATAATTGAACTCCATGGATACAATCTGGGGACAACTGGGTGGTCTTGAAAAGATTCATCACAACAATAAAGAGGAACTTGAATACCCCAAACGTATTAGGAGCTTTGGGCAAACTCTTAGCATAGATTATGAATTTGCAATTTTTTAATAGTAATTCTGCCTTCAGTAAGTGAATATGTGTATTTTTGTTGTTTCTTTTTGTCTTTAATCGGCTTTACCCATCTTGGCATGGTATCACACCTGAATCTCTCTCTGCCGTGATGTGACATCACCTTCTTAAAGGGAAGATAAATCCCAGAACAATGTGGATTGAGTGAAAGCAGCAACATTAGTAGAACACATCAGTGAAAGTTTGAGGAAAATCGGACAATCAATGCAAAAGTTATGAATTTTTAAAGTTTTGATGTTGGAACCGCTGGATGAGGAGACTACTAGAGGTTATGACGTATGAGTGGACTACAATATCAAGAAAATATAAAGAAAATACTACAAAAATCCATTTTTCATGAAAATTACAAATTCCATCAACTTGATATTGACATATGTTAAGGGTAGCAATTATTCCCCTGCTTTCTGAAAGCGGTTGGTCCACTGCTCTTTCATAATTCTAGAAAAGTGAATTTTTGTTGAATATCCTTTATATTTTTTATGATTTTTCTCAAACTTTCACTGATGTGTTCTACTAATGTTGCTCCTTTCACTCAATCCACATTGCTCTTTGGGTTTAACTTCCCTTTAAGATGACGTCACATTACGTTAAATTCGAGACATTATTGTTCAGCTGGCAACGGGCAGTCAGTCACTATATACAGGGAGGTGGAAGAAAGAGCTTCTTCCACCTCCCTGCTATATACGAACGGCTTGTGTGCATGTACATTGTATGTGTACATGCAAGGGAACGATGGTGAGGGCGATGGGAGAATCAGATCAGAGAGCATCCGGGATTCCCTTTAAAGGAAAGTTCTGGTGTTGGAATCGCTGGATGAGGAGACTACTGGAGGTTATGACGTCATATGTGGACAGCAATATAAAGAAAATATAAAGGGAATTCCACAAAAATTCATTTTTCATGAAAATTATACATTCCATTAACTTAATACTGACATTTGTTAGGAGTAGCAATTATTCCCCCTGCTTTCTGAAGGCGGTAAGTCAAATGCTCTTTCATTATGCTAGAAAAGTGAGATGAAAGTGAATTGTTGTGGAATTCCCTTTATATTTTCTTTTTATTGTTGTCCACACATGGCGTCATAACCTCTTATAGTCTCCTCGTCCAGCGGTTCCAACACTAAAACTTAAAAAAAATGCATAACTTTTGCATCGAATGTCCGATTTTCCCTAAAACTTTCACCGATGTGTTGGACTAATAAAATGGCTGCATTCACTCAATCCACATGTATATTAAAGTGGACTTGTCCTTTAAACCCTATAGCGTATGAAATTCTAGATGACTCCTCTGGAGCGGATCGGATTTGAGTGAATCGCATGGAGGGAGATTAGCTTTGTCAGGTCCGTCTCGTTTCCATGATGGTGAAATATTTGTGTGGTTGACAGTCGTGCTGCTCTTCTACGTACATGTAAGCCATCTTCGGCGGGGCGGTGGTAATAGGAATGATGATCTTGGGGATGCACAGGCAGATGAAACGAAAATTTTAGCTTTCTCTTCCTAGATGAAAAGTTTCAATCATGTCCACGCACAATCCATTCTCCTGATGATAGCGGGTCAAAATAGGAAACTGTCAATCGTTGGTATGTCGTCGCCGCTGGGGGCATCTCAGGGAAGAGGGAGAATGACTCTCACCTTCCTGGCCTTTGTGTACAGGGCTCTGGATTTAAAAACAAACTTCGTGTTTGAATCCTGCCCAGTAAGGTTGTCCTCTGACATCATATCAAGCCCGAATTATCCCTCTCGACCCAGGTGTATAAATCAGTAGCCGACAATGCCCTGGTATAATTCTGATGACTGCACGACCCTATATGGGAGAGCGCTGTTTACGATGAGGAGACGAGCCATATACATATATATATATATATATATATATATATATATATATATATATATATATATATATATATATATAGGCCTATTTTCCAGCGTGATAATTTTTCCAAATTCTTATTTTTCGTTCTGATTTTGCATGCTTGACAGAATTTACAACGCAAATGCTAGCAAAAAAAAAAAAAAAATGAGAAGGAAAATAGTTGACACGTTTGCATGGGTAGAGGAGTGTAAAAAGTATGAATATAGTTTTCACTCAGCATTACTTACGCGACAAGGATGATAGTACAATGGTAATTGATAATGATAATCCTGCAAAATGCTACTGCTACTATAACTGCTACTATAACAATGACCATTAAATGAAAATATATACGACTTTACTATTATATTTACTGATATTAATGAAAATAATGGTAACGGTGAAAGTGATGACAATGACGACATTCATTTTGCAACGACATTCACGCTAACTCTTTTTATATTAATTTTGTAAGTTCGACAGGAAATGATTGTTCTTGAGTATTATGTCATATGTATAGAAATCGACTCCCTTTTACACGACACGATACTTATAATGTTGTATTACATGTTGTTTTCACAACATCCCCTGCATGCACGGTTGCAAAAGTTAGTCAGCATAAAAGTGGCTTTGTTTTCTTTACAAGAATAATGTTATTCCATCTGAGGTTTCCACGCTGGTGAATTCATACCAGTTTCAAAATGACTAGAATTATATTTATTTTGTGGTGATTGGTAAGGGTTGAATGCTGAGAGCTGGAGAGGAGTGGTATAGGCAGTAAAATAGGCCTATATCTCTGAGAAGACAGGATTGAGAGGTATACAGAACGTTCGCACAAAATGTTTTCATTTTCCTTTGAAAACCCGCTGAATCTCATTTTGGTTTAAACATAAACACGTTGTGCTCTTTTTATGCAACTCCTCATAAAACAGGTGGAAACAGTCAAATGTACAGTGCCAGTTCATCAAAGCACTCCTAAATGTTCACGTGCACGATTGAGGGTGGCGTTGGGGAGACGTCATAGTTATTGGTATAGTGACATCAATTCCAGTAATTCTGCTGTTTTCTAAAATCCTGTACTTGTGATATTTTACCACTGACATCCTTCCTTCTAATATCTTTACCAAAGAGATATAATACACGCGATATGACATTGTTGTCATCTTGAAGCACCTAATATCTTTACCAAAGAGATATAATACACGCGATATGACATTGTTGTCATCTTGAAGCACGATCGGAAGTAACCTTGCCTACACACGTATGCTCCTTGATATTCTGTCAGCTGTCTGTGAAGTTGTATGTATAGTGTAAGAGTTCTCAAGTAACATGGAAGGATGTCACACAACATTAGCAGAAACTTTAAGAAAGTATATCTTAAGATGGTACTTTGGTGGAGATGAGAATTGGGCTTTTAACTTTTTGCGAGATACCAAGAAAACACTTATGATATAGTACAGTGCATATCATTTGAAAAGGAATTCAAAGTTTATGTGATGAAAATCGGGTTTGGAATGACTGAAACATCCAAAAACAAAGTAAAACAAAGCGATCGTAATAAAGTGTGGGTCCCACACTTTAATAGAATCACTCTTTTTTGGATATCTCAGCCATTTCAAAACCAATTTTTATCATTAATAAACATTGAATTCCTCATAGAATTACATGCTCTTTCATATTTCATAAGAGTTTTCTCATTATCTCACCAAAAAAAAAATTTAGAAACCTGAAATTAAGTCTCAACCAAAACTGTACGATCCCTCTAAAGGGGTGGTATATTATAGTATAAGTTATCGTTAAGGTGGGTACCGTAGGTCCAACTTTTTATTAGGACCACTTTGTTTTTGGATATTTCAACCATTTTAAGACCAATTTTCATCAAATAAATTCTGAATTGCTCTAGAACTGAACACTCTTTCATATTTGTTAATTTCTCGTTATCTCTCTCTCTCCAAAAAAAAAAAAAAAAATCAAAGCCCCATCAGCACCTCAACCAAAACCCTACATGTATCACCCCTTTACAAACGGAAACCTCTAAAGTGTTCCGTTTCCTGTATAATTTGCAGAATCCCGATGTTCGAGAAATCGCCCCTTTTAATGTAACAATTTGATATTTACTTGGACAAAACTATGCATGTTGTGTTATGCATTCTATACAACTCGGCATTTTCCACTGTTGTAGGCTGTACACCCAAACTGCGTTTGGTATGCACTGTAATAATTATGCAGATCATCATCGCATTACTATACTGTGCATTCTGTATTATGCCATACACATTGTATATTGTATTGTATGTTTGTACAATGTGTGTATGTTGATATGCATATTTTTCTAATATGGAAATATCATAATTAGAACATAAGAAAAAAGAGAACTGTCGAGTCGCACTTTTTCTAAACATAAATGATCCAAGCCCAATGGGTATGTTTCTCTTTTTCTTTGACTTCTTCGACTTTTCTTCTAATGTGAGTGTTCACAATACTGTCTCTTTACTTCCCTTTCTGGCCATACAGAGCCATGTCTATGCCAAATTGTGACGGTGTCCGCTCCGCAAGTCTCATACGAAATCAACGAGGGGAGTGCCAGCTCACTCGAATGCAACTACACAACATCCTTCGAACACGACCAAGGGGCGCAAGATGTCTCTCGACCTGTTCTCATCATCGCCTGGTTTAAAGACGGCGTCGAGATCGCCCGTCACCAGGGTACCGTACGGTTGACCCCGTCCGACGTCACGGAAGGGGTTGCGATAGTTCGCCCGGCCACGCTGTTCATTTCGAAAACGACGTCGTCCTACGCCGGAAAGTACACGTGTCGAGTTAGCTACGGTGATGCTGTAGCGAGTAGGAACATGACGCTGTCCGTTCTAGGTGAGTATAAAATATATTGTGTTGCCATCTCATTATCACTATAATGAAATTGTCTATATAAATTATGTTCGGTAATTGTTCATAATGCAATACCAACTCGTTATATTGCGAGCAATGACGTCAGGTCAGGTAATGTAATTCCTTCATTTGACTGTTTGAATACGGGGCTATGACGAGATGATACTGTTTTTTTTATGTAGGCCGTATAATAGTGAAATTTAGATTTTTGCCACACGGACGTTCAGAGGGAGAAAAAAAGACATGTTCTGCGCATGCGCAAAATAGCTTGTCAAAATCTCTCTATTTAAAGCTCCCGTCGTCTGAGTTTTCACTACGCGCTCTTGCATGTCTTGGCTAGTTTTTACGTCCGCTCATTTCACGATGCAGAGAGCTACTTGATGCACTGATCATATGGGGGCGCCATTTTACTTTATATAGGTTTCGTTCCACATGTTCTAGCGTAATCTAAAGCTACTTTGCAACACGACGCAGGGAGAGAGGAGAACGGCCAACGCATTCGTCGTCTGAAACGCCTGCGTCGCAAATCTAAATCTCCCTATTATATCAAGCATTGCACTATGTGTCGTTGTAACGCAACAATTGACAATCCCTTTTTAATTACATTTTTCCCTCAAGACAATATTTTCCCTCAGCGCTGCAAACTTTGGGAAAGTATAACTCGTGGGATGTCAAGTTTTACATTACATCTGTGACATCGGGAAAAAGGCGATTTGTGTGTAATATCAAATATCGTGTGATTGTGGTGTGTAGATGATGACTGTAAGGGACGGAGACTGATGATACAGAATGGTCCGTCGGACTTTTGGATTTACTTTATAGGAGACCCATAATATTTCCGAAATAGTGTACTTACCCTTACTTAGAATAGGGCCTATATTGAATATTTCCGACAGCGATATACCGTGTGCATGTCTTCTTTAATGGATTTTATAGTAAATAGTACAGTATGTCCCCCCCCAAAAAAAAAAAATACAATCAGATTTTCGCGTTGATAACACCCAATATGATGAAACTGTCTAAATGATACTTCAAGGTCTTAAGATATAACATCTTAGCTCTATTTTGCAGAAAACCCCATTCAAATTGGATAAGCGGTCACAGAGAACTGCGAATTGTTGTAAAGCATGTCATGAGTCTGATTCTTCCAAGTTCAGCACTTGGATGCTCTTGTGTGTGAATACAATAGACAAAACTTGGAGGGAAGAGATTCCTGACATCCTCTACAAAATTCCTCATTTCTCTTTGACCACTGAAGCAAATCGAATGGGGTTTTCTGTAAGATGTGGGCAATGAGTTATAGTTTCATACCCTGAATTTGTAGTTAGATTGATTCACTATTTTTGAAGATATGATTGCGGAGCTCCCGTTGTATTTTTTTTTTTGGGGACATACGGTATTCCAACAATACAGTCAATATTACCTTCACCATTTCAAGTGCAAGTGTTTTTCGTTTGATCTCATGTCACAAAGGAAGGTATGAGTAAAGGTTTTTGTTTCAGAGGTTAATGGGAGATTTGTAAAACTTTGACATCGTCACCTCACCTTATTTGCATAATATGCATGCTTGTGATTGCTACACGTATCTCTCTGGTCAAAATATGTAAAGTGAAACATTTTGTGTTTTTAGAACGACCACAATTTAATTGTCTTATATAGTATGTCCCCCTCCCCCCCAAAAAAAAAAAAAAATACAATCGGATTTTCGCATTGATAACTTCCAATAAGATTAAACTATCTAAATGCTACTTCAAGGTTTTAAGATATAACATCTTAGCATTATTTTGCAGAAAACCTCATTCAATTTGGTTAAGAGGTCACAGAGAAAGTTTAGCACTTTGATTCTCTTGGAACTGCATATTAAAGGGAAGATAAACCCCAGAGTAATGTGGATTGAGTGAAAGCAGCAACATTAGTAGAACACATCAGTGAAAGTTTGAAGAAAATCGGACAATCAATGCAAAAGTTATGAATTTTTAAAATTTTGGTGTTGGAACCGCTGGATGAGGAGACTACTAGAGGTTATGACGTATGAGTGGACAACAATACCAAGAAAATATAAAGAAAATTCTACAAAAATCCATTTTTCATGAAAATTACAAATTTCATCAACTTGATATTGACATATGTTAAGGGTAGCAATTATTCCCCCTGCTTTCTGAAAGAGGTTGGTCCATTGCTCTTTCATGATTCTAGAAAAGTGAATTTTTGTTGAATTTCCTTTATATTTTCTTTGTATTGTTGTCCACTCATACGTCATATCCTCTAGTAGTCTCCTCATCCAGCGGTTCCAACACCAAAACTTTAAAAATTCATAACTTTTGCATCGATTGTCCGATTTTCCTCAAACTTTCACTGATGTGTTCTACTAATGTTGCTGCTTTCACTCAATCCACATTGCTCTTGGGGTTTATCTTCCCTTTAATGTGTGAACACAATGGACAGAACTTGGAGGGAAGGGATTCCCGACATGCTCTACAAAACTCCTCATTTCTCTTTGACCACTGAAGCAAATCGGATGGGAATTTCTGCAAGACGTGGATAATAATTTATGGTTTCATGCCCTGAAACTGTATTTGGATTGGTTCTCTATTTTTAAAGTTATCATTGTGGAGGGTCCCGTCGTATTCTTTTTTTTTTTTTTTTTGGGGGGGGGCATACGGTAAAGGTCTTAATCAAATGAATGCGCTTTATTCTAAATACATGGCATATAGTATGTGAAAATGTTTTCTCTAATTCCATCGTGCTGCGCATTTATACAAATCATACATATTAATTTGTATACTATCATATCAAACCACTATTTATAGTCCTAAATCCCGCAATTTGGGTGTAATTTACACCCTACAGAAACACCCTTGGCGCAGCTTGTGTCGTGTGTGTGTGTGTGTGTGTGTGTGTGTGTGTGTGTGTGTGTGTGTGTGTGCGTGTGTGTGTGTGTGATGCTCATGTATGTGAATGCGTAGGTCCTTCTACTGTTAGACCATTACCATGTCAATGAAATGTCATCTTTCCTCATAAAAGGCTGGTGTTACAGGTCAGTGATGATAATCACCTTCCCCCGTATCCCTGCCTCTCCCCCCCCCCCCCCCCCCCCCCCAATTAATTGCCGAGGAGCATGAATACATACCATGCGATACCGGATGATGAATCGTGGTAACACAATATCTGAATAAAACATGATAGTTCTCCTTGGTCTTCCCACGCGCAAGAAGTATAGGACTAGCACAGAAGGAGTGGAAAACGTCACACTGTGCATGCAGCTAGTGGGCCCAACTAGGAAAATGTGTCGAATGAAGTTGAAATGTTATAGGCAGTCACATGATAGATGAATAAACCCTTTGCCCTCATCAGTCGACTGCTGAGGTCTGTTTCGCCAAAGTGAAACTCATTATGCTTAAAGTATGAAATGAGAAAAATCGGAGAAATATAGTAGATAAGATCGGTGAAAATTTTTGGGAATGAAGCAGAAAGTTTTGAGAGTAAGACAAATTGATGACTCTGTTTTATGTATTAGTCTTGAGCAGTTCTCCATTTATTTTGTACACAGAAATTCACATTTCAAGTTGGTGAAATTTTGCGTACAAAATGAATAGAGAGCTGCCGAAGACTTACATCACGCAGAGTTGCCAAGTTTTTCCATTGTAAACTTCTACAATATACATTACTTTTGTAATGTGTTGATTTTTTTTCTAAAATTTTCACTGATTTACTTCTCTGATTTTTTTTTTCCTGTTATATCAAGCAGCATAATGTCAGGACGGAATTTCCTTTTAAAAGATTGGAGTTTTACGTCACAGTCTCTTCAAATAAGCTGTGAAATGTAACAGCTGTTTCGGTTTTTGACGCTCATTTATTCTACGCGGATATATGACTTGCATCATTCTGATAAGGTTTGTTATTAGTTGTATCAGCAGGGAGGTATCTTTCGTCTCACCTCCCTGGTCGTATGGAAATCTTTGAAGTGAAAGAAAAATGTGAAATACTCAAAGTACCACTTCCAATAAACATAGTTAACAGTCTGTCTTGCAGTCAAACACATTTTCTAGGCGACGTAGGAAAAATAGAAAAACCTCTGTGAAAGATATGAAAGATAATTATCCTTCAACGCCTATAAAATTAGATTCTGCAGTCTTGCTTTCCGCATTTTTATCTCCGCCCTGAAGATTAAAGCTGTAAAATTGTTAGAGGCAATACGTGTAATTCGTGTTTATAACTAGTTTGAGATTCCACCAATAATGTAATAACTCGAATGTGATGCAGCTACTGGAGAAAAATACATATAGACCCCCCCCCCCCCCCCAAAAAAAAAAAAAATAAAATAAAATACAATTTTAGCGAGATACTATCTCCCTGAATTCATCTATGGTATGGGAAGTGCTATGGGCAGAATGAATGCCGTCTCACGGAACAATACGAATAAGTTTGCAAATGATTGACAAAGTGCCCTTTATGAACGTACTTTACATCCGTTATCCAGTGTTTTGAGTAATAGCCATGATTTTTTTTTATTATGGCAGTTACTCAAATTACTGACTAATTAGTGTGTATTTGCCTCGATGAAGAGCTTAAATTGTACTCAATCAACTCGACGCAAGAACTGTTGATATGAATAGGAACAAAATTATTATGTCTTCACTCTTTTGCGCGCCATACATAACGTATTCAATCTTCCAATAAGCATTTACTTTGCCTCCTCTGTGTGATGTGTTTTATACTTTTGTCACGGATGAGTAACGCATAAAAGCGACAGCGCATGAGAAAACAAGAATTAAAGGGATGGTATACATTTTCGGTTGAGATGGGGCTTCATGTTTCCAACCCTTTTTAATGATGATTTCGTTGAGATGATGAGAAATCTCTTACGAAATATTATGAAAGAGTATGTAATTCTAAGAGGAATTCAAGTTTATTTGATGAAAATTGGTTTTGAAATGGCTGAGATTACGAAAACGAAGCGATCCTAATAAAAGGCTGGACCCACCTTTTATTGGGATTGCTTGGTATTACTTTGTTTTTGGATATCTCATTCATTTCAAAACTGATTTTCATCAAATAAGCTTTGAATTCCCGTTAAAATTGCCATACCCTTAACAAGCGGTTTCTAAGTAAGGCGGAATCCTCACCTCAACTAATAATATACCTTGAAATCTCTATGAGGTGATCATCGAAGGTGGTTGAGGTGGGGGGGGGGGGTAATGGTGGGGATGGAAGCGGGAAAAGAGAAATTGGTTAGGATGTAACAAACGCTCTGTGTGTAACAGGACTTTCATATCTAAAGCTTTTAACCTTAATTAACATGATTCCAAGGTCGCTTAAATTAATGACCTGCATTAATTTGTTGTTAATAACAATCCAATAACAGGCGTTGCATATAAGCTGTGGTGCATGTGTAGAGGGAATGAACGTGCGGCAGAGAGATTAAAGAGAACCTGAAAGCCAAAAAAAAAAACAGTTTTCATTTCTCTTCGAGAATGAGGCAGTTTGAAAGAAGATAATGCTGATATCAGTTGGCATTTTGAAGGCACAGAGAATGAGGACCAGGGATATCGATGACCGTACCCATAAGTTTTAAATGATCCGTGACCAAAGCCAAATCGCTTATGATTATAGCTCTGTGAAAAATCATTAGAATGGTCCGTCGAGAGCTGGCATTGTTGTGCGTAGTAAGTCCCCGTGTTTGTCATTCTGTGTGCACACTTATTGAATGTTTGCTGAATGTGAATGAACAGATCGAGCTATACTGATAACTAGATACACTGTAATGAGGTTTATATATATATATATATATATATATATATATATATATATATATATATATATATATATATATATTATATATATATATATATACACATGATATATAATTATATATACATATATATATATATATTTATATAATATATTTATATATATATATATATATATATATATATATATATATATATATATATATATTGTGTGTGTGTGTGTGTGTGTATGTATGTAATTAGTTAGTTGTTCCCGTGTTGGTGTAATAATATCAAAAATAAAACTGAAACCAAGTTCATGCTGTAATCATCAACAGTTTATTTCGGCACACAAATTTTAGAGGGATTTGCTCTTTCTCAAGTGTTCTTGATTCTGAGAGAACAATGACAATTAAGTCATAACAATATTGCAACATATATATATATATATATATATATATATATATATGCATATATATATATATATATATATATATATATATATATATGCATATATAGATCTAGATATGTACAAGGATACGCATACTTATGAAATGACTGGGAGGAAGAGAATTCGAATATGTGTGTTTGTTTGTGTGTGTGTTTGTCGGTTTGTGTTCTCCAGTCTAGAACATTTTTGACCCCTATTTGTTTTATCCTTTACTATTCTTCACACGTTCGGTCACTCCCATATAGAAACGGATCTAGAAGGTAAGGATAATAAGGAATAAAGACGCCCTATTTGTAAAGTCTCAGTTTTTTTTTACAGTGTGCTGCACCCACGTATTGCATGATTTTTTTTTTTTTAATGCATGAATTATGTGAATATTCAAGTGAAAATTTTGGTGTCGGATGAAGTTTCCCGCGAACAATGACCTGCAAAAGGACTTAAAATGGGAAGAGCCAATTTGAAAGTATTAAAACCGAACGAATGTATGACTTTAGTAATATACAATATCTATAATGAATGCGTGACAACATTGTGTCATGACTAAGAAAGTTAAACCCTTTCTTCGATAGTTTGGTTTAAAGTTGTATTTCATTTCTTCGTCTTTTTGTTTGGGGGAGGGGAGGGGCTGTGTTTGACATGTAGAGCATTGTACTTTTTTTCTGTTTAGAGTACATCCAAGAATAAATGGAGGTAGAAGTAAAATTGTCGCCGCCTGAGCAGAGACGAGCGACCTCACGAAAACCTTGCAATTAATTGAGTTTTCGTGTTTATTCAAACAAAACATTTCGTTGTGGAACGCCTGGGATAGAAGCGACGCGCAACTTGATCTATTCGTTTGTTTTACGCAGCTAACAGTACTGATTACGGTTGTTAACGTTTACGCGGTCTTTCGATTAGGCCAAATATTTTCTATGAACCAATGTCCAGTAAACGCACAATTTCTCCATAGTGGATAGGACATGGGAGGTTTAGATTGCCATGAACGATTGGCAACTGCAGTGACGAGTGCAAATTGAAATGATGCCAAATATGATAAAAGCAGCAACAAATCAATAGCAGGTTATTACCGATACACCTGCGATGACCTATTTTATATAAACTCTATAATACTATTGTCCAAACAAAAACGAGTGAAACTCCGCCACGCCATGTTTCTTCACGATCAATGACAAAAATTAATGTCATGGCAATTTAGAAATACTATAAGTTTGTTGACAGAATGTGATGACACCGTCAGACTCTTGTTTGGAATGGAATGAATTCTCTTTGCATGAGATGGTATCTGATGTAAATGCATGCTGTTAAGTCGAACATCTTGTAAAAAAAAAAAAATGTATTGATGACGTCACGTCCGCCGTCCTCTCTCCCCTCATCTCGTCCTGTCTATTAAAGACTAAATCCAGTCCAAATATAAGTTAGTCTGATAAAAATGAATGAAATATTACGAGTTCAACGATGAAACATTTGACTAAAATATGATGAAAAATAAGGAAGTTATGTCATTTTGAAGTTTTGCTCATGTTTGGACTGGATTTCTCCTTTAAGGCAGAATAATACACACTTTCTTTGCACTGTTCAAATTCAATGTTTCTGTCATTGAAGTCTGAAACACGATGTTATTCCTGATTGAATAACTTAAGAATAGTGATCAGTTGGATATAACCAGGATTTGAGCCTCGGGCATGCATGATTGCGTTTGAATGCAAGAACTGGACATTTCAAAATTGTATGTAAAAACTGTATGGCAAGTAGTGAGGGTATATGACATGCCCACTTTGCCATTTTCGTGTTCATATTGACTGTTCAAGAACTGTTTCCTGAAAAATTAGGGAAACTTCAAAACCCGATTTTGACAAAAAATTTACCGTTGGACTGGTATTATTTAACTCTTTTTATCAGTTTTATTTATGTTTGGACTGGATTCCTTCTTTACGAAGGAATAATACACACTTTCTTCGCACCCACCCACCCACACACACTGACACACACACACGAACGCCCACACAGAAAAATATTGTCGCTTCAATGTTCGATAACCTCAAACCTTCTGTTCATTATGATCATAATGAAAATGGTGGTTCATTATTTTGTATATATTAGTAGTAGTAGTAGTAGCAGTAGTAGTAGTAGTAGTAGAAGTAGTAATAGTAGTAGTAGTAGTAGCAGTAGTAGTAGTAGTAGTAGCAGTAGTAGTAGTAGTAGTAGCAGCAGCAGTAGTAGTAGTAGTAGTAGTAATAGTAGTAGTAGTATAGGCAGTAGTGGCAGTAGTCAAAGAAGTCGTATAGTAATTGTGATAGTATAAGTAAAGTCATCTTTATATTAATATTCGTTACTGTTGTAGACATAATAATGATAGGCCTATTATACACGACCATTACAACTATCTTCTGTTTTCACTACCTCCGTCTCGCGGTGTCAAAATGTTAACTGAGTTTTATTTTTTGAATTTTAGTGTTGTTTCTTTCTTTTTTTCATCGTCGTATATGTCAATATGGTCCTTGTTGTAGCACACAATCATGGTCCTTGTTTCAGAACATATACGTACATGGGTTAAGGATGTAAACGATTGCCTTTGTGTGTGTGTGTGTGTGTGTGTGTGAGCGTGTGTGTGTGTGTGTGTGTGTGTGTGTGTGTGTGTGTGTGTGTGTTATGTGTGTGTGTGTTTTAGAGTGAACACAAAGCCTTGTTAACAAATTCCCCATATGCCATTATTCTCCAAAATAGGTTCAACTTTGCACCTATACCAATGTCTCACTGGGAGCACCCATACAGGTTCAATTTTGCACCTTTTAGACCAGTGAGCACCTTTAAAGGTGGTATATAAACTGATTTATGATAATTCTGGACCTGGATTTCTACTTCTTTTTAATGAAAATTTCCTTATAACCGTGTTCGTTAGACCGGGAGCGCATTGTATAGGCCTATACCAGAAACCTCTTGGTGTCGTGTGTATGTGTATAATGTAATGTATTTATAAATTTTCAACACGTTATTCAGATGAAGCTGTATATGACATTGAATCTTATATCTTTAATCTTCTTTTTTTTGCGCTCGTTATTAATATCACTGTACCCTCAAATGGTCTAGTTATTTCCCTTTGAAAACAGATTTATCAAATCATACTATAGGTATATTTTGTTAACAAATATTTGACATCATGCGTACAATGTTTGCTGTGAGTATCTCGCGAGTATTTCAATTCATTTAGCTTATCGACCTAGTCTTTCGGCGACAGGTTTTCATGATTATGATGCATTGTGATTTTTTTTTTTTCAATTCTCATACATTTCTTTTCCTGTACTTAATTTTTAGGGGTTTTTTTTAGGTTCAGGTAGAAAACACATTGTAAAAGTGTCACGTGATTCGATGTATTATCGTAAAGTAAAGAATCCCATTGTTAACTGTTTTTGTCAGATAGGGAACATTGTTGTCAATAATGGTTTATTAAATATTATGTAATTGAAATTATGAGATGGCTAATGAATGGTGTAAATAAAATTAATAGAGAAACAATATACAGATAAAAATTTGGTGATGCGATTATTTCGTTGTAAGTACCGAGTGAATCCCTAGTAGATATAAATCTTTTAAGTTACATTCATCAGGTAATTTACCAGTGATGACTTCCTCGAGATTATCTGAAATATTAATCAACCCTTTCGGAAAGAGTGACTAATGAAGATTTGACTAATACAGGTCAATAAGTGACTTGTGAAGCGATGTTATCTTCAAGTCTCCTCCTACACCACACAAAGCCCATATCTGTTCACGCAATGCGGAATAGCCGAAAAGAATTTCGAAAATGAGTGTTACTTGCCATGCTTACTGCTCGATCTTTTGACAGTTTGAGCATAAGTATTACGCCATAATGAATATGTTTGTTTCAGTTCACGCTCTTTGTAGTTTGGTTTTGCAAATTTCCGTTTTGTTTTGTTGCATTACGACGTGTGGTCTGCACAAAATGTCTCGTTCACTTCTGTTACCCCGTATATCCTTTCGTGTGTTTTCTGTTGTTTGCTGTGATCATGGTGATAATGTGATTTGTTGATTTGATTTTTGTAGTGTTTACCGCTTATGTACATAGCCCCCATGCGAGATTCAGGTGACTTTGTTCAAACACTTATTTTCTGTGCAACATTCAAATCAATTTTTCAAACTGTCTTCGAATCAGATTGTACCAAATGATGCTTTGACTCCGAATTTATGGATGCTGCAGTGAAAGACCGTGTATATATATATATATATATATATATATATATATATAAATTATATATATATAGCTTCTTATATATATACATATATATATATATATTTACATATATGTATATATATATATATATATATAGTATAATGAATTGCAAACTGTATTGCGCGCATCTAACATGATCATGATTTGATGTTGTAAACATGGCACAACGTACTCCTTTTCAGAATGTAGCATGCATTGAGACTCCCAATTTTTTTTGTCAACTTTTGAAAAATAATTGAAGAACAATACTTTATTATCACTGAAGTTTCAAGCGTCAGCCTGTGAATCTGATTCATACTTGAACAACACTTTTCTTTCCAGTTAGTCAGAGCTGCATGCACACTGACTGATATTCATTTTAACTATAATAATACTCTCTGCATAATACAAGGTAACGCATTTGTCAATTCAACTGCTAAACAGTTTGAAGAAAAGACAAATCATCAAATATAATACGGCACATGATTTTATGTACAAATTATATTGTAACGAAATAAGAACAATGCTCTCTTGCAGTTGTAAAAAAAACCACAAACAAACGAAACAAATGCGATGAAAAGGATCTCTGATCCACTGAAAAGCATAGCTTATGAAATAGGACGTGGATCACTCGGGGAAAAAACACACAAACGCATAAGTATAGTATATTGTAATAAATTATTATAGGATAGATCTCGTAAGTGGTCGTCGAAGTATTATTATACAATATATTATTGTTAAAATAACACATGTCGCAGTTATTTTTGTATATTTTGTTCATTTTTTTTTATCTCCCTGACGGATTTTCCGAACAGGAAACAAGCCGACAATAGAGGGATATGAAGACCTGGACTCGGCAACCTTTGAAGGTGGTGCCACTCTAAGGCTAACGTGTAAAGGATTCTACCCACTCATGTGGAGCTATCCATACAACATCGATAACGAACGGGTGTCCATCAGGTCGACACTCGTGCAAATACAGGGTAAGATTTATCATTTAAAAGATGATCAAAATTCATTTATATATTTACTTAAGAGAAAGTTGCCCCAAAATATATGAGTGGATTCAGGTCAAGCCGAAATTTTCCCTAGTACAATGATTTCGCTAAAGCCATAAACCATTAAAATGTAATCTGTTGATAGTTCGACTGCGAAAAAGGCAGTGTATTGAAAGAGAGTCTTGAAATACAGAGCTCTGCTGTTGAAATAAGTTTATAAGATATTGAATAGAGTTTTACGCGCCTCTTAAGTGTACAGAGATTTGGCCATTGAATTTGGCGTAGTGATAAACAGTAGCAAGAATAGAAAAAAAAAAAACCTCTTAATAACCATTTGTCCAAGGAGGATTCCAACTCCATGGCCTTCATGTTTCCTCGAAAAAGGTCTGTAGTTGAAGACTGCGTGAAGTGCTTCCCGTGTTTTCATGTTTCCTTGGAAAAAATTCCAGGAGACTACATGAAGACATGGTGCTCCCCGTGGACTTGATGTTTCCTTAAAAAGAGGTCCGTACTATCAGACTATAGAGAAGATTGCACGAATTGACGATGCTCTCTGCCGATGATAATGCATCTCCAGACACATTTCTGTGTGGGTGGAGCCGAGAAAAGCATCAGCACTTGCGGAAACCGATCCTACATTTAGGACAAACCTGTCGTTCTCTGTTTCCGGACAACCCTTTTATATTTTTTTTGTTGGTTAATCTGGTTGTTTGGGTTTTTTTCTCATACCTCAAATCATACTGCGGAGACTTTGACACGGGGCACTTTCAGGCAATACCTTGGTGTAAAAATGCTTGTATTCCACTATGTCTTTAGATTGCACTAAACGCAACATCCAGTGTAAAAAGAAGCACCATGTGTGATAAAAAAATATGTAAAAAAAAAGATAACAGGTGCTATTGTTCATATACGAGCGTACTAAAGTCAGACTTAGTTTATTTTATTTTATACCGCAGGTTTGGCCTGTTCAGTTTTGTAAAACTGCTTTCCAAAGGCGCCCTGCAGTAATAACAAACATCATTCCACAGGAAAATGCAAAATACAATGATAGGAAACATTGTACACTACAAACATCGAGAGTGGATAAATAAGTATACTTAAATACATAAATACATGTGTATAGCACTGTTACAAATCAATTGAATCGTTATATAAGGTTTTGCATTTTGTTTTAATCCATAAAGGGATGTAGGCCTACATGTTTGAACATTTACAGGGAGTGCATTAAACAAACTGGCTCCGATAAATGCATATTGTGACAAGGAAAACCAAGAACAAATAATAAGGGGATTGAGTGAAAACAAATATAACAAAATTCAGTCATAGATTAGCATTAAAAAGTAAAGTCTTGAAGATATCAAAGGATAGGGAAATACGGACGAACCGTGGTTATATCATTCCACAATCGAGGTGCAGTCGTCACAAAATCATTGTCCCCCGCTCTACTGTTGCTTTTGGGTACAAAAAGAAACATGAAAAAAAAAATACAATAAGAATTCCACAAAATTTCATTTTTTATGAAAAGTGCACATTCCATCGACTCGTTTATGACATATGTCAAGGGTAAGTCCTTTCTGAAAGAGACAAGTCAAGTGCTCTTTCGTTATACTAGAAAAGTTTGTGAAAGCAGCAATACTAGTAGAATCGAAAATCTGCACAATCGCATCTTTGTAATTAATTGTTTCACTCACAAAAAAAAGAAATAGTAAATACATATGTAACACTAAAGCTCTGTCGTTTCTTTGTCCGATTTCAATTCTATTGTACCATTTGCAAGATGTCTGTACACAGTGCATGTTTATAGCTGACATTTTGAAGTCACCGTGCGGCGATTCTGAGAGCAGAATTACTGTGTGTGAAATGCCTGCCCTTCTGCTGGTATTATTTTACTGTATACACTTCAAAATGGAGTAGCACTTCACTTTAAGCATACTGGGATAATATATTATATCCCTGCGAAGCATGTCAACTCTCCTTAACAATGTATGATGTCACAACGAGGCTACCCCCCCCCCCCCCACCCATTTTGTGGTGAATCTCGCCGACCCGTATACCCACCGGGACTGAAATTGCATCCGACTTGGTGTGCAACAGCTGACGCCAAATGCAATGACATGGGTGAATCCGTAAACAAACGGATCCAACCGCCCCCTGTCAGGCAACACGCTGAGACACAATTTCTTCTCCTTCTTTCCCTGTAATAGGGCATGATCATAATCGTAATTCTCTACTACACACTTCTAAATAAAATTGTAATAAAATGCTGGCCTTGATTAGCCTTCTTGCTATAATTGTTGCTGTGTTTAATTTTGAATATTGTGCGGTTTATATTTTGTTTTGCAAATAACGAAAATGATAATGGTGATGATAATAATGATAATGATAATGATGACCATCATCATAATAATGGTTATAATAATAATTGTGCTGAATATGAAATAATGATGAGGTTTTGTAAAGCGCAAGTCAGACTTGGAAAAAAATCATTGCGTTTTACAAAACATATAACATAATACAAAATAAAATGCACTATAAATTGCAGCATATAAAGCTGCAACAATGATTCTAAATAAACGAAACAGCTCAACGTTGTGAACATGATTATAGTCTGCTCTAATTGAATGAATTAGAAAACGTACGCAATTTCATCATGTTCATACCAATGAATTAACAATGTTGTTGCTTGATAATCAAATGTCATTAAACTTTGATACTTGGGTCGAGTGTCAATCGCATTCGCTGCATGCATAGCTTCATGTCACTGACGTATAGAGTAAAAGTAGTGACATAGTGGGGATTTTGTTGGGTGAAAATGAAAAAAAGGAGTGTCTATGACACACGCAGAACGATGTCTATGAGACAGTGATTATGTGAATTGAGGCTAAGATTTTGTATACTATTATTTTTTCCATTCTTTTTCCCCCAGCCAGCGTGTTTTATAGTCATTACTGAATCTCGTGCTAAATCTGACCTCGTGTATTTTGTCACCATTTTGTGCTTATAAATTATTCCAAATAAACTTATCATTTTTATACATATATTTGATGTTTTATGTGAGGTAACTTGGAAAAAACGAGATATTTAATTAATTGCAATTTCCAAGCTGGGCTTATATTTCAGTGAGTTAGTTTTCTCTGCTTGTTTCCCCTCCTTTCTCTTCGTCAG
The DNA here is from genome assembly GCA_033980235.1 of Diadema setosum. NCBI lineage: Eukaryota > Metazoa > Echinodermata > Echinoidea > Diadematoida > Diadematidae > Diadema > Diadema setosum. The sequence goes on along the minus strand of CM067075.1, from coordinate 33,575,978 downwards.
TCTAATAATTATTTCCTTTCCGCGTTTCTGCTCATATAAAACTAATCATTCTTCTTGTCGCTTGCCTTCTCCTGGATATTATCCTTTAACTGTCATCTGTGTAAAACAGCATTACCAAGAGGAGGGAGTAGTAACAGAAGTGCAATCATCCGTTATTATGATACCAATTATCCTTATTCCGCCATCATTACTCCTACAGTTACAGCTTGTTTGTCACGTTTATAATTATATTAATTTCGTCTTTCCGTGGTATATCATTGTCATCATCGTTATCAATGTCATCATCGACGTGAAGAGCATTGTTAATGTTGAGATTATGTCTGTGCCTACCTGATCCTCTCTAGTAAAAGATTCTTCTGACTGGGAAGAGACAAACAATATCACGATCAGGAATGCGACCTATACGGACTCTGGGCTCTTCACGTGCACACACTCCCACGATGGTGACCTCAGCGGCGATGGGACTTCTCTCTCGACAGAGATCTACGCGTTCGTCACGGATTTGACAGGTGTATTTTGAGATCTTGGGGAACAAATTGGGAAACATATTGGTATCAAATAGATCGCATTGTTTCCCCTCTACCTCCCTTACCCCTACCCCTCCCCCCCCCCCCCCCCCCCTCCCCCTTGTGATTTCTGCCCATCACTGTTTAAAGTCACTATCTTTTTAAGATTTTTTTTTTAAAAAAAAAAGCTTTTTATAGTGCTTTGAAAGTAGTTCTTAAATGTGAGTGAGGGATAGAAACAACCAAAGAAAAATGTTAATTAGTTTGATCAATGTTAAGTATTGTTAAATATACAAAAAGTGAACTATAAGTTTGCTAAAGTCGTTTCTAGAATAAACTGACTACAGTCGTTTACGGTTCATTGAGAAAAATTGTGCTATTTCCTTGTGGCTTTATGCCAAATTTGTATAAGGTAGGATGTTTTGTGGTCAAACTGTACTATACATCTTATGCATCAAATGTCATCGTTTGAACGTCTTTTTTAAAATCACTGTTCCCAATAAGCAGTGGCTTTAAATCACAGTATAGGAGGCAATCTGTGACTTTGTTCGCTCTTAATAATCGAGAAAAGGTGATGGGAGAGGAAGATAGGTTCAAGTCACAAGACTGACACCCACGAGTCATATAGCCTATGAGTTATACAGCCCACGAGTCATACAGCTCAACACTACGCAAATACGGTCCACGAGACCGACACATTAAACCCGTGTTATATCTGTCAAATTCGTGGGCTGTTTTTACCTAGTGTCGGTCTCATGGCCTCTATTTTCCTAGTGTCAAACTCGTGGGCTGTAGTACTCATGGGCGTCGGTCTTGTGGGATGACCCCGATACGATGGGGAGACAAGTTGGGAAGGGGAAAGTGGCGTATCAGGAAGGGGGCAACAAGTGGGGAAAAAGAAGATGAAGGGGGAAAAGTTGGTTTTGAATCAGAAGGTAGGCTGGAAGGGGAGAGGGAATGGTATATATGAGGGGAGAAGAAAGGGAATTGACTACAAGGGGTAGGGGATGCTGGATGTGGAGCGAAATGGGTGAAAAATAAGTGGGAGAGAAAGAACCATGGATTAGTTTCATCTCCAGTCGTTGTGACCAGGGGGGTGTTTCACAAAGCTGTTCTTAACCCTAAAGGGGCCGGGCTTTTTTGGCTATGCTCAGGCCGGGGGGGGGGGGGGGGGGGGGGGGCGGATTCCGCCCCCCCCCCCCCCCCGAGATCTCGGCCATCGGTGGCGCGATCGCGATGAAATTTTGCATGCGTGAGACCTGCGTCATAATCTACAAGATTGTGTCATAAGATTTTTTGAAACAATCAATTTCTGATTTTAATTAATTAATTATGCAAATTAAGCTCAAGATCATATTTTAGCCTAATTAAAAGCATTGAGAGTCTAATTTTTGGTCTGTAAATCTGTTGCAGCATATTCAACGATTGTACATCACAAAAACTTCCAAAATTCATTTCAATTCTTATGTATTTTATTGTTTTCAGAATTTCTTATGTATTTCTTTGTTTTTCAACTTTTGTTTTTTCTTTGTTTTTTCATTGGAAATTGTCACTGACCACTTTTCTACCATAATTAGCACAAAACTAATCAATGAAAGTGATTAATTGTAAAAATAATCAGGTTTTTATGACTTTCACAACAGAGCACTGTTTTCCATAGGAAATGTACACAAAATCACAAAATTGTGCCCGTTTTGGGGCGACATTCCGTTGCAAAAATGGGCGTGGCTTCGCAAAAGTACGCGCGGACGTCGCAAATTTGGTCTCAAAAGTTGCGCGAGACTTGAACAAACAAAGTCAAGAAGCCTCGCGACGAGGCCTTCTCGCGTAACAGAATTATAGCGCGAAACGTCGAGGGGGGGGGGGGGGGCGGATTCCGCCCCCCCCCCCCCCCCGGCCCTTTTAGGGTTAAAGTTAAGAAGGACTTACGTGCGACTGGTGATCAGTTCTTGTGTGCTATACTTATCAGAATCTCAATAACTCAGCACAAGAACTGATCACCAGTCGCAATTAAGTCCTTCTTAACTTTAAGAACAGCTTTGTGAAACACCTCCCAGGAGAACAACAGGAGAAGAGACAAGATCTAGAGTCTCATTGTCTGCATTCCAATGTTATGTATTATACTGCAGTTTATATGTTTATTGAATTTGTGTCCTACTTTGGTTGTTTAATTGCCCTATTGGAGTTGCTCATGACCAGTGACGAAAATCAGAAATGAGTGGACTTATTTTTTGGTATACATTGCTCTTACGCTATATCCCTTGCAATTTACGCTGCAGTTGCTCCGTGAGTGTTGGTCAGCTCATTTTCGTTTATAAGAGTGCGTGTTCTGTTTGAGGTTGTATTGACCTTCCAAGTCTGCTAATAACCTGATGATACATTTTGTTCTAATCCACTCTCAAAACATGTGGCTCAACATACTCAGGTTGAATGTAGGTAGGGCTCAATATACGTGCCGGAATTGGTAAAGGTGATTCAATGGGTTGTAAACTAACGGTAATGTAGGATCTGTCATCTTATAAATCATTGTTCTTTTCTTGTGAACACCATAAAAACAATGAAAACGTCCATGTGTTTTAACAGATAATTGCAGTTAAATTCTCAATCAAAGTCTCTGCGTTCATGGTGCAGAATCTCTCATTCATGTGCAGGTACGCAAATTATTGAGAGCTATTGGGAAAACACTCATAGACTTTGTACTTGTCGCTTAATATGGATCTCAGGGATGGAATTTGCCTATAGTTATAACGTCACAAATTGTCTGCACAAGTCCCAACAACAACAATAACAATAAACAAACAAGCATGCCTTGTTGAACAAAATTTTCACTGAACGTGTTTGTGTTTTTATCATCAATCTCAACCAGTTGCCGATAATTTGTTCTTGCCGAGTGACGTGACCAGTATGACCATCTACTACGGAGATGATCTCATACTGCCCTGCCGGGTGACGGTGCCCGATGCGAACGTGATGCTCATCAGGGCCGACCAGACTGAAGTACCCCCTGATGAGCTGCCACCCTACGACAATCGAAGAGGATTTCTGCTGAATTCCAGTACTGCGTCGGAATTCTCCGGGCGTGTCAGCTGTCAGGCCAGCTACCGGGGACTGACAGCTATGCGGTCCTTCTACATTGACATCATAAGTATGTACATATGTCAGTTGGGTTTTTTCTTTCAGTTCGCTGTCAAAGTTCTGTGATTAAAATCTTCGACCATTTTTCTCTACCATTTAGTTTACATAATGGTCAGTGTAGCTTACTTGCTAAATTACTTTACCATAACTACCATAACTACCACAGAACATTTCTGGCGGAAAAAGTTGATGGAGAATGATATTCTAATATGAAAGTAAACTTGATGACCTTTGATCTTGACCCTTGGCCTTTTGTCTCTATTGTCTCACCACCATAATTTCCTGTATCACCTTTCAAACAAAAACATGTGATCTTTGAAGATTTGTAGAGTGAACAGTTAATAGTAAGACGTAGGCCTATAAAGTACCTTAAACTTTGACCTTGTCACCTTGTCATGATCTTGTACTTTTATCTTGCCCTCAAACTTATATGACAACTGGACATTCCAAGCTAAAATTACATAATGGAATATATATATATATATATATATACATATATATATATTTATATATTTATATAGATAGATATACAAATTCAACAGAAGTTTAACAACCTTTCGCCTATCACCTTTAGGAATTTTGAAAATACAGTGCACTCCCGTTATAACGAACACAGTTATAACAAAATTCCAGTGACAACAAAATAAAAATTCAGGCCGCAACGTTATACGCACTATGTATTTTTATCGTATATTTGTTCGTTTATACAATATTGTGATATAATGGGCATTAGCATTGATACTCTATTCTTATTTCTTATAATTGCCGAAGCCAGTGTATCTCAAAATAACTATATTTTTACAAATGACCTAAGTAATTTATATCTAATACAATAGCTGTAAAAAAAACAAAAAAAACAAAACAACCTTGAATAATTATTGTTTACTCATTATTTATCTAGTGATGCACGTCCCACAAGCTTTGCTTTTTAATGGATCGCTATTTTCCATAATTGAAGTTATTTTCCGAACGCTCACGAAGTATACATGCATTGTTCCTCGTAATTATTGTACATATGTTGTTGTATATGATTTATTTTGTATACTACATGAATCTTTTGTAAACGTTTGGACAATATCATTTCATGACATGTATACTTTGTATTATGTTTTGATTTTCGTTGATTGGAAATAAACTATGATTGAATTGAATTGAATTGAAATGAAAGAAAACTGCTGGTCCCGAGGACTTCGTTATAACGTAAGTCTACGGTATCTAGAGCCTACTCAGCACCTGTGCCCCTCATGTAGCATGTGGGAAAATCCACAAAATATTTTTCTCTCCTTTGACAATTTTTTTAATAGCTCAGTAACAGCATGTGATGAGGCAGAAACATGTAAATAGATGGATGGATAAATGGTGAAAGACTGAATCCAAAACATGGCTATTCTTCCAGGGGAAGGAGGCATAGACCTAAATATGTCTAATATTTTTGCAAATCTACTTTGTAATGATATCCTTCTGTGCATCACTACAAAATATCCAGATATATTGCCTGAGTATTAAATTTCCAGGAAACCTTATGAAAAATTAGATTTATTACCCTGCCGCTGCATTGGGGCTGGCTCTGTCTGACCGTGGCTGGTGTTCAGAATGAAATGACTGCTGTTCAGTTGTTGATAAGGCTGGTTCATCTGACCATGGATGGTGGTCAGAATGAGATGACTGCAGCTGGGATGAGGCTGGTTTATCTGACCATGGGTGGTGGTCAGAATGAGATAACTGCTGCTGGGATGAGGCTGGTTCTATCTGACCATGGCTGGTGGGCAGAAGCTTGTTCATCTGACTATACTGGTGGTAAGAATGAGATGACTGCCGCTTGGATAAGGCTGGTTCATCTCACCATGGCAGGTGGTCAGAATGAGATGACCGCTGTTCAATGGATGAGGCTAGTTTATCTGACCATGGATGGTGGTCAGAATGAAATGACTGCTGCTGAGATGAGGCTGGTTCATCCGACCATGGATGGTGGTCAGAATGAGAAGACTGCTGTTCAGTGGAGGAGGTTAGTTTATCTGACCATGGCTGGTGGTCAGAATGAGATGACTGCTGCTGAGATGAGGCTAGTTATTTTGACCATGCCCGATGGATGGTAGTCAGAATGAGATGACTGCTGCTGGGATGAGGCTAGTTAGTCTGACTGTGGCTTGCTGTCAGAATCAGATGATTGCTGCTTGGATGAGGCTGGTTAATCTGACTGTGGCTGGTTGTCAGAATGAGATGACTACTGCTTGGATGAGGCTTGTTCATCTGACCATGGATGGCATGGTCAGAATGAGATTACTGCTGCTTGAATAAGACTGATTCATCTGACCAGGGATGGTGGTCAGAATGAGATGACTGCTGTTGGGATGAGGCTGCATGGTTCATCTGAGCATTGTTAGTGGTCAGACTGAGATGACTGCTGCTTGGATGAGGCTGGTTCATGTGACCATGGCTAGTGGTCAAAATGAGGTGACTGCTGCTGGGATGAGGCTGGTTCATTTATCACCATGGCTAGTTCACATATTATGACCACGGCTCGTGGTCAGATTGAGATGACTGCTGCTGGGATGAGGCTGGTTCATCTGACCATGGACGGTAGTCAGAATGAGATGACTACTGCTGGGATGAGACCACTTCATCTGACCATGGCTACTGGTCAGAATGAGATGACTGCTGCTGGGATGAGGCTCTTTCAGTTGACCATGGCTGGTTGTCAGTCAGATGACAGCTGCTGGGATGAGGGTACTGTAGTTTATCTAGCCGTGGCTGGTATTTAGATTGAGATAACTGCTGATAGGATGAGGGTAGTTCATGTGACAGTGGTTGGTGGTCAAAATGAGATGACTGCTGTTCAGTGGATGAGACTGGTACATTTGACCATTGCTGGTGGTCAGAATGAGATGACTGATGCTGGGATGAGGCTGCTTCATCTGACCATGAATGGTGGTCAGAATGAGATGACTGCTATTGGGATGAGGCTACCCGCTAGTTTATATGACCATGGTTGGTTGTCAGACTGAGATGACTTCTGCTTGGATTGACGGGGTTCATATATGATCATGGCTAGTGGTCAGATTGAGATGACTGCTGCTTGGATGAGTCTGGTTAATCTGACTGTTGCTGGTAGCCAGAATGAGATGCCTGCTGCTGAGTTGGTGCTGGTACAATCTCAACATCTGACCATGGCTGGTACCGTGGTTCTCAGATTGAGATGACTGCTTCTGGGCACGACAGGATTGGCTTCCCTGCCATACATTGTGAAGAAGGGGTACAAACCTATTGGAGAATTATGGATGGTTGCATTCCGTTTTGCATATTTGATGTTGGTGGTGATTTCTGTTAATGTGTTTCCACCACATTGCACTTGGGCTGCGTGAGGATGAACTCGAGTTTTTCACTCATTAGCATGGAGGTGACCCGTTTATTTCGTGGTCATCAAGATAGTACATCAGGGTTTTCTTTTGATTAATCTTTCTTGTATGTCAGCCAAATGTATATGAATGGAGTTTCACTATCCACCACTTGGGTATTACTGAGAATAGGTGAATGACGATTGATCATTGAGAGTGGGTGACTACCTGAAGTTCTATAGGCCTACAAACTGAACTAAATAACAAACTAATACTGAAAGGAAGTTTAAACCAAAAGGAAATGTCAATTTTAGCTGTCTAACACAGCCACTAGATGTGTCATTTATATTCACTTTGTTTGTTTGTTTGTTTTTGCTTTTGCAGAAACACCAACCCTACATGTTGCCAACCGGACAATGAGGGAGGGTAGTCCTCTCTCCTTAACATGCACAGGGGGACGTCCACTTATTTGGAAGCATTCATCTTCCCTCAGCAGGGAAGCTGTCATTGAGGTGTCCGCTTTGCGCGCAGGGGATGGCTCCTTGAACTACAGGAGCACCCTTACCATCAAATCAGCCTATTACACGGACACGGGGAGATTTTCTTGCCTTTTCCTGCAGTATTTTGACAAGGATGACCCATTGCTGGAGGAATCAGTGTATATCTTTGTCATCAGTGAAGGTAAAAGATGAAATTATGCAGATTTTGGTAATATTATACAATTCTACTCTTTACTTCTTTGTGACCCAAAATGATTTTTAGCTACTCAAGGCACAGGTCATCCTTACAGGGATATGTTTGCTTAACATGAGGTTACTTTGTGCAAACCGTGTAAAGTCAATATATTTTGCATTCTGACATCCTGACGGCTCTGTCACTTCAACTCTAAAAGGAGGTTTCCCACAATCATATTCCATACATTGTTTTAGTAATTTCAGGAAGATTATTGATGCATTTAGTGAGAGTTTGAGCTCACAATCTGAATCTGTTCTGAAGTACCGGGTAGTGAATTTGTAATGTTTTTGTCAGTTCCATGTACCACCCTAAAATAGTATTCAATAACAACTTAAATTTGTGACATGAGCGTGTATACTCATATTACGAAAATATGAAAAGGATTTTAGCAAATGTGATCCATTTAGAAAAAAAGTGGACAATCCAGTGAGTCCCTGATGTGTTGTTACTCAAGACTGTCTCTATTGTTTCTCCTGCAGATTCGTCTCACAAATTCTTGCCCATTGATGAACCGAGTTTGCCATACATCGAGTATGATGCCACATCAACATTCGTTGTTCCCTGCAGAGTATCTGATCCTCACCTGCAAGTAAACGCAACAGTCAGTTACAAGGACTCGCAGAATGAATACAAGGAATTTTACAAGCTCTGGGATCTGACTTACAATCCTGAGATAGGTTTCATGGTTGATCCAGTTAATACCAGAGGGAAATCTGTCATCAGCTTGACTTTCCAATGCACCCTGGACATCAAAGAAGTTTTGCCGCTTTCCTTTATTTTGCAAAGAAGAGGAGGTGAGTATGTGTTGCAAGAGATGATGGAGACATTTGATCTGATGATTCTAGCAAAGCTAACATCAAGTGCGCCATTCAAATTGATTATTAATGCTCCAACATAAAACAATTAGTATACCAACTGTGACACCTGCATTAAGTATCATAACTTAACTCTTTTGTGAATAGGGTAAAAATTGCTGGCACATAACATTGTGCTAATGTAAAGGTGTGCAGTGGCGGATCCAGAGGGGGTTGCACTGGGCATGTGCCCCCTCTATATTTTTGGTTAAAACAAAGGAAAGAAAAAGAAAAAAAGGGGGGTGGGGTGGTGTGTGCACCCCCCCCCCCCTTTATTTTTGCAATGGTGCCCTCCCTTTATGGAATTCCTGGATCCACCCCTGGTGTGTTCATTTCATTTGCATGACATCAGAGTTATGGATAAGGGCATGGCCCCCTGGTCGAACAGTGTCAACACTTAAGTATCTACCCTGGGTAAAGAAGACCATGTTGTTGTAGTTGGTATTATTATTATTATTGTTATTATCATTATTGTTATTATTAATATTATTATCATTATTAGTATAATAATAATAATAATAATAATAGTAATTATTATTATTATTGTTATTATTATTATTATTATTATTATTATTATTATTATTATTATTACTATCATTATTATTATATTTATTAATATGTTTATAACTATTATTATTATTATTATCATCATTATTATTATCATTATCATCATCATCATCCACTGTGATGGTCTACTGTTGGTTTGCTCCATTTTAGTGAATTAGAGTGTTAGTTTACTTCATGGAACATCATGATTTCTCCACAGAGGCACTGGTCCCACTCTTTTTAGAGGTAAGTGCGAGCGCAGTGCAGTACATTGCTGGAACGGATGAGCTGAGACTCAGCTGTGTAGGCATCATTCCGTCCTCTGTATATCAACTGGAGAACTCCCAGGATTTTAAACCATTGTTTGCATGGACGTCTCCAGGACAACGGCCGTCTGACGATAACCCTGTAAGTTGTTGCAAGAAAGAGCATGTTGTACAGCAGATGCATAGTTTCTTATGTGCCTCCTGAATAATCTGATGATTTTGAAAATTGATTCCGACCTACTTACCAAAATGTCAGAGGGGTACTGTCATGTGATTATTACCTCCGCCAAGGGAGGAGGTTGCGTTTTCGTTACCGCTGGTTTGTGTGTTTGTTTGTTCGTTAGTTAGTTAGTTTGTCCGTGTGCAAAATAACTCAAAAAGTGGTTAACGGATTTTAGCCCTATTACCACCACGTTTCGCGTGATTATTCCGCAACGCGTGATGCTCTCGCCGCGACATTTTATGACTTTTTTCTTTCAAGTATCGCGCAACTTTTGAGACCAAATTTGTCGCTCCCGGGCATACCGTTCTGAAGCCACGCCCCTTTGAAAAAAATTTGTAGACCCAAAAATTGCTCAAAAACATGATTTTGTGTACAAATCCATTGTAAATTGTGATTTTGCAATTCATATAAAAATAAATATTTTTACTTTCAATGGCTGATAATGATTTATTTTAGCCTGATTATGTTTTAAAAAGTTTCTGCAACAAATTTTGACGGAAAAAACAACAAAAACAAAAAGTTGAAAAAACAAAGAAATACATAAGAAATTCAATAAACAATGAAATACATAAGAAATAATTATTAAGCCGAATTTTTGCTTCCATATTATTGTTGAGGATATTGAAAAGATTATGTTCACCAAAAATTGAAGTCTTGGAGCTTTATTTTTCTTATTTATAAGCAAAAAAAAAATATTTTTGCATAAATTAGCATAAATTAATTCATTTAAAATATATAGATTAAAATTTTAAAAATCTAACTATACTGTCTTGTAGATTACATTGGCCTCTACCTTAGTGCACATTTTCGCGAGGATCGCGTAATCCACGACCGAGATCTGAAAGATCTGAAGGGGGGGGGGGGGGGGGCAAAAAGCCCCCCCCCCCCCCCCCTCCCCGGTGTGGTTTCAAGTCCCTCAAAAAACCCGGTGGGATTAGGGTTAAAAAATTAATAAAATTCATTTGGTACCAGTGCTGAAAGCTGCTCCAGGTCTAATAACTTTGACTGATGTAAATCTGGCATCTGCTCCGATTTTTTTTTTTTCATGTGGTATTATGGTAAAAACTGACAAAACTGCCGTGAAGAAAGACATTATGCTGTGTAGTCAGCCATGAAATGTATGCAGTTGCTGTGATGGTTTATACACTTACACCTATTTTACATGTACATGTAGGCCTACACCCATTTTACCCACGATTAACAGCATGTTTTGCAAAAATCCTGCCACAGAGCAGAGAAACATAATTCATGTCTGAGTAGCTCCTTAAATTAGAAGGATTATCTTGCCATTCTGTAGATATCCAAGTTTATAATCGATCTGGCCATGAGATGGTATCAAAATCTACGTTTAGTTTGTTTGTTTTGTTTCCTTGATTGTTCTCTTTGAGGTAGTGTGATGAATGATAACTACAAGGTAGTGACTTTCAAAGGCTGCGTTTATCGTCTTTCTCATGTTTTAAACATATTTATTACCAAGATATCCAATATGAAAATGCCTTTGCAAAAGCGTTTCTGACGGCATTTCTTGAGTTGTTGTGTTTATCATCTCTCCCCCAAGTCAAGGGGAACTGCTGATCAGTGCGCAGCTCCATTGCACTGTTTGACCTAACGAGCAGAGATTGTGAAGTTTGCTAGGATATAGGTCCGACATATAAACGTGTTTCAAAACATTGCATTTATCATCTCTACAGGATTGTGTTTCTTGCACTAATGTGTTTGAGATCGCACTTTTTGGGCATTTCAGAAAGGAATCTCTTAAAGCCCCATAATCAAAACAGCTTTGCATCACTCAGCTACCCTATCTCCCTGTATAAAGTCTTTTGGAAACCTGTAATCTAAACGAGAAGTGAGTTGATAAATGCATCCAAATATCAACACCGTATACATGTATAATCCCTCCACATTCCACTTTTGGTCATCATTTTGGTTTACAAAGTTCACGTCACATAATTAGGAGACATGCCCTAAAATGTGTAACGTTTTGTTCAAGACAGCACATACCCAAGAAAACTAGTCAAATATTGCATGACTTTCATGTGATTGCAGACTGGCGTAGGTGAACCAGGATTTTTAAGGCTACCCCATAATGTCACGTACACCTATGAGCTGAGGAGAACTGCTACCCTAGCAGATAATGGAACATTCACCTGTCGTGCAGCATCAAAGGCGATGTCTATCAGTGAGCAGATTTCCGTCCACATCCTAGGTAAGAAAGAGTCTGTCAAGTATATCATTTAGTGTGAAATTCTATGGGATGATATCGTGTCAGGCATCAAAAAGCTCTTACAAAATGATTGTTGCGAACTAAAGCTTGGAAAGAGTATGTCATTGCTGAGTGGTAAAGACCAAACAAATTGTAAAATTGAAAGATTGAGAGTGACAGAGAGGGAAAGAGAGAGAGAGAGATGTGATAAGATGATATGAGGAATTTATGTTTCTTTTTATGCCTCCGCCACGAAGTGGTGCCGGAGGCATTATGTTTTCTGGTTGTCCGTCCGTCCGTCCGTACGTACGTACGTCCGTCCGCATTCGTTTACGCAATAACTTGAGTAATATTGACTGGAATTTTACCAAACTTGGTCCAAGTATAAAGTATGATGGGGTAATTACTTGATTAGATTTTGGGTGAAATTGGCTAAAGACCAAGGTCAAAGGTCAAGGTCAAATCATGAAATTATATCTCTTTACGCGATAACTCAAGACTGGATCGAGCAAATTTCACCAAACTTTGTGCGAGGATGATGTATGATGGGACAATTACTTGATTAGTTTTTGAGTGAAATCGGACAGAGGTCAAAGGTCAAAGATCAAGGTCAAATCCAAAAATGTATCTGTTTACGTGATAACTCAAAACTAGATAAAGCAGCTTTCACCAAACTTGGTCCAAGGATGAAGTATGATGGGGCAATTAATTGAGTAGGTTTTTAGTGAAATTGGCAAGAGGTCAAAGGTCAAAAGGTCAAGGTCAAATGCTAAAAATGTTGCTATTTCCCCCATATATTTATGCAATGCCCAAAGGTATTTCTTGAAACTTAGTGTAGACATGAGGTACTGCATAATGATTCTCCAGAGAGTTTCATGTCATAAGGTAAAAGATCAAAGGTCAGGTGGAAAAGTTACAATTTCACTTTTCTCACAAATGGTTCAATGTATCTTCGTGGAACTTGGTACATACGCATACATTGACTGGCAGGGATTACTAGGGAATTTAGGGGTCATGGGTCAATAGTCAGGGTCAAAGGGTCAAAGGTCAAGGTCAACTCCTTAAAAATTACACTTTTTCTTCATACCTTGAAAATTAGTCAATGCATAAACTTATATAAGGGTTGATTAAAAGTCAAGTTAAAATCCTCAGTTCCCCAAATACGTATACATGTACCAGGTACCTGTGCTCTTAGACAATTAAAGCAAACCTAGTTCAAGGAAAGTGAACATTCAATTCAATTCAATTCAATTCAAACTTTATTTCATTTTTCGAAAAGAACATAAACATTTCACTTTCATTGGTAACAGAGAATAAGGTTACATAATCAAAACAAAGTAAAATTGAAAAGAGAACATAATTGTGGAACCTTGGGGTAACAAATAATGTTGTAATGAAAATTGACTGAAGTGATATAGACGATATAACATTTCACAAAATATCGAAAAATGGAGGGACCCACTAAAAAGGCAATGCTTGTAGAATGTGGGCCCCTCAGGTACAGAATGTCAATAGAAAATGAACAGATGCAAAAAGGGGAAAAAAGATCGGGAATAAAGTCAGATTAAAAAAAAGGTCTGGAAGCCCAATAAGAAGACAGAGTAACGGACAGACACACATACACAGGCTAATGAACATTAAACGAGACTGAGACGACAAAACTTATGAAAGGGGACTTCAATACAAGACAGAACGAGACAAGGTTGACATAATAGGAAGACAATACAGCGGACAGAAAGGAAAAACAGATCCAGCGATCCTCGACAGAACTATGTCGAAAAAATATTGGGATGCGAGGAAGGGATACATAAATATGGAAAAATAGAGAGAAATAGATGCGGAGGTACTACAAGTAGAATTGAATCTACTCAGTAAGACAAGACATTTGTGACAAACCTGTCATTTCAATGTTTTGCCAGCTTTGTGAAACTGTCATCACACATTGTGAAGACATTTTACTATACACCTATTGGGCAAATCATGCATTATGGCGGACGCATACCAGTCGCCATAGCGACATTTCTAGTTTTTTTATACTTGTAAGTCAAATTTGCAAAGATTTCACCAAATGAGCTGCATGATGTGCAGCAGTGTAGAGCAGCACTGAATAGTCTATAAATGCATGGGCATTTGGAAGGGTGAAATAGGCCCTTGCATCATACTCAATACTCTATTTGCCATTTTAAGCATATATATCCATAAATTGTTTATCACTGAGAATATCATCAACATCATCAAAAAAGACAATTATAGCATCAGGGAACTTGTCAGGGAGGGAGTGGGTACTGCTGTTGAAGGAAACCCAAACCCAAAGAGAAATGTGGATTGAGTGAAAGCAGCAACATTAGTAGAACACATCAGTGAAAGTTTGAGAAAACTTGGACAATCAATGCAAAATTATGAATTTTTTAAAGTTTTGGTGTTGGAACTGCTGGATTAGGAGACTACTAGAGATCATTACTTATGTGTGGACCACGATACAAAGAAAATATAAAGGGAATTCCTCAAAAATTCATTTTTCTACCATAATGAAAGAGCACTTGACTAACGCTTTCAGAAAGCAGAGGGAATAATTGCTACCCTTAACATATTTCAGAATCAAGTTGATGGAATGTGAAATTTTCATGAAAAATTGATTTTTGTGGAATTCCCTTATTTTCTTTATATTGTTGTAAACATATTACGTCATAATCAATAGTAGTCTCCTCATCCAGTGGTCCCAACATTACAACTTTAAAAATTCATAACTTTTGCATCCATTGTCCAATTTTCCTCAAACTTTCACTGATGTGTTCTACTAGTGTTGCTGCTTTCACTCAATCCACATTTCTCTTTGGGTTTAGGTTCCCTTTGATATTAAAGTTGATAGAGATCAGCATTAAAGATTTTAAAGAGAAAACAACTGCAAAATTCTTGACTCACTTGTTTTGATTGCAGAACGAGGTTACGCACGGATACAAAGAATCAAGGAACCTGGAGAATCCGAGCGAATTGTCAGGGTGGCAGGGCAGACATTCTGTTTCTATTTTCAGGTTTCTGCATACCCTCAGCCAAAAAACTTCTGGCTGAAAGCACAAGGTTCCCCTTACGTCTCCAATGGCCGCATCACCCTTGATGACCAAGCACAAGATGAAAGTGGACTCAACCTTACCCTGTGCTTCCAGGAAGTTGAAATGGCAGATGAAGGGACATACTCTGTGATTACAAACAACTCCTACGAGAGCAACAATGTGACATTTTTTCTGCAAGTCAATGGTAAGAAAAATAGTCTTCAGCATTCACATCATTTCAAATGCTTTTATTATTATTATTATTATTATTATTATTATTATTATTATTATTATTGTTATTGTTATTATTATTATTATTATTATTATTATTATTATTGTTATTATTATTATTATTATTATTATTATTATTATTATTATTATTGTTATTGTTATTATTATTATTATTATTATTATTATTATTATTATTATTGTTATTATTATTATTATTATTATTATTATTATTATTATTATTAATTGTCTCTCTCCTTTTCATTTTCTCCTGTTCAGGTACAATTATGTTTCACCTTAATATTTTATATCAAAATCATTTCCTTAGAACAACGACTTAAGTTTTTCCTCATAATCTATTTTGCAGTCTCATAACCTTTCCCAGCCAGTGCAGAGCTATCCAAACTATTAAAAACATATCAGTTGATCATCTTGATTAAAGTCAGTTTGGTTGCCTTTGCCAGGGAGAAGAGGTCTACAAGTGTTTAGGTGCATGCCACAGTGATTTGTTTCATTCGTTTTATTTCATTTCATTCGCTATTTTCATTTTCAGCAAAGAATATGCATACGAAACATATCATTCAAGAAAAATACATACATGTATTCTATATAATTGAAATACGGTATTAACATGATGACAGTGAGCCTTCAGTAACACTAACAGTGTACTGTAATCTCTCCTTCTCTCTCTCTCTCTCTTCCTAGTGGCACCACAAGTTAGTGTATCTGTTGATCCCAACCCAGAAGAAGTATTTTCAGAGCAATTTTTCTTGACGATGGAGACCTACGCTCTAACCTGTAAAGCTACTGGCAAGCCGACACCCAGGTAATTCAAAATTCCAAGTTGTCATACTTTCGTACATGTACAGGTAAGTGTGTGTAAATCAATTTTAAAGACCTATTAACATGGGAAGACCATAATTATATTCTAGAATCCCTGTAACAAATTGTGTACAGTTTTATAAACAGCACGCATGCAGCTAAAGAACATTGACTGGAGTTGAATGTTGCCAATTTGACAAAGAATGTGTGCACTTCACACAGGGCACATATTCACTGATGGCAATTCAATTCACAATTCAATTCACTGATGGCAATCCAAATTCTAGCATGTCGCAGGGATGGATCCCAGAATTCCGTAAAGGGGAGGTGCCTTAACAAACTTAAAGGGGGGCACATGTGCCCCCCCCCCATTTTTTTTTATTTCTTTTTTTTTTAATAGCAAAAAATAAAGACGGGGCGTGTACTGGTGGTCCCCCTATCCCCACCACCCCCCCACCCCCATCCATCACTATATCGAATGTAATCCAGTGGGCATCAAATGAAGATTGATTCAGTCAATTGGGCCAACCTCTCCACTCCATATTATGTAGGACCTTTACAGCCTCTCCATGCCAGATCGAGTACTGTGCAAATGGGAGATAATAGTTTGAAGGAGAATATGATGTGTCTGGACCAAAGGCTGCAAGAACAAGGTATTATGTTTTCAGGTTGTCCGTTATTCTGTCTCATTATTTCATTGTGATTTCTGGAAAGTTGCCTGATGGATTCCCCAGTACCTTGCCCAGGTAGACTCTACATGATTTGTGGGAGTTGCAAGTGATATTGGGGACTTATTATCAATTATAAGTTTTGATAAAACAGGACCCGGCTCTCGTAGATGTCCCCACGAGGATTACTTTGAATGCTTTTCGTCTTCCTTGCAGGTCAGATTGGCTGTATAGCAATTGCTATGATGGTACAACAAGCACCTGTAACTCAGAGGATGACTCTAGCTGGTCCCTTGTGGGAGATGTTTCAGCAATGGAGATGATTGAGCGGGAGGGGCCTGTTACCACTCTGCGCGTTGTTTCATCCATCTCCAAGATGTACCGCTGTCGGGCCACGGCCCCGGTCCCTGGTCTGGCAGATGCCCATCAGGATGTTGACTTCAGAGTGTTGGGTAAGCTGATCAAGGGACATGTACACTAAAGTGCAGTGGTAAACAAATAATTAATGTTTATGAGTGCAATGGACAGAATATAGAGGTGAAAGATGAAATGGTCCATCAAATGATGTAACATTTCATCTTTCACCGAATGAAATATTCTGTCCATTGCACGAATGAAAAACATTAATCATTTGTTTTATATAACGCCTAAAATAGGCCTAGATCCTTGTCATTTGATGTTTTATTGATTTAGAAACAAGAGAGAATCTGAGATCGCGAGAGTGCTCACTGAGCACTTTACGCTAGCGCGCTGTCGCATACACACACCGCAAATGCAAGCATTTTACACGCGCAGTGTGCCAGGCTCTCAGCGAACCTGCAATGGCGCAAATCATATGGATCCCAAATTGCACGGTAAATGGAGCCACAATTGCATGGATGATGATGTCATAGTGAAATGGACCAAATGATCAATGTCAAACAACCAATCAAATGACAAGAATCTCCTCAGGCATTATATAACATTCTGTATTCAAGTTTATGTCAATGAATAGAGTAGAATCATACAAGAATGATATAATATGAACTAATGATTGTTGCATCAAGTTACTTATCATTACAACTGATTGACAAATTGCCATTCATGGACTTAACTCTAAATACTGATTATTTTGTGTTTTAGTATCTAATGGTCATGATAAAAATCATGGGCATATGATGACATAAATGATATCCCAGGGTACCAAATGAAAGTCAGCCATTCTGTTGAATTATTTATTTTCTTAAAAAGGTTGTACCCTGGGTTGCCAAAAAGTAGCGATTATTTTGGTGCTGGAGCTAGCGCGCGCTAGCCACTGCACTGCACTGCATTGCACCGCACAGAAGCACAGTCACGCTATTGCTAGCACAGCGTGCCATGCATGCATAGTATAACATGCAGTGGCATGGGAATGACTATGTACATGCACACACAGTGCATGCATTTCTCTGCCACTGTCCTTGAGTGGACGTGAGGTGGCGCTACACAACGTGGTACCCCGGGGTACTACGGTACCCCGTGGTAACGCGTGATGCATCATATATAGGGCCTACTTTAATAGATGGGGACCATATTCAAAACTTCATTACACCTTGCTGACTAGATCCAGTTACATTGTATGTTCTTGTAATGTTACAGATGCACCATAATGTCATATGATTTGATGTTTGTATAGATGAGCCAAATGGTATCAGTGTCAGCATGGATCCAGAGAAAGTCTTCAGGACAGACAACGTGACATTGACCTGCGAGGCCACAAAGTTTCTCTTTGACAGCATCAGCTGGCTCTTTGTACCGTACGGAGGAAACGCATCGACCCAACTCCAGAGTAGCGAGGATCATTCCATCGAAACCATCGAAAATGCTCCTTCCGTTTACTCCCTCTCATCGATGCTGACGATTCACAATGTAAGCGATTCAGATAGGGGGGAGTATATCTGTCGGGCAGCGAGCAGCGAGGACGTTGGAAGAACCGCAGCAATGTCTAAAACTGTCAATGTAACAGGTGGGTTTCCCCATTAAAGTTTCTGCTTATAGTGATCACCTTTGTGAAGTCGTGGAAGGATCAACTACTGAAAAGTACTTCCTGGTATCTCCTACTCAGTATAACGTCACTTCCAAAGTGGACTTGTGGAGTACTGGTATTCTGTTAACTAGACGAAGTTTTGTATTATGAAGCTATTGAACGAGATCCTGTGGGGCCTATGTTATAGTTTGGTGCAGTTATAGAAATAGGTAATGCTTATTTGATAATTATCAACTGCTTTGGGGAATAGGATGGTTGCCCCAAATTTTGGTTGAGCAAGATATGAGCAAGTCATGATGGTTGAAATGTCAAAATATTTAATCTGGCAAAGTATTCTGTATTAACAGAACACTCACTTGTTTTCAATTTTTTTTTTATAAAATGTTGGAGGTATATTGATTTGATTAGGTGAAAGGCTGCATTATCAAAACGTATGAAAAAAAAGAAATAAAATTCTTGTGGGCAATCAAAAAATTGACTTTGACTTGATCTGAATAGAAGACACTTTTTTGTTTGTAATCATCTGATTTTATGCAGAGGTTGAAGCAGCGTCCATCATCGCACACAGCAATCTCATCATGGTAGTGGACGTTGATATGGACCTGATAATCATGTGCTCCGCCCAAGGGAAACCTACTCCGGACCTTGCCCTCTACCGCCTGGAAGATGGCACACGGCGAAGGTTGGATGACGCCCAGGTGGAACTGGATGGCAAAGAAGTGACCCTAACATACAAACCCGAACAGACGATGCTTACAATGAGTGGAATGTACGAGTGCGTTGCAAAGAACAGGGGTGGCGCTGAGAGCAGAAATTTCAGCGTTAGAGTACTCGGTGAGTGAATTCAAGTGATAACTTAAATCTTAATCTTGCTTTTTGAAATACAAACAACGTATGGTAATGGTTATTATTCTCCACAACAACACACAAAAAAAAAAAATTCACTGAGCAAGAGAAGTATTATTGTTAGGACTTGATGGGTGAAATTAAGGTAGTGTTCTTTGTGTTTGTTGTGTTCCTTTTGATAAACGTCTAGATGACACTGTAACTGTGGGAGAGGGAAATGGTTCCTTGCATAGCTCTTGGTATGTTGGTTTAAACTATGTAAGCTATGTTATATAGCTATATAAACTATGTTGTGTGACAGTGCTCATTTGAGTTTTTTCTTTAATTGTAATATGATACCTTTGGGCCTTTTTATACACACACCCATATCAACAGTTTTAAGAAATTGATATTTGCATTGCAATGCTGAAACCTTGCAGAAATTCCTGTGTGTTGTGGACATTAAAAAACAAATCATTACAGGGCTATCACCAGCTTTTTCAGGGGGGGGGGGGGGTGGGCCCAGGATGCATTTATTTTTTCTGATTCCACTTTCAGGTTTCATCAGCTAAAAAGCAAAAAAAAAAGAAAAAGAAAAAAAGAGGACCTCTTACCCATAACTTACTAAGTTTCTCTTACTAAGGGTCTGAAGGGGGTATGTTCGCACCAACGCACCCAAAAAAACTCAAGTTTTAAAACATTACAATTAATCTTATTCAAAACAGAGTGTTTACTCTAATAGGTGATGTCAACATTGATGTTAGTTTTGCAAAAGCTTTGCAAAACAGAAAACAGAAATGTTTTCTTTGGAAAATTCATGATTTGTAAGATAATTATGGTCTTGTCATCCTTCAGGATGATACATAATGCTATTTTGAAAAGCAAAGAGCAAATTGATAATCACTACAATTGATGTTTCTTTCTTTGGTTTTCCTGATGACTTTTTGCTCTGTATTTGACAGAGGGTCCAGATGTAAGTATCAGCATAAAGCCCTCCAACAACGTGTATGAAGGTGACAATGTGACGATAACATGTCGTGCCACAAAAGGCACCCCTACACCACAGGTGTGGGTAGAGAAAGTCGGAAGTTCTACTCAAAGGCAGGGGCAACCTTTCAACTTCTCCATCGACTTTCCAAACGTGAAGGCTGATCATGCGGGGACATATAGGTGTTTGGCATCCAATACCATCGGCAATGCTTCCATGACAGGGGTGTTGTCTGTTGGTGAGTGTGTGCATGACATGATTATCTCTTTTTTCCCCCATCTTTACATAATTCATTGAGCAGCTTCTCGTGCCTTTAGTTCAGTAGATTGTGGAGTACTCTGTCATGAAACTCATGAAACCTGATTATTTTTACAATTTATCACTTTGATTTTATGCTAATTATAGTAGAAAAGTGGTCAGTGACAATTTCCAATAGAGAAACAAAGAAAAAACAAGTCAAAAAAGAAATAGGACCATACGGAAGAAATTCCAAAAACAATAAAATACAGTAGAATTGAAATGACTTTTGGAAGTTTTTATGATGTACTATTGTTGAATATGTTAAAACAGATATATAGACCAAAAAGTAGACTTTCAATGCTCTTAATTAGGCTAGACTAAAATATGATCTTGGGCTTAATTTGCACAATCAATTAATTAAAATGATTATTTTAAAAAATCTTAAGACACAATCTTGTAGAGTACAACTTGGTTGTCAGGCATGCCAAATTTCGCCGCGATTGCACCACTGATGGCCAAGATGGGTGGGGGGGGGGGAGGGGAATCTGCCCCCCCCCCCTCCCCTCCGGTTTTAGCATAGCCAAAAAAGCCTGGCCTGATTATTTAAAGCATGGAATGGTGAAGTCATGCTCTGGTGCCTTCCCTGTGTGGCTTCACTAAACAGCCACTGGTAACAGATGTCCTTCATCTAAACTGACAATGAATAGGGATTACATAATCCTAATCCCCATTGTACCTTTTTAACCATTTAGTAAGGCTGTGTGTACATCATCAGGGGTGGATCCAGGAATTCTGTAAACAGGGGTGCAACTAATATTTCTGGTGCCACTTCCGGGTTTCATTTCCTTTTTTTTTTTTTCTTTTTATTTCAAAAATAAAGGGGTGGGGGGCATGCACCGGCTGCACCCCCCACTGGATCCGCCACTCATCATCGTTACTTCTATACATATGATGGCTCTACAATAGACACCAATGCCATCATAGAGAGATAAACCCTTCCGAAGGCATTAAAATAAGGCTGAAATCATGTTTTCTTACAATATTGTATGTACCACACTATAAGGAGTTTTTCTCTAATAGGAGGAGTAATGTTTAAAAATGTGTGATAGTCAGGATATGGAACATTGGTGAGTCAAATTATTTGTTCCTCCTTGGCTAGGTGAATTAATGTCTCCATTCTTTTCTCTTCCATTATCTCTCTTCTCTCTCTCTTCTCCTGCACATTGTCTTTCTTCATTCTATTTTATCCGTTTGTCAGAAGTTCTACCATCCAGGCAGAGTCAAATTGTGCAGATTGGAGTGATCGTTACCGTGTGTTTGTTGATTCTCCTCTTCATTGTCATCATAATTGTTTACAAGGTGAGAAGAAATCATATTCTCTTCATTCTCATTATAATTATGTGACCGTGCCTCACAAAACCAACAAAAAGTTGCACGCCCTGATTTCGTGTGAGGACTAAAAAAATAGGTGAAATGGATCAACCCAGAGAAAGTTGAGCTTTTTATAATGTCTGGAAGAGTAACTCTATGATATCATTCCAAAGTTTGGGATGATAAGACAGATTTGAAAGTGTGTTTTTCGTAAAATATTGTGATTATTTGTCCCATTTTCATTTTTTAGAGATCTTTTTACACACTCTTCACTTTCAACTCAAATAACTTTTGAAGGGATGATGCTACTGCATGGAAAGTTGGTATTAGCCATGGATAGAAATGTTGAAAGATCATGCTCAATTTCAGCTTAATCTGACACATTCCTTCATTGTTATTGCTATTAAAGGGGAAGGCTAGTAACTGATCAGTGGGAATCAGTGGAAATCCTGGGAGATGATTGTTCCAATCCTTATGGGATTCATTCAAGAGTCCATTGTATATATATTGTTGTGTGAAAATGATTTGCTTCAGAATGGTCTCATATTCAAGTAATGTGCAGTTTAATGCTTCCAGGTTAGCGTCCCTGGTCAGGGACGGAGCATTAATCTGCACATTACTTGAATATGAGACCGTTCTGAAGCAAATCATTTTCACACAACAATAGATATACAATGAAGTCTTGAATGAATCCCATAAGGATTGGAACAATCATCTCCCAGCATTTCCACTGATTCCCACTGATCAGTTACTAGCCTTCCCCTTTAAGTTTTACATTCTCTCTTTTATCCCATTCATTGCACAGTTGAGTGCACAGGTTGATGAGATTAAGCACTTGAATAAATCAAAACTTTTTATAGAGCCTCTTTTCTCTGTACACACTTTTCCAGAGTGTGTGCCTTCATTCCATCGTTTAGATATAGGTTAAGAGAATCCATTCAGTGTGGCGGATGAGTTGTGAGATAAAACCTTGATAATGCTGGTAATATGAAAAATAAAAACAAAATACACATGCCTTGCATGTCTCAAGTGCTATAACAAACCAACACTTGGATGTAAAAATATCACCATCAGCCCAGCATTATCAAAGTAGTATTATCTAACCAAGTGAAAGATTTTTGTTGTCTGATGAAAGTAGTTTCATGTGCATTATATATGTTTTATAAATGTATCTTTCTAATGCAAGTACAGCTTCATGTGCATTATATGTTTTATAAATGTATCTTTCTGTCTTTCTGATGCAGGTACAGCTTCATGTGCATTATATGTTTTATAAATTTATCTTTCTGTCATTGTTTCTTTTCTCTTACCTCTTAGTGCCATTGTAGAAGGCCCAAGGTGCGTCGTGCTTCCCGCCTCAGCAGCGTTCAGCTCCGCCCGCGGAGCATGCGCTTCATGTCGATATACTCCACTACTGGTGAGGACCCCTACGAGAACCTGCCATACGACCCCCGCTGGGAGTTTCCTCGTGAGCGCCTGACCCTTGGTAAATGTGTAGGATTAAACCATCGCTTGCTACATAGTATCCCTCCCAAACTACGGGCTTAAAAAGCAATCATACAATACCATGTACATGAGTGGTACACGGTAAAGCATTTAGTTTCCATATCGAAAATATCTGTTTTCAATTATTGGCAGGTTTCATGTTTACTGCAAAAATATTTATTTTCAATGATTGGTAGGTTTCATATATTTAGATCTATATCAAATGTGAGATTATCAGTGAATTTGATTGATGTTCCTTTGCAGACATTATGGGTGGAGACATGAAAATAAATCCTGTTTGAATATACTGCAATTACACTTGAAGTAGATTAATTCATGAAACAAAACTTCAACCCAGTGTGGTCTGTTTGCATGAACTCTGAATGCTAGTAGTCCTAGCTGTCATTCACTCTCAAAGAAAGAACAAGAAGTCGTCATGGCTAGTCTTGTTCTTGCCATGTTGATATTCATAAAAACTGAATAGAAGGAAAACACTCAATACATAGTATATGACAGATATGGCTTAGAAACATGGTCATTGGTTTCATTAAGGCTTGACTCTTTCTTTCTCCTCATGTGGAAAGGTTCTGTGATTGGCAAAGGTGCCTTTGGTATGGTGATCAAGGCAGTGGCTGTGGGAATAGATGGTACTGAGAAAAACATCATTGTGGCAGTGAAGCAAGTCAGAGGTAAGCAACAACATTAACCTGTTGAGGACGAGTCCCGAGTATACTCGGGCAAGCATCTATGGGAAATGCATGTTGTAGCAAAATCAAACCGTCCTCAACGGGTTAACGTTTAGCTTCACTTTGTGCATGAGCAGAAAATATCATTTCTACACACAGATGTGTTGATTCTTTGATGCACTAAGATATTTATGTGTGATGTAGTGATTATTCATACATGATGTAATCCTTATAAATGGGGCTTACCAACATATCCACCTATAACAGCAACGGAACATTTATTGGCTACGCCCAAGCATAATTATGTTGATTCACCTTGTCCACAATCCAGAGTGAATTAACGTCACAAACCTACATGTATTACAGTGGACCTAAATATCAGAAATGGTTCCCATCCCAGACCAACAGTCTATGCCCTATAATATGGCAAATGTAGTACCTATCAATTCTCCCGGCAGACAACTTTAACCTACATGTGTGTAATATGAAATTTGTTTCTTCCACAGCGGGAGCAAGCAGTATGGAAAAGAAGGCCTTGTGGGCAGAGCTGAAGATGCTGGGTCACATAGGTCGTCACCTCAATGTAGTCAACTTTCTCGGAGCTTGCACAAAGGATGGTAAGTGAGATTCAGCTCAGGAGGTTTGATAAAACAATACCAGGTGTTTTGATAAATATAATACACCTCATGGCCTAGTGGATAACTCTAGGTTCTTATTTGGAATAAAATTAAGTCTACACGAAATGTTGTCACACGTATAACACTGCGTGCTTGCATGCATGCATATGCAACCCTGCAGAGTGTAGCACAAACTGGAATCAGACACAAGTGTTCATGTTCATCTCTTTGAAAAGTGGCCTTTAACCCGTTGAGGACGGGCTGATTTTGCTACAACATGCATTTCCCATAGACACCTGCCCGAGTATACTCGGGACTCGTCCTCAACGGGTTAAGTTTAAGGTATTATCCTTTAACACATTGGGGATGGACTGAATTTCCTACAACGCTCATCTCCCACTTACCGAAGCCTGAAAATACATGGAACTGTGTCATGGTCTTCAACAGATTAAGGTTCAATTATAGCCAAAGAACATAATCTATCATAAGTACAACTTCTACCATTCACCAAAATGTTGACGGCTTGGAGCCATAAAATGGGGACTTAAAATGTTTGACCACTGGTTGCCATGGTTATTTGCTTAAAGGAATTCTTTGTTTTGTGAGCAGAGGCATCATAAACAAATCATAATACAAGAACAAATTTTAAAAAGTGCTCTAGCAATTGCCTACTCATATGTATACAATTTTTGTGGGCGCAATCAGGAGAGTGCTTGAATTCTCCTCGTCACTTCTTCTCACGTAGGTCCAGTCCTGGCCATTGTGGAGTACTGCAGCCGTGGTAACATGTTGGATTTCTTGCGCTCCAATAGGAAGTACTTTAAAGAGTCACCAGAGGTCACAGGGTCAGGAAGTCAGACGGGTCATTCTAGTAGCACTGGGGCATCCTCCTTCCAGTCCTCCACAGGTAGTGAGAGGAGGATGAAGCCTGTCTACTCTTCGGTGAGACAGCTAGCTTCTAATCTCTTTTCTCCAGATCTTTTACGTTGTTATTTTCACAGGAATCTTAGCATTCTCTCTTGTATGCGCGCCTAAAAGTTCATCCTTTATATAGTGCTTAAATCATTTGTTCTTTTAAGAGGAATGGAACTCAAAGATATATTTGGATTGAGTGAAATCAGCAATGTTTATAGATTACATCAGAGAAAATTCAGGAAAATAAGACAAAGCTGTTCCAAAGTTCCTATTTTAAGTTCCATCATTGCTGGATGAGAAGACTGCAACAGTTTTACAATATCACTTCATGACAATGATGTAGAGAAAATGTAAATAGAATATAACATATTTTTATTTTTTTGTGTTATGAAAGAGCACTTGACTTACCTCTTTCAGAAAGCACGGGGGAAGGGGGAAATGGCATTACCCTTAACATGTCTTAACAAGTTGTAAGTGTTTTTTACTGGAGTCAGCTGTTGTCATTTATTGTCAGTCTCAAATAAGAAATAAAGAAATCTGGCATTGGAAAATGAGAGCCTTGGTGCTTTGCTGATAACTTTATGTAAATTTATACTCAATGGGTTAAACCATTAACATCACCATCAACATCATCATCATCATCATCATCATCATCATTATCATCATCATCATCACCATCATCATGATTTCCCCCCCCCCCCCCTCTCTCTCTCTCTCTCGCCATCCTTGCAGGTCATTGTGGAGGAACCCAATCTCCAGGATGATCCCATAGATGTTGAGGATCTCCTCTGCTACAGCTTCCAGGTCGCCAGAGGGATGGAGTTCCTTGCCTCCAAGAATGTAAGTATTTAAGAAATCAAAACACTTTTTGTGTCACTGTGTGCTTGAGGTGTAGACCATGGTGTAATCTACAGTAGTGAAACCTGGAGCAAGCAACAGGAGGGGGACAAAGACAAAATATTACTCGTGGCATAGTGACAGCATTTTGGTGTTAACTTTGTCACATCTGCAACTGATGTATGATACTAGGATGTCTTGGAAGAGGTTTATCTGATGATAATCTTTATTAGAAGTGAATTTCTCCAGTTCAAAATCAGCCCACAGCTAGTTCACACTAGTTGTTATCTGCATTGTAACACATAATATATAAACATATTCTAGAGACTTTCAGGCCAAGAACAGTACCTCCACTTTTTTTTTTTCTACCACAAAGAGAGAGGAATTAGATGAAGGTTGTACACCTCAACTTCAAGGAAAAAAGATACGTAAATCCTGTTACCCAACAGGCTTGTAAAGTCTTTCAATTGTAAGTCACCAGGAATGCAAGGAAGGAATAAACGAACAAAGTGTGTAAATAAGTCAAAATTTTCAGAATGTGTAGACAGTGTACAGGCATTCTTGTAAGGCTTATTAAATGAAAACAGTGAGAGAGCAGTACAGCCACCAAGAAGTTAGGATATAGTCATTTCAAGTGTGATATATCCACTAAGATTATTGTTCACATTCTATTTCAATTATATGAATCCACCATGCTACAAATATGTGAATTGTCCATCCAAAGTTAAAAGAGCCGTAGTAAATCATTCCTTCTTTTTTTCCCATTTGTGACCAGCGACAACGGTTTCAGGCAAAAGTCAGGAATTTTGAAAATTCGTTTTTTCACTGAATCACACTGCCCATTTCCTAAGCTTTCCATTGATATCAAACACTTGTATTCTTCGGCACCATAAGTGGGCATAGAAAGCGAAACAAAACAGACTTTTTAAGTTGTTAGCCTGACAAAATTGCGAGAAAACGGGCTTTTTAGATTCACCTCTTTCTCAAAGACAATGTCCGAGCGACGATGTGAGGTGAGAATCACCCATCAGTACAATGGTCCGTACAAGTGATCGCATACAATGGTACAAATCCGTACAATGATCCGTACAAAAATTGCATTTTTGATAGGAAAAACTTAGTCTTATGCTATGAAATTTAGTGTAGATGAAGAAAACATATCAAAGATTCGATTTCTGCAAAAAACCTAAATTGACAAAAATAATGGTCAAAATCTTTGTACCCCGCCTAGGAGGGAATTTGCTCTTGCGACTTTTGCCTGAAACCGTTGTCGCGGGTCACATTTGGCAATGATCAATTTGCACATCAATTTATGCAAATAATCTATTTCTTCGCAGGTTATCCATCGTGATCTGGCAGCAAGAAATGTACTCATTACAGATAATTATGTGGTAAAAATCTGTGATTTTGGTCTTGCCCGCCATCTATACGATGATCCCGACTACGTAGCGAGTGGAAAGGCAAGTCAACTTCAAGTATTCACAATAATATGTAGAGCCTTAGAATTTAATTGAGTGCCAAGCATACATTTAATTCTGTGGTTCACATTTTTTTTTTCCTTTTGAAATAGTACCTGTAGGTTAGGTGAAATTATGTGAACTGAGATGCACTATACTATATAACCAAAATCATACTGCTAAGTAAGGGACAAGAAATTCCCAGAGATGGTGCTGATGATCTTTTCACTCTGAAGACGAGTTGTTTGGAGACTTAGGAGAAAAATATATTGTCCAGCTTTCATCTCCTCAAAAGTTTGATATAGTGTTCAGTGTATTTTATGATTCATTCAATTATGGTATCTGTAATTTAAAGTTTTAGAACATGATAATCCATTCTGAATGTCATTTGGTTTGTTGCTCTTCAATGGATTGTTCATAGAATCTCATCATTGATGATTACGTTTCAGAGCATAGAGTTATACGTACAGTGCAAGTATAAATGTTAATCGTCCCATTTTTTGAAATTATCGCAATTACTATCTATTTCTTGCCATTATTGGATCTGCATTTACTGTAGGTCCGTATAAGTCTGCCCAGGGTGCTAAAGGTATTTTCCTTTAATAGTCTGACTGTATCATTTTATTCAATCTTGTCTCATGCTCCTTCTTTTCTTACAGCAAGGACGACTTCCTATCAAGTGGATGGCGCCGGAATCTATCTTCGACAAAGTCTTCACCACTTACAGCGATGTGTAAGATTTCTGTTCTCATACTTGCTCCCTTCATTTATTCCTTTTGCCTTTTGATTAGTGTACTGGTGTGTGTTTCAGTGCCACAGGATTCTGATCAGCTTGTGTCCAGCAGTTAGTTATGTGGAACTTTTAAAGTAGTTTTAGAATTATTGTTGAAAGTCTGTGCATGTCGCAATATAGGGACAGTTGCTCTTCCATCAAAACTTTGCAGAGTTTTTAATATGTTTAGTGATGGCATATTGGTGACATAAGTTTGATTTTTTGAACAAATTTGTTGATGTCATTCACAAAATGGACCAAGAGAGCAGTTTCAGTGGATAACCAACCACTTTGGCCAAAGAAGATTGCCAGATAGAAGAACATATGAATTGGTGTTATGTTGTATGATCTGTGTATTTAATGTCATAGATAGAGAAGAAGCATAAGACAGGAACATTTTTTCCGGTGCCAAGGCCGACACCCACGTCATTCATGCCATGCAGCAGCAAACTAGACCAAATTAACAACTGGCACATTGTACTGTAAAAGCTGTTATTTTCACAAATCATTGTTGGGTCGCAAATTTACCAACACACAAAAATATTGCCTTGTACATTAAAGGGGTGGAGTGAACGATAGGGTTAGTGTCAAATCGCAAAAACAACATCTCCCAAATATGTCTGTGATCTCCTCATTCACAAAAATATCTGTATACAGTAATAACTCCGTTTTTACAGCATGCTATAGCAAAATATCTGGCAACCACGACAATTGCGTTTCACAACAGTTGCCCTAACTGCACCGTATTCTCCCTTTTCCTGTTTTTGAATGTAGGTGGGCCTATGCAGTCTTTTTATGGGAGGTGTTTTCTCTTGGAGGCTCACCCTACCCAGGGTTTCAGATGGATGAGAGTTTTTACAGCAAGATTAAGAATGGCTACAGGATGAATGCCCCAGAGCATGCACCACCTGGCATGTAAGTTACTTGCTGATCAAAAATTTTGTATCTTTTTTCTTTAACATTTACTGTTTCTTAGACAGTGAGGAATTTCCAACTAAAAGGATGTGGCCAGTAGAAGTATATGTTAAACTTAAAGCCATTGATGACTATAATGCTGTACATACATGTAGTACATTGCCTACATCCTGAAAAGAATGTTCTGCCACACCTGATAACACTCTTAACAATCAGTGCTTATTTAAAGGGAAGATAAACCCCAAGAGCAATGTGGATTGAGTGAAAGCAGCAACATTAGTAGAACACATCAGTGAAAGTTTGAAGAAAATCGGACAATTGATGCAAAAGTTATAAATTTTTAAAGTTTTGGTGTTGGAACCGCTGGATGAGGAGACTACTAGAGGTTATGACGTATGAGTGGACAACAATACCAAGAAAATATAAAGAAAATAATACAAAAATCCATTTTTCATGAAAATTACAAATTCCATCAACTTGATATTGACTCATGTTAAGGGTAGCAATTATTCCCCCTGCTTTCTGAAAGCGGTTGGTCCATTGCTCTTTCATAATTCTAGAAAAGTGAATTTTTGTTGAATTTCCTTTATATTTTCTTTGTATTGTTGTCCACTCATACGTCATATCCTCTAGTAGTCTCCTCATCCAGCGGTTCCAACACCAAAACTTTAAAAATTCATAACTTTTGCATCGATTGTCCGATTTTCCTCAAACTTTCACTGATGTGTTCTACTAATGTTGCTGCTTTCACTCAATCCACATTGCTCTTTGGGTTTACCTTCCCTTTAATGTAAATGAAGGACAATTTGTCAATCATTATAATTTCGACTTCTATTTGTGATCGACATACAAATGAAGTTTCATTAATTCAGTATTTGTTTTCTTATGTATTTTCTGAGGGTTCCATATACTGCAGAGGCTTTGCTTTTTAGTGGGACCCACCATTTCCATTCCCATCCTTATTTAGTTTGTACTATGCATATGTAATTATATTAAAAAATAAAATTATGTTTTCTTCATTATGTTACTCATTATCACATGTATTTTGATAATATACATTTTTGCAGTTAATACAAATATGTTCAGCTTATACATTGTATATAATTTTCTGTTTGTTCGATGGAAATGAAAAAAATAAATTTGAATTTGAATTTGAATTTGGCAGTTATGACACCATGCTAGAGTGTTGGACTCCAGAGCCAGATGCCAGGCCTTCGTTCAGTGTGCTTGCTGTCAGACTGGGGGACATGCTGGAAGCCAATGTGCGATCGGTGAGTAGAAGACTGGGAAATAAACAAACAAGAATAGGCTACCATGGTAACCACACACCTGACTTACAAACTTTTTTCAAGCAGTCAAACTAGTATAGCAGTTTACAGTTACTCTAGACAAGTGATTTTATGCTGCTCTGTTTCAGAATTTGTTTTCATAATTACCTCTTAAAAACAATCTTTAGGCCTAGGCTTTGAATATCAGTAGTTAAGAGTTGGAAGGACATTAATGCTGAATGTATTCTACATTGTATAATCCATAAAGTCAGCAGTCCTCTGAATCAGATATACTAAGTCTGTTAGTAAAGCAATAATAGTGTTTATTATACATATACAGTCAAACCTGTCTATAGCGACCACCCAAGGGAGCCGGAAAAAGTGGCCGTTATTGACAGGTGGCCGCTATAGACAGGTAATCCAACTTTGTGTGCATTGCTTACATGTACATGTACAGTGTATGTGTGTACGTATGCATACACCGTGTTTAATGCATTTAACCATGTCGGTGTATATGATATTGTTGCACAGTAGCATGTTTATTGTCGTGAAGAATCATGCATTATTATGACTGAATGAGAGATGAATGCAGCGGTGGCGATCACTGAACGTTGCTCGCACGGCTACCAAACAGAAAAATACGCTGAATTATCGGCTTGGCTACGGATCCATTGGGTTTTTGGCCGCTATAGACAGGTTAATATCTCCCGCGGGAAACAAAATTTGTGGCCGCTGGCCGCATTAGAGAGGTGGCCGCTATACACAGGGTCTTTAACAGGGCTTTTCTCTCGGGGGGATTTTGCAGTGGCCGCTATAGACAGGTGGCCGCTATAGACAGGTGGCCGCTAAGGCAGGTTTGACTGTACCACACATAGTGACAACTCCTGTTATAACCAATACTCAAATGAACATTCACTAAACTATCTAAGGCATGCAAAAAGTTATAGTCTCTAAAATCCAGACAATGGTGAATTGATGTCCTTCACTGGGTTTCCTTTTCTCTCCAGCAGTATTTGCTGAAAAATATTTTATGTGATTGCAAATTGTAGTTTAGATTACTTCAAAGGATGACTATTCTATACACAACAATCTCATGCATTATGTCTCAGTGGCATAATTATACCCAACTGTACAGTTGAATGCAGAATGGTATACCTTTTGTGAATGATCCGTTGCAGCAACTCATATGATTTTAAGGGTGTTAGGCTCCTCAGAGTGTAGAAAAACAGTTGGTGGAGCTCTAGTTACTGTTTTATTCCACAGGAATACATTGAGCTGAACGTCCCATACGAAGAATCCAACAGGAAGGCCGCGAGCGAGCTCCCTTCACCTCACGAGGACACCCCATTACTGCGCAAACCTTTCCAGGCAGATGTGGAGACCAGTCACCACCTCGGCACACCCGCTTGCTGCGTCACTGTGCCGACCATCCAAGAGACAGAGGAGATTGAGGAGAGGAGCACGTTGTCTGACGACACAGAGCTGGGTGTCGGCATAAGGAGAAACGGTCGGACAGGTAGCGAAACGGCGGCTGAGGTGTAGAAGATGCCAGGCCCTAGACTGCATGACTACCATTTCATCTTGGTATCCATCCAGTCTGTCTGCCTAACGCACAAGTTGTAGTGAGCAACTTAACCCATTCCATACCAAATTCTGAAATCCCTATAGACTTCAAACGCAGGCCACCAGGTTCCAGTAGGAAAAAAGGGTAATTGTAGGGCCCTACTCTAACCAAGATTCATGCTTTTAAACTCATCATCATCACCCACCACCGCCTCCCAGCAATCACCACATACTTTTAATTGTCGAAGTGCAACCATATCAATTCAATGCCAGAAAGAAGATTCCTATCAAATTGACCCCCTCCCATCCCACCATACGCACATATAAACAGAGTTTTGCTTTAATCTACAATGTGCATCTTAGAATTCTGCATGTACGTGTAAGCTGTGAAGTTAAAACTGCAGTGTGTTAAATCATGCAAGTGATTTAGTTTTGTGGCTCTTTATTACGGGAGCTCAGCTACTGCTACAAACTCTTTTACAAGTCCAGTAGTTCACATCTGTATAGTGAGGAATTAAGTACTGATAGCATTACACTGTCTCTACTACAGTAATAGCATCAGAATATCACATGTTCATGGAAATTATGATTCTTGAACCATTGGTAGAAAATCACGAAATGACAGTGATGTTACTGTACTATGCATTCTGTGCAATATTTGTCAAGGCTTTTTGCTATTTTAAAATCTTTCAAATCTTGCCCTTGTGTTTTGTGAATCTGTGCTCTTTTGCACTCCAAATGCATCATTCTTGTAGACTACCCACCAAAGTCGAGGGAAACTCTGAAATGCCTAATATTTTTTTAGTTGTAATTATGAAGAATAATCATATCCTAAATAAGGTTTGAGTTGTTTTATGCATCAATCTGCTAAAATGTATATCAGCTAAAAGAAAAAGAACAAAAAAAAAAAACAAACATTATGTTTGGCTTGAATATTCAGAAAGCTTCATGAATTAAGAATAGCTAAAGTTTGAGTTAGGTTTATTGAATCTTGTGGATGTTTGGCGTCACTTTATTTAAGCATACCAAGAGGCTTCCAATTCAAATTGCATTAGATATCATTTTCATGCATCCATCTTTACTCGCTATTGCTTCGTCATGCAAAAAAAAAAATGATATCAACGTTATCAACATAACTAAAAGGAGAAAAATATCACATCTTCATCAACATATTAACATCATATTGGTAATTTGTCTCCCATTAAAGTAAAAGAATATGTTGTCATGATGTTCACATAAAATAAGCAGCTCTAACAATATCATTCTGCATCAATGAAAACAGTAATACTTTAATGATAACGTACCATGCAAGATTAAATTTTGTTCCTGTTGATGTGAAGCATATAACTTTGTCATTAGTTTCAGTTTTGTTAATACATAGAATGGGATTGTCAGACTGCATTTTAGTTGAAATGTGCCCTAAAAAAGATTCTTCTGTTGAATAGTGGTTGGAAATACAT
The DNA here is from genome assembly GCA_033980235.1 of Diadema setosum. Taxonomy (NCBI): domain Eukaryota; kingdom Metazoa; phylum Echinodermata; class Echinoidea; order Diadematoida; family Diadematidae; genus Diadema; species Diadema setosum. The sequence continues at coordinate 33,542,003 of CM067075.1, read as the reverse complement.
CATTTTAAAATCACATTAACATGCCGGTATGAGAATAAGTCATTTTCTCTGCAACACCTAATCTTTCAAGAAAAATTGGACCAAAAAAGTTCATGTAGTTTGAAAGTAACTTTCATTTTTTGTTTTGTTTTGTTTTGTTTTTGAATGTGTAAAAAAGTTATAGGTTTTGCTTTTTTTTTTAAATGTGGCAGTCTGGCTTCCAATAAATTGTGATTTATTAAATATTATGTTGCTTTGTATATCATAATTTTATTGAGTTGTCATAGGGAGTGGATATATTCTGCCAATAGAGTCAGATGGCTGTAGCTTCAGCGAACAAAGTGGATTTCTCATATCCTTACTATATTCTCACCAAATAGAGCTACATGTAGATATATGCAGACCCTGAGCCAAGACCAAGCAGGATGATGGGAGAAAAAAGTAGTGGATCTAACTGCTGGTATGACACAAATATTATGCCTTTTTTGTGAAGTTACACCTACAGATTAATTCTTGAAAATGGCAACTTTCCTCTAGACAAAGTGGGTTACTATCTCATACTTCCTCCTCAAAAGTTTGAAGCATGTGAGTTTTTTCCTGAGATAATCGTGAATTTACTTTGTTTCTTCAGAAAAAGACCCCCCCCCCAAAAAAAGATAATAAAAAATAAATAAAAATAGATAAAGAAATAAATAATAATTAAAAATAGATATGATTTTTGTGTTGTAGATTGAACCCACAGGTGAGAGATAGAGTTGCACCTGTAGACTGTGAACGTCAATAGTTTGGTATGAGGTAACCACAAGAAATACTTATTCTGTTTGTAAAGCTCTAAGAGAAGATTGAACCGGACATTTTCCACTTCCTTCCCCTCTCTAGGTCTCAGTACAGATTCACAAAGCACCTGGTTATGATAATGATCACACTTCACTCCGCCGTTGAGCCTGCATGATGCCTCTGTCAACTTTCCTGCATTCATCTTCTTCCTTTTATTCTCAGGTGGACTTTAGCTCAAAATATTCTCAGGAGTATAGCAGCCAAAAAATAGAATTTTTCCTTTTTATTTTCTAGTTTGTAACTTATTTCAGAAAGCTCCTCACCAGTGCATTTTTAGGTGCATGGTACTTTATGATTTGCTATTTCACATTTTATCCTTAACTTCACGTGCAGTTATAACTAGTAGATGCTTCTTGCTTTTATTTCAAGCAAGTGAAGTGTGATCATCCCTGTATTACAGCCCTGAAGGTGGTTCTGTGTGTTGATTCACTATAGTTTAAGGTTTGATGATGGAAAGTGTTGAGATTTGTTTTGTAGGCAAGTCTCAGAAAATGATTGATGGAGATGTTGCACAATGCAAGACAGCAATGACCAAGATGCACCATTTAGCTGCCATAGCCTTGAAAATACGCTGTTTTGCACCATATCAGTATATCAATCACTTACGTGTCCAACACATTAGATGGAAAATTCCCTCTTCTATCTCATGTGTTGAAATGACTTTCTATTGTGACAGTACTACTCCTACTTGCTAGTGTCCCAGATATCTGAATCAAAGAGCCTTTTGTGTCTTTACATGCAAAACAATGTAGTTCTGAAGTGCCAGTACTACTGTAAAGGTCATGATGGGACATTCAGTTCAGTAAAAATGTCTTTGAGACCTTAAAGTATGAGTCTGTTTGTTGTTTAAAAATTTCTACTGTCAGTGGACATTGACAAATGAAGTTTTGTGAAGAAGTTAAGTGGATGGCATCCACAAAACATTGTTCATTTCACTGATTTTCAAGATGGAGTGACAGTAGTGTTTACACCAAATTTTGTTGATTAATTTTGTCTTCAGTGGTGCCTTGTTTGAATTCTGTTTCCTCATGGACCCCTACCAAATCAGTTTTAGACAAGCATGTTTGTTGAAGACACCATAATAAAAATCTGTATATAGTAGATATTAAATAGCCTATTTATCAGCCCACTGTATGTCACATAGATATGTCTATGCATTCTGTTTGGGTTGTTTTATGTGTTTTAGTGTATATATATATTTGAATGATTATTATCAACAGTGCAATAGTGTGACAGTGTTAAATGTTTGTAGAATAAAGTTCAGAGCTGTATAAAGAGAAGAATATTTTTATACTCTATGAGCACTTAAGTGTGAATATTATAGTGCATTGGACTGCAAAGAACTATATGTCATTATTGTCATACACCTAGAAGCTGTATACTGGTAGAAGCTGTAGAAATTTATTGGTTTTTTTAGGACAAAGGAGATTTTTTTCCAGTAGAATAGTAAATTGATGTCTTATGTACGTCATCATCTCAAATCAGATGGATGTGGAGGTACGGGTGTCATTCTCTGTTTTACATCTCAGATATAACCCACTGAGTTAATCACATTTCAAGAAATATTGAATTTGTGTTTTCCTTTAGAAATTCAAGGCTGATGTTTGTTTGTTTTTTTTTACTGTTACAGTAGAAGGGAGAAGCATAGTGGAGCATGTAGTGTGTTGTCATCACAGGCCTTAATTTGAATGGTATTTCAGAATCTGTTCTCGACAAAAATAAACAAAGAAAAAGAGAAGCAATATAATGTGTGTCATTTTGTCTGGAAACACTTGCATATTAGAGACACTGGTAGGTTTTATTTGCACAAAGAGGGTGTAAACATCTGTACCCATGCACACACCTATATCATGTGTGTGTGCAATATGTGTACGTATGTGTACATTATTCAGTTCATTAGATGCAATTATCTAAATAAGAAGTAAAACATCAACTCATGCAAATGCCCGTACATGTGTATGTAATGCTTATGCCTAACTTGTAGTCATCTAAATGATATTAAGATATGATACTAGTATTTGTTGCTAATGTTTTACAGTATAAGACCACTGTATGAGTTGTCTATAGGCCATTTGTACTTTTGTTGGTTTGAAATTTAGCAGAAGTTGTTTGTGGGTGAGCTCTGATCTGTTCTTTGCAGAGTTAGATATTTGAAATGCACAATTTATCATTATCAATGAATTCCTTAACACATTGATGAGAATGACTCATTTAGGCTTTTAATACAAGTAGGTTGCTTTTTCCCTTTCTACCATTATTGGCTCTTTAAAACCAAGCTTGATCTATAAGCAACTCAGGTGTTGTTCAGTATGTTCGTGACAGGGACACGGTGGACACTGGTGTACAAGTGAAGAGTTTGTTTGCAAAAACCGATAAGTCCATATTTGCCAAATGGAGATATTTGCGATTAAAGGTCAAGAAAAATAAAGAGAATAATTAGAAAATTTTTGCTTCTTTTGACCATAACTTCAAAAATGTACCTTTATATGTAGTGACCAATATATCATTTAAAAGGTATTATTTTGTACTTTATGACAGAGACAATACTTTAAAATCTTAAAAAATGGACTTATCGGTTTTTGCAAACAAACTCTTCAAGTGTATAATTATCAAGATAATGAAAGCTGAATTCTGTTTTGCTTCTTCATGCAGCACCTTGTAGATATGTATTTTAGAAAATGATTGAGAATATATGCATTATCTCAAAGCAAAGTGAGTGTCACATGTTACCAATTTTAATTTTTTTTTCTAGTGCTCTAGATAAATTGTAACTGTATTAGCTATAGTTATTGCACTTTAGAATAGCTGTATCTTTGGAAAAACAGGCCTCCAAGCTATGTAAAATGTTGAAGGTGGCAATCGATTGTAAAATCACTCAACAAACTGAGCTCTAATTAATGGCAATTTATATTGATTTTCAACTCTAAGACTGAGTCCTGATTATTTTTTATTTTCTTTTAAAGAGAGATCAAGAAAAGACAGTGTTTCATCTTGTACACCGTATATCCTGAAGTGTTTTTTATTTTACTGTCCTGTGATATTTATACATGTACAATCAATTCTTTAGAAGTACAGAATAGACTTTGCTACTGAAGAATGAATGGTGCTAAACATTTGGTGCATATCTGGGAGATGCACGATGTAATGCACAAATTTGAATTAATGCTAATTTTATGACTTGCTAATGTAGGCCTACTCATAAATCATCACACAGATCTATTAATAGACAAACATGTTTCCATTGTGTCACCCTTAAAAGCTGCAAATGCTACACAATGTGCAAGTTTGAAAGATACATTTCATACCCTGATTTCATACCTAGATTTCATACGTACCTAACTCTGATATCTAATGATTTGAGTTTATAAATGACATAGGCCTACATGCAAATCTCCATGAGGACTTTTACTTGACATTCCAATGCAAGAATACAGTACTCTATTGAAAGACTCGTTCTTGTAACAGGCTCTGTAGATAAGCACTATTAAGACTTAAAATTATAATTTTATGCTTGTTTTTTTTACTCCTCACAAAACAAGAAAAAAAGAAATCAATTCAACCAAAAAAAAATAAATAAATAAAGCTTAATAAAAAAAAAAAAATCAGCCATTAGGAAGGAGTTATACAATTTACCAAAATCTTGATGAGGTTTTTAAACGAAGTTTAGTGAAAGAGACATATTCCATGGCAAGGCCCCCTTGAGCATGTGGAACATATTCTCCATTGTTAGACTAAGGGGGTGTTGCAAGAAAGTTGCAATTAATCACAACTCGCTTTCTTGCAACACCCCCTAAATCAGTGTGATGAACAAACAAGAGATATTGCTCCTGTGAAAGAACAGCATATAGGAATTATATAATGATATATTACATGAAAAGGAAATTAGTTATTAGCTGCTTTCCCAAAAGTGACAACATGATTTTAAGGGATACACCTTGTAGTCTATTCCAGTTTTACAGAGTAATTGCATACCAATATGTGCTTCAGTCTATATATTTGAAGAAAAATATATATTACATATACAAAAGTGTACATGCAAACGTGTATTACCTCTGTAAAGTAGCCTATTCCTGTGTGTATTAGTGCATTTTAAGGACTTATAATTTTGTGCAGTTTTATAAATTTTGAAATGTATTATCACTCATCTTCTAACAGTAATCTATGTGTGACATGTACTGATTTCTTGCCTTGACTGTGTATCAAATTATGATCTGATATTTTTGTACATTGTAGACAATTGCTTTCATTGTTCAGTTTTTAAAATGCTACCACCACATCATACATGTCTTTGCTAGTTTGTTTTCATTTGTACAAGTTTGTTTAAATAGCCACATGAATCTCAAGAGTGATTTGTATGGTTGTGTTGTACAAAGACATGTTTCAATACATGTACTGATTTTATACCAAAGCTTGGCGACTCATTTTTTTCATGTACTTCATTTCCAAAGCACTTGAGGTGAAGGTGCAAGCAGGTGCTATGCAGAGAATGTAATACCTTGTAAAAATGCCATTTTAAGACATGGATGTTTGACACAGGAAATATTTGGCATTAGAATCTTGCAAAAAAAAAAAAACAACTAATATAATGAAGTGTCATCACAAATTTTGGTATTAAACTTGCTGTTTCAAGTCTGTTCTCAATCAAGTGATAGCAAGATGAAAGTTCTCATAGGATTTGGTAGGTTGAACTGCTTGCATCAGATTTGTGACCAAACTGGGCAGGATTAAAGGGCTTGTACCACTTCTCAAACCGTACACATAGAAATTGCATCTTTAGGGTATTTATCTTGAAGCTCACACCAGCGCCAAGGCCTGTAGGGTGCTTGTATTAGTGGTTATTTTTGTTGTTTCGTGGTTTTAATGTCGAAAGTGGTCAGAGAAAGCTGGGTACTCAAAGCATTTGAAATTATGACTTTCTTATGCTTTTTTTTTTAAGATTCAGGTCTTCACAAAAACTAATGAGTAATTGTTGGTACATTCCATGTAAAGATGAAGAAAGGAAATACGAAGTATTTTGAGTAGTTAGCCATAATATGACAAATATATATGGATATCATTAATACATATACATAAATCTCATTCTACATTTGGAGTTGAAGACCATCTTCCAATAAAAAGGAATGACATGAGTATGCTGGAGTTTCACTGTGCATTTTGTATCTGGTGAATGACAAGAAAAGTGTGTATGTATATTTATGAAATATAAGAAGGCGAAGTGTTTTAGTTCTTGAAATGAAGTTGATGTTTGACATCCTACCTTAAGGGAAACCAAAACCCCGAGAGCAATGTGGATTGAGTGAAAGCATAAACATTAGTAGAACACGAGAGTGAAAGTTTGCAAAAAATCGGACAATCAATGCAAAAGTTTATATTATCTTCTTTTTTTTTAAAGTTTGGGTGTTGTAATGACTGGATAAGGAAACTACTAGAGTTCATGACATCATGTGTGGACAACAATATAAAGAAATTATGAAGATAATTCCACAAAAAATTTTTTTTTCATGAAAATTACACATTCCATCAACTTTGATACTGACATATTTTAAGGGTAGTAATTAATTGCCCCTGCTTTCTAAAAGTGGTAAGTCAAGTGCTCTTTCATTACACCAGAAAAGTGAAAGCATTCCTGCATCAGGGGACTTCCCAGAGGACATAATTTGAAATGTTGGTTAAGTTCTGTGCAATTTGTGTGTGTATATATATATATATATATATATATATATATATATATATGAAGAGTTTGTTTGCAAAAACCGATAAGTCCATATTTGCCAAATGGAGATATTTGCGATTAAAGGTCAAGAAAAATAAAGAGAATAATGAGAAAATTTTTGCTTCTTTTGACCATAACTTCAGAAGTGTATCTTTATATGTAGTGACCAATATATCATTTAAAAGGTACTATTTTGTACTTTATGACAGAGACCGTACTTCAAAATCTTCAAAAATGGACTTATCGGTTTTTGCAAACAAACTCTTCATATATTTAATATACATGTATCATATTATTCAGCGTTCTTTGAAACAGGACTGCCAACATTCTTACATTAAATTAGGGAGATTCTAAATAGCAATAAAGAAGATCCTTGTGTGTTGTATGATGCAACTCACGAGGCTAAAATGTTTCTCAAATCAGGGGGGCATTTAATGAAGCATTTTGTCGGACAAAGTTGTCAGACAAACTCGCTCTCAGCCAATCACATGCAAGAATTTCAGTAGCTTGTAACAGTTTGTCAGAAAAATATTCAACCAAACTGCGTTTTCACATTCTTTCATCCAAGTAAAATTATCAAAAGAGCGCTTCAATTTTCTTTTTTTTTTTTTAAATTTCATCATGGACATTAAACAGAAAAACATGTATACCATATGTGTAAAAATATGATACAAAAATGTTTAAAGAAAAAAATTGCACTAACACACACACACACACACACACACACACACAATTCACCTCCATGAAGTAACCCAGACATTTCATTTATTTTGTTGATAGATATGTAGTATTTGCATGAGCTGCAGAAAAGTGAACAAGGCCGAGACACAAAAAATCCATCACATGAGGAAAGACAAAACTTGGTAAAAATGAATTTATTCTCACTGGAAAAGAAACACTTCCTCTCTGTATGTAGCATTCTTGGTGGTTCACACCATGTTAGCATGCTACCTATTAAAGAATCTATTGTCAGAGAGTAAATGTTAGTGTTGTAAAGTGGTAATCTTTTCTTCATGTAATGTCACAGTTCACTGTTTACAGTAGAGGGGACATGATTGCATTGTCATTCTTTGATCGGCCTAATCACCATTGACCTCATTTGTACAATATTGATTCTTAACTCTCAGTAACAGACTATCTGTTAACTCATTTCTAAATATGAGAAACCAGTATACTGGGTTCCCATGGCATCAACTGATATGGGAACTTGGTATACCAGGTTTCAAAAATGTAGACAAGAGTGTCTGCATTCGTGGCCTAAATTCATATCATGTGTTTTATGCTGCCCAATAAAATGGGTTTGATAGAAAGATTAGAGTTTCTTCTTTCAATATCAGTTTTCTTTCTGTATGAAAACTGTGTGTATCGCAACATTATTTGCCCTTTTTCCAACGTAGTGCGCACTTATTTTTCTATAAAAAAACATGTGTGAAAATGTGCATAGCGATCAATTCCAAGATCAGTAGATTTTTCAATTCCCTGTTCCCATTCAGGTTCCTCTTTTGTGTAGAACAATCAAGTTTTTGAACATATCAGCACATGCTCTATTTATACATCGTGCCTGATCAATATTTTGCTTTTTGTGATGGCACATGTAGTTGACCATGGAAAGGGGATACATGTACCACTTGACTGCTTTCACACAGGTGGATTGCCAACCTGTCCGTTCTCTGTCGGAAAAAGAATCTCATTTGGGGGCATTAAAGGCACTAGAGAATCACAGGAGGAATAGGTTAATAATAAATATCCTCACAATCAATACTGGGCGTAGACTTCACAGTGCAAGGATGGTTAACACTTCAAAGATTTATCACATCAGGCATTTATCCCATCTAAACCCTGTGTGTGCTTTGGGTGCTGTTTGACACAGAAAACCTATAGCATTGTACACACTGTCCAAAGGCCCTGGTACAGATAGGGTGAAGTCATGCTCCGCATTTGCAGTTCCTTGTCAAGAAGTGAGTACAAAAGCATCACTCCTTTTTTTTTTCTTCTTCTTTTTTTGCTAACCTGAATTCATCATTCATTGCCTCTAGACATGCCAGTGCAAGGTTCAAACTACTGTAAAGATAGATATTTTGGGCAAATAACTTTTTGTGCTGGGCTGGGCAAGATGAATTTCTTGTGTTCTTAATTCTGTGGAATCAAAACATTTAGTACTGGTACATAGATTACATGTATCACAAGCAAAAATGTTGATGATCTTTTATTTTCTGCACTAGCTTCTGGTTGCATAAAATGGGCAAAAATATCAACACTGCAAAAATGTCCACTTACACAGTACTGCTCAATTGGAAGCAAAGTCTGAAACCTATGTGTTTTACTCTCCAAAGGACCATAGATGCATGGCCAAATAACTCAGATCTTTCTGTGATTACACTGAGAGCACCATGATACAATGGAACCTTGTTATAAAGAGGTTGGATGAAATGTTATATAAGGTTATTTACGCATCAAAACATGCTAATGCAAACACTAGCCATGGCCTCTACAAATTGGGAATGAGTTGTCTTTTAGGATCAGTGATTTTTTTTTTCTTCTTCTTTATCAAGATCGTTTTGGTGTATCCACAAATAACTTACATAATACACTGAAAAAGATCATTGCCTCCAAGATTATGGTATTTTCAAAAAGAATTAATACATGATACATGCACTCCCAATAATCAGCAGATTAAATGATTCCATTTCACAATTGTGTAAAATAGCAGCATGGTAATCAGTTTCAATCTTATCTTAAAGGGAAATGGAACACAGGATCAAAAGGACTGGACAAAGAAAAAAAGAACAAATCTTGGCAAAGTCTGATGAATTCTGAGAGCACAATGAGTGATTGTAAGAATATCATCCAACATGCACTCCCACCTGTCCATGACATCATGCTCACATGACTGAAATCTTCAACGTTGCACTCCTCATTTGACTGGCTCACAGGACAAACCAAAATGAACTTTTGTTCTTGAGCTTGCATGAAGGCACAGATTTCCTCTAGCTGATGCTTACCAGCATTATGCCCTCTAGACGTCCACAGAGGCCTTCCACATGATCGCGAAATAAATATTCCACTTGTAGTACTTTGTTCTCAAGTGCACTTCACCAGAACTTGATCCTCCTGATCTTAATGTTAGCTTCCCGGACCTGATCCGATATATTCTCCCCCAGAGGAACCCTTAGGGAAAGAAAAAAAAAAATGGATTGCCAAAAGAAATGTAAAGAAGAGAGGTCAACAAAATAGAGAGATAGAGTTAGAAAGAGAAAGAGAGAGAAAGAGATGAATGCTTTAATAGATAGATAGATAGACAGATAGATTGATAGATAGATGGATAGATAGAGATGAATACATTATACATGTATTATGTTTGAGAGACAGAAAGAGATAGATATATAGATAGCGAAAAAAGGATAAATATAAATAGACGGATAGAAGAGGATGGAGAGATTCACTGAAAGATACATCCAAGTAAACACATACATGTATGAATGTCTCAATGCATGTTATTTAGATGACAACAATAGACGTGAATGTACGTTAATTATGTTGGGAATAATATGTAATTTATGTGAGTTTATATATACATGTGTGTGTATATATATATATATATATATATACATATACATATATATATATATATATATATATATATATATATATATATATATATATATATATATATATATATATATATATATATGTAGTACATAGAAGCAGTCATCTCAATTCAACATCAGTACACGTCACTCAAGAACTTTCTTTTTCATATCATAACTGTAAGACAACTATTGAATATGTGCTACAAGAAACAAGAAAACACTATCACTTTTGTTTCTTATTGCTGATCTGAGAGAAAGGTTTGCCTAAAATACAAAATGAGACAGTATGTGAAAAACTTAAGGTATAAACTTAGAATTTTATATGTAAAACATAAGGCCATGGCAACTGAAATTACATGGTCATAATGTTGGTGATATATACTCTCTGCTTTTATAACGAGGATATCAATGCTGCATGTTTGCTTCTACAGCCGGATGCTAAGTTTGTAACATGATTGCATTCTCATAAAATAGAGGCTAAAAGAACTTACTTGGGCTCGTATCTAATTGCTTGTGGCTCGTCAGCAAAGCCCACACCCAACTTTAACCTCTCCACTCCAGCCCAAGCTATCATCACTCCGTTGTCAGTGCACAGCTCGAGTGGCGGGCAAACGAGAGAATACTGGAAACGGCTGGTGGCGTAGTCTAGCGCCTTGCGAATATACTGGTTGCTTGCTACTCCGCCTGAAACTACCTGCATGTATAGAGTACAGGAATGGAAGGTCTCATTGCAATGTATATCCCTTTCATGTAGCATAAGACAGAATCTCTATCTCACACACAAACACAATAATGCAAAAATCATAGGGGGCCTTGAGGAAGACTACCCACTCACCAGTGTCTGCCTCTCCTCTGGAATGAGTCCAGTCATTTGGCAGTAAAGCATGGCACGGCCTAGTCTTGTTACAAGATGCTGGGCAACTTTATGCTGGAATGCTGCAGCAATGTCTCGAACAGTGTGCAGGTGGCGGCTATCAGACTTCGGTATACCTGGGAGTATCGAAACAACAAATATATGTATGGAACACAAACAGATCACAAAAAAAGGTACAAATATGCAGAGAAAACTGTGTTCTTCACCCATATATACTGACACTAGTCATATGTTACACAAGCACAATTACACATTTCCCACAACCGCCACTGCTTTGTGTGTTCTTACTTTGCATATGATAACTAACATCTATAGCATGAGAAAATACAGATCTATAAGATGTTTACACACTGAGAACACTTGTTGACAAGCTATACACAATTGTCAAATGTGATGATGGTAAATATTTCTTTTGTTTTGGGTTTGTTTATTCTTAAGTCTGCACCACATTTCAATACTTTTTTTCTGTGGAAGAGAGACAAAGATGGATCTACAAAAATGCAGGAAATGCTGCTGAAAGTAAAAAATACTCTCTTTTGCCCCTTCTTTGCAGTTTTATCCCTAGGCTACAATTTTCCTTTGCCCCTTTTCTCACATGCATTCTGGATTCCTAACTATCTGAGAAACACGGCTAAGCAAATCTCCTCTGATCTTACTTGCGATGAATAAACCAGTATAAGTAGTGCTATGTGCTGTCTCATGCATATTCATGAGGCAAGCATTGTAAACACAAGAGGTGATACAAATATTTTGACAAATCTGCTGGCTGGGTGAGTGAGGAAATTAATATTCCTGAGGACCACTTGATCTCACACTTTAACCTGTTGAAGACAAGTCGCAAATATACTCAGGCAGAAAATGTGTGTTGTTTCAAAATCAGCCAGTCCTTAATGGGTTAATGTTCACCCTGTTGGCAGACTCTAAATAGTAATGGATGTATTGGTGGATCAAGCCCACTTTCAAAAACTCCCCCCAAAATAGAGCAAGAACAGAGACAGGTTAGTCTTAAATCCAGGAAAATTGGTGGGTCTATTAAAAGGAACAGGTCAAGAGGTCATGAGGTCACTGACCCTGAGCCACTTCATGGTGCTGAATCAGCCAGTTGGTGAGGTTCTTGAGACCCGAGAAGGAGAAGTTACAGTCACGGTGCCTGCTCATCGGGATGCTACGTTCCATCAGCAGACGGTAGTCACCGCCCTCAGCCATCTTCTCAACGGCCTGGCCACCACTCAGGCCCAGACAGTCCGGATGGTGCTGCAGCTTCAGCCGCCGGGCAACCTGGACATAGGAGGTGAGGGGCGAGTCTAAACTGTACTCACAAAGCAGCTCCGGAGACAAGAAAGTTGCCACTATCACAAGTCATATCGATATCGTGTAATCACATTCATTTCATGCATAATTAGCAATGTTGCTAGTAAGATACATGTAGAAAGAAGTGCAGAGTCAAAACATCTGTCTATGTGAACATTTTCTGAACAAAGCAGCTCATTTGTACATTAGAACAAGGTGTGTACGGTGTACATTGCAAGACCCTCGCCTCTTCCAAGTTTTTTTTTTCTAGGTATTTCTTTATTAACTTTTAACCATGGTGTAAACCCCATGTTTGCCACATTATTCTGAGATATCAACGCAGTCACGCTTTGGAAAAATGTTCTGTTTTTAAAATCTATGTAACTTTTATAGATTTCTATTATCCTGGACATACATTGTATAATGAACAAAGTTGCAGAGGAAATGTAATGCTTTGCTTTAATGTATATTGTACGACAAATCTATTATTGTTTTTCTTTCAAATTACCAGTAGCCACATTATTGTATAGGAGGCATGACTTTTGCACACAAAACAGTGACAGAAACTTAGAATGTACTGGCAATTCCAGTAAGGAACACCTCTTGCAATTGACAGTCAATCACCACATAAAATTCAAGCTACATGTAACAGGAATGGAATCGCGAGAAACGCTTTCATTGTACTGCGGCATTTGGCGATTTATCAATCGTTTTGGGCAGGTTCATGTGTTTGAGCAGAATATGCGAAGTTGGCACGCCATCAACTGAGTCGGGTGTGCAAACGTGGCATGTTATAGCAATAACATCTCATGACATAGAATTGTCAGTATTGATAACAAGCCAAAGAAGAACACTTTCTGCTATGATAAAAGAATATTATTCTTATCTGATAAACAATTACTCTACATTGACGTACAAAGGCACTGTACTATGGATCATTGTTTTAGTATTAATACACTGTAGCAATAGCCATAACAAAAGAAAGCATGGGCATACATACAGATACACAAGCAGGATTCGAACCGGAAGACCTCCTGATCACCACACGGGCGTTTTATCCACTAGACCACCGAGCTTCCATCCGACAGCCAGTGCTGGTTTTAATCCTAACCTCGGAGGTCTAATGGATAAGACGCCTGTCTGGTGATCAGGAGGTCATAGGTTCTAATCCTGTTTGAGTATGTATGCCCAAAATTTCTTTTGTCATGGCTACTACTAAAACACTGATCAATTCAGTGCTTATGTAAATTGATGTAGGGAGATTTCTCAATCAGTTGTAATAAAAATGACTCGATTAAGAATTTCATCAATTCAAAAAATCTAATAGTTTGTACACTAACAGTAATGAGTGAAACACTTTGTACCTTATCAAAAGCTTCTCCAGGTGCATCATCCCATGTGGTTCCCAGGACCAGAAAATCACCAACTCCTCTTGCTACAGCTAGGATGCAGTTGCCCCCGGAGACGAGCAGGACCAAAAAGGGGAATTCTACACTGAAGGGATGAAAAAGAATGAAGTAAGAGCGTTAATTAGCATTAATTAGCGAGTATGACACTGAGCAAGGCAAGGACACAGGATACGTGAAGGCTTTCCTATAACTTGTGGCTCATAACAATGTTCTACCTAAAATATGTATGGCCTTCATTTTTTATATCATCATTACTACTAAAACACTGAATAATTAGTGTTTATTTTATTGATAAATGGCACTTTGTCAGTCAGTTGCAACATCTAAAAACAACTTGAAGCAAGAGTCATTAATTAACCCATTGAGGACGAGTCCCGAGTATACTCAGGCAAGCGTCTATGGGAAATGCATGTTGCAGCAAAAAATCAGCACATCCGTACTTATGTCTGTCAAAGTGTGTGACAGGAGAATGAGACTAATCCCCTCACACTCTGGGAGCCTAAACAGGGAACTGTGAGAAAGGGGAGGAAGTCGCACCACTTACATCCCTGTATTGGAGAAAGATGCCTAGGCCTTGATAGCATTACTGACTTAAGAACAGCCATGCTACATGGACAGGTCTGGAGGAGCAACTATGGTCATGGAACCCAAGATGGTATAAGATAAAGTGAATGCATGAATTCAAATTATCAGGACAGTCAGCTTCACTTATCTTGACGGAACTGAGGACAACAGAATGACATGCATGTAGGCAATATTCAACTTGTACGCGTATAGGAGAATAACAGACGTAAGGCTTTTAATGTAAATTGGGATTGATTTTTCATCAACTTACGTCAATACCAACGACATCATACACCGGTGACTTATATTGACTTGACGGAAGTAGTAGTAGTAGAAGTAGTAGTAGTGTAGTAATGGTAGCAGTAGAGAATGGGTAGTAGTAGTAGCAGTACAGTCAAACCTGTCTATAGCGGCCACCCAAGGGAGACGGAAAAAGTGGCCGTTATAGACAGGTGGCCGCTATAGACAGGTAATCCAACTTTGTGTGCATTGCTTACAAGTACAAGTATCATCGTTGTATCCTTACATGTACATGTATGTGTGTACGCATGCATACACCATGTGTTTCATGCATTTAACCATGCCGGTGTATATGAAATTGTTGCACAGTAGCATGTTTATTGTCGTGAAGAATCGTGCATTATTATGACTGCATGAGGGATGAATGCAGCGGTGGCTATCACTGAACGTTGCCCGCACGGCTACCGAACAGAAAAACACGCTGAATTATCGGCTTGGCTACGGCTCCATTGGGTTTTTGGCCGCTATAGACAGGTTAATATCTCCCGCGGGAAACAAAATTTGTGGCCGCTGGCCGCGTTAGAGAGGTGGCCGCTATACACAGGGTCTTTAACAGGGCTTTTCTCTCGGGGGGATTTTGCAGTGGCCGCTATAGACAAGTGGCCGCTATAGACAGGTGGCCACTAAGGCAGGTTTGACTGTAGTAGTAATAGTAGTATAGTAGTAGTAGTAGTAGTAGTAGTACCGGTAATAGTAGTAGTAGCAGTCATAGTAGTAGTAGTAGTAGTAGTAGTAGTAGTAGTAGTAGTAGTAGTAGTAGTAGTAGTAGTAGTAGTAGTAATAGTAGTAGTAGTAGTAGTAGTAGTAGTAGTAGTAGTGTAGTAATGGTAGTAGTAGTGAATGGGTAGTAGTAGTAGTAGTTGTAAGGGTAGTAGTGAGCTTACCTCTCCACCATCCTAACAGTGAGTGCATGGGCCTCCATGTGGTGTATGGGGATGAGAGGGAGGTGGGGGTGTCGCTGTAGCATATCCTTGGTGTACTCCAGCCCCACCTTCAGGGAGAGTGGAAGGCCGGGCATGGTGCTCAGTGCCACCGCTGAGAGGTCCTGTGAGAGATAATGATCTACTTTGAGCTCATTCTACAGTTTGCTTGATGAAATACATGGTACATCTTATGGGTCACCATCAGTGGGATTTTTTTTTTCTTTTTCATCCCCCCCCCCCCAAAAAAAAAAAAAGGAAACAGGAAATAGATTTTACAAAGAGGCTGCCATCTATTATGATCCTGGGTTACAAAACCAACAAAAAAGTCGCCGCACATGAGTTTTTTAAGAGCAGATCCTGAAAGAGTAGACTCTATGTTTTACAATGATGTAAAACTCATGTCAAATGGACTCTCCTAACCTATCTAAATAGGGACTTTTCGATTTGCACGTTGAGCCAGGCGTCACCCTGTTATGACGTAGTTTTTACGTACTGCGCATGCGCGAGCGTCGACCCTCGGCTCATCGCACAAATTTCGAACGCGTTAACCCCGGTTATCACCGTTCACCCAAATCGGTTGCACCGCGCTCAACCCACCCTTGCTATGACGTCACAATCCTCTCGGGTATCGTGCGAAAGAGCACGATGACTCTCGGGAAATCCGTGCTCAGTTCACCCGTTTTCCTTTTTCTTTCGAGAGAATATTTATATTCTAATTACATGAAAGCTTATGATCTTGATACGTCACAGCAGCAGCGCTGACATACAGACTACAGCCTCTGGTACCTACTTTATTTGCCCGTTTTCACTGTTTCGCACTTTGCAACTGCCTACCGTAGTCCCACACATCCATTTACACATAATGCTGTACGCAAACAGATTTTGGTGCTTTTGGCCTAGCTAGTGCAGCAGTGCATTTGCCTAGTAGTCTTACCATGCATCATGTTTTAAAATCCACATAATTCCTCCCAGGATACGCATCTAGTCAAAGACAAAATAAATATTACAAGTACAGAAACGAGTCACAAATTCCGCTTATATGCACGCAAGGCACTGGGCCTGGTTGCCTCCTGCACACGCCACGAGACGTGACGCCGGCGCCCGAAATCGAAATGTGTTTTAGCAGCGGGTCAACGTACAGACGTGACGCCTTGACGTACGGTTGCGCTCGGCGGCACGTCCTTCTCGTTCACCCAATCGAAAACTCCCTAATATTGGGAGAGAACACACACTCTGGAAAAGTGTGAACTGAGAAAAGAGGCTCTGTAGTAAAGAGTCTATTCAAGCACTTTTAATCTCTAAACAGTGCTGGCTGTGCGATGAAGACAAACAAAAAAAACAGGATGTAAACCACCTTAGCGACAACAATGAAGAATTATCAGATTAAGTTGAAATTGCGCATGCTCTATTAATTGTCCATAATTAATGCCAACTTTCGAGGTGGTAGCACTACATTTTCAAAGGTTATTAGAGTGAAGGGTGTGCAAAGAATTTTAAAGAAATGAAAAGGGACCTCTAAAGATGTACCTAATCCGACTACTATACAAAAAAAGGGATTGTAGAAAAACTGCTGAAAACACACACTTTCCAAATCATTTTATTACCCCAAACATAAGAATGATGTAGACGAAGAATAGCTCTTTCAGAAAGTATGAAAAACTCAAGATTGACTTGGGTGACCTGTTTCACCTTTTTGGAGTCCTCGCGTAAAATCAAGGGGTGCTTCTTTTTGTTCCTTTTGTGATGCTGCTCATATATGATCATTCAATCTTTGTTTGAAATTGCCTGAAAGTTTCACAGTGAGAAGTAAAATTCACCCTCTCACATCATTTGATTTTTCTTCAAGAGCTCAGGGTGCTGCATGGACTGTCTCTAAAGGATAAAACTCAGGAGTAGCTGAACTGAATTTTACAGCATTCCACTCAGGGAACAAAATTAATATTTTTATTCATCTTCATGTTATTATTGTAAGTCACACTAGATCATTCCCTTGGCAATCTCTATCATTGCTTCCTAAAAAGAGTACATCAGTACTAAAGGCTATTACCAAAGTACTGGGTGAAAATGAGTTACACTACAGAAAGGAATGAGTTCATTGTACAAACAAATCTCAAACTTTGGAGCAATGACAACTTTCATAATAAACATTTGAAATTGTCCTTTTAAAAACCTTAACCCTAAAAGGGCCGGGGGGGGGGGGGGCGGAATCCCCCCCCCCTCGACGTTTCGTGCTATAATTCTGTAACGCGAGAAGGCCTCATCGCGAGGCTTCTTGACTTTCTTCGTTCAAGTCTCGCGCAACTTTTGAGACCAAATTTGCAACGTCCGCGCATACTTTTGCGAAGCCACGCCCATTTTTGTAACGGAATGTCGCTCCAAAACGGGCACAATTTTGTGATTTTGTGTACATTTCCTATGGAAAACAGTGCTCTGTCATGAAAGGCATAAAAACCTGATTATTTTTACAATTAATCACTTTCATTGATTAATTTTGTGCTAATTATGGTAGGAAAGTGGTCAGTGACAATTTCCAATGAAAAAACAAAGGGTTAATAGGGAAGATACCAAAGCCTTCAATGAAGATGATCTGAAATTTCAATTTTGAAAGAAAAAGAAGGAAAGAAAGTGCAGTGTTATGGAAACAATATAGCAAACTAGAAATGTTGCTATGGTGACTGGTATGACTCCGCCATCATGCATGATTCTCCTAATAGGTCTAGATAGTACATGTGGACAATGTGTGATTACATTTTCACAAAATTGGCAAAATATTAAAATTACAAGTTTGTCACAAATGTGTTGAATGTTCACCTTCCTTGACATAGATTTAATTGGATGACTAGGAGAGCATGTATTTGGGATTTAAGGATTTTAACTTGACTTTGACCCATTCATACGTTTATGCACTGAGTAATTTTCAAGGTATGGAAAAAAAGTGCAATTTCTGTATTGAATAGTAAATTACCATTTTCATCTGGCCTTTGACCCTAAAATTCATAAGATAATTGCTGTCAGGCAGAAGATGCATAAATATGTAGTACGTTTCAAGATAACTTAAGCCACTTCCGAGATATGGAGGAAAAAATTAGTTCAGCACTTTCACTTGATCTTCGACCTTTTGACCTTTGAGGCAAAAACAAAAGAAAAAAAACTTTCCAGAGAATCTCTATTAGGTTATACATGCATACACCAAGTGTTTAAAAATAAAAATAAAAAATCCTGCTGGCATTGCATAAACAATAGGGAAATAGTAAAATTTTGAAGTGTTGCCCTTGACCTTTGACCCCTGACCTTTGACCCCATGAACCCTAAATTCTCTAGATAATCACTGCCAGTTAGTATATACTATGTTCCATGAAGATACCTTGAATAATTTCCAAGGTACAGAGAAAAAAGGTGAAGTTTTAATATTTTACTTGACCTTTTGACCTTTGACCTTTGACCTCATGACCCAAACTTTCACCAGAGAATCTTAATTGGGTAATACATGTATACACTAAGTTTCAAGAAAATGTATTCAGGCATTGCATAGATATGGTGGAAATAGTGAAATGTTATGTATTTGACCTTGACCTTTTGACCATTGACCTTGAGCATGTGCACTCACAAGTTGATAGGCACAACTTCACTCCATATATACATGCCAAGTTTCATTAGGATACCTCAAAAGGTTTTGATAGTTACCCTGTCCACAAAATTCATTACGGACGGACGGACGGACGGACAACCCGAAAACATAATGCCTCCGGCACCACTTCGTGGCGGAGGCATAACAAACAAATGAACAATGGGGCATGCTTTTGTATCATCTACTGGGGAGATTAAAGAATAAAACAAGGAAGGGGGTTGCAAAATTGGGTGTCTCACCTTGATTTCTATTCCCGCATCCTGAATGGCACCCTGCACCACAGGGTCAATAAACTGACGGTGGAGGTCCTGGGCAAGGATTGGTATGATGCCGCCATTTCTAACAAGATGGAGGAAAATCAATGAATCAACCATCTCAAATACCTCCATGACATAAATATTGCACTGCAAAATACATAAGTTTAATAACATTTATACCCAACATACATTCTCAAATGATAATATCAAAATGTATGTTTTAGTCACAAAAGAGAAACAGACAGTAAAGGGGACAACACAGAAAGACCAAAAGAGAGGAGCATCTAATATTCACAAATTTAACTGGTTTCTTTTCTGCTTCATGGAATATTATGAGCAAAATGACAGCAACAATAATACAATGATGCCATGCAAACATTAATGTTAGAGACAAAGCATGTAGCATGGTATTCAGATTTGCTGTAGACAATGACTCCAGCATCTTTCCAAACCAACAACCTTTCCTGAAACCTGTTGTTGTTCACATGAATGTATAGATAACAGACATGACTACAGAAGATAAAATGTCAGAGCTCTACAATGATATCAAATACAAACCATGATCAAATCTTAGCAATGTCACTGGAACTAATGAAGGATAATCTCTTTTCAATGTCAGAGGATTTGAAATACAAGGGCTCAAATCAAAAACAAGGAAGAAACCAGTAGTATGCCGATACACCACAAGGTGGCCTGTACATTTATTGAAAGAAGAAGAAGAAGAATATCAGAGATATTAAAAATAAGACTGTTTTCTACAGATCTAGTCACAACAGATTGCTTGCAATATTTCCTCTAGCATTCAGACTCTTAAATACAATGGGCTCTATGTTTGTTTGGGTTTTTTTTCGCTCACTTTGCATGGATTCTCTTCTGGGTGTGTAGTCTCTCTCCCAAGACCCTCCCAGACTCATCCATCACGGCTGCTCCTGTGTCATCACATGTGGTCTCTATGCCAAGGACGAGCTTGCTGTGGACAAACCGCTGGTGGTGCCGGCGCAAGTGACGGCTGCATCTGACCAAGATGGAGCACCGTTGTTGGAGGTGTCGCAGGACGGCAGACATGCCGCGCCCGCCCGCAGGTCGCAAGAACAGTTGCAGGCACTATTTCAACAAATACTGTCTGGAGAGATAAATTAATTTGATAATATTCCTTGCTTCTACACATCTCCTGCTCAGTCTTAAGTTAAAAGGGTTATGCTGGATTTTGATTTGTTTCTTAACCCGTGGCGTTGAACTTGAGGCGAGGATGGGGATGGGTAGATTTTTATACAACACGCATTTCCCACCTAGACACTTGCCCAAGCTAGTAGAGTATACTTGGGACTCATCAGATCAGGTCCTCAAATGGGATAAGATTTAGATTCTAATAGTATAAATACACTGTAAATGTGTGAAGTTATCATCCAGTTTGCAGTGTCCACGTCTCGAAAGCCTAAAATGACCACTAATTAAATCAACTAAATTTATCCTCTTCTCTGGCAAAATCGTGAAATAGGCCCCACCGCAGTGCGCGTGCACCCGTGCGTTAGCAAGCAAGGTTAGGTTAGGGTTAGGGTTTAGGGTTAGGCATAGGTAGGGTTGTATTTATGGTTAAATTGGCCATTAAATTAGTCAAGGGACATTAGGGAGTCCTTCCGAGATTAAAAAGTAGAAGACCAAAGAAAAAAACGGGAGAAAGGGAGGACGAAAGATGCTATGCTGTGGAAATCGGCCCCACCGCCATATGCATCTCGCGTAAACGCCATTTGGTGGGGCTGCATTCACAAGTATTATACTGTGGAAGAAAACCCCACCGCCGTGCTTATCTACCGATGAACGCCACACGGTGGGGCTGAATTCACGAGTATAAACAGGCGAGCCGCCGTAGTATTTGTACGGACACGCAGTGGTGGGGCCTATTTCACGAGTATGCCAAAACAGAATCTAGTAAATTAGAACCCTTCACATGATTCATGCCATCATGGCTTCAAAAATTCGCAATAAAAGAACCAAAACTTTATTTGTTGAAAATTGTTAAGGAACAAGAAAAAAACTTGGCACTCAAAATGACAACACTTGGACTGTGGCGTTTACTCTTCTGAAGAAACAGAATTAGGAAACACAGACTATTTTTTTTTTTTTTTTTTTTTTTTTTTTTTTTTTTTTTTTTTTTAGTTTGAAAGGGATGAGCATTTCAATTCGAATATTTTGGGGGGATCTCGCCTCGCGAGAGCGAGCGCCGCGCCCAGTGCGCCTGTCTCCACCCCGGCCCCGACACTACCGGTAGGCTCACGTATGACCGCGCCGTGCTGTTCCTAAACCGGCGGCACACAGCCACAGCCACAGCCTACACAGGCCGTCTCTCCACCACACAAGCGCTGCGGGACACAGAAAAGTCACAGAATGAAGTAGTAAAATCTATAGAATTATTCAAAATGTATAAACCTCAGTATACTCATTTACTCGTACGTTACAACAGTCTTACCTAGTGGTCAAGTTAATCAGGCCCAAATTTTGCAGTCTCACGTTAGCACCTCGATGCCGCTCCTCCAAGCAGAAAGCGATACATGTGCGCTGCCATCTTACCAAACTTGTATTGTGCTAGTGTTTGTGGTCCAGTCGCTTCAATGCTGATGATTTACTGTCACAATCAAAATAATGATACATGATGATAGTACATGTAGGGTCCTACAAATAAAAAATATATAACAAAATATCACCGATTCATTCAATAATTATAACAATGGCTATGGCGACAAAGCCTCTCTCTAGATGAACACGGATGAAAATTTACTTGTGAAATGCTCTCATTACAGATCAGAGATGATTAGTGAAAAACAACAACAGCAACTAGATACACTTGACGAATGAGTGATATATCATACATATATTTCCATTTCTTTTGTGTTAAAAGAAATTTTATGCTCCTCGCGGTCTCTAAAGCCATGCTTGGAATTTTTTGCTTACAGAGAAAAGAAATAAACTTGACAAACGAATGATATATCATATCATATTTCCAATTCTTAGTGTCAAAAAAGTCCAGTGCTACTCGCAAATTTAGGTCGATAGGAAAATGTAAATTCATTTACCATCATTCACACTCTAAAGCCATGCTCAGAATTTCACTTTACAGAGAGAACAAAATAAACTTGACGAATGAGCAAATCATATTATGTAGGCCTGTCATAATTCCATTTTAGTTTTAAAAACTTTATGCTACATGCAACATTAAAAATGTTAATTAATCTATCATTATTCAGACTTTAAAGCCATGCAAAATTTCACTTTACAGAGAGGACCAAATAAATTTTTCTCTTAGATGGTATTTACTCTGTGTCATCCCTGCAGGGATGCGCGAATAGCTATCACACAAAGATTGATGAAATAAAAATAAAAAATCTTACTCGACTTGGCATGTCCGGGTGTATCTGACTAATTGATTCATAAACAATACCGATTATACCATAGCAGTTTTATTTGAGAGAATCAAGCAGAAAAGTGATAAAATTAGCTTTCTAGGAGAGGGTACACTTTCAGATATACTTTCAAAGCATCAGACCTACGTTGACAAGTGCAACTCTGGCTTACACGTTTACAGACCGTTTTTCTGGGCGAGCTTGACTTTTGTTTTCAATTATCTTATCATTATGGAAACTAATCTCCCTCTCTCCACTCTCTCTCTCTCTCTCTCTCTCTCTCCCTCTCTGCCCCCTCCCCCCCCCCCCCATCTAACTCTCATGTTTATAGTACCCGAGTGCATCTTTCTATGAATGTAGAGAGCCAATGAATCAACGAAGTTTCATGATATCATTTTTGACGGCAGAATATTTCACACACACACACACACACACACACACACACACACACACACACATACACACACACACACACACACACACACACACACACACACACACACACACGCACACACACACACACACACACACACACACACACACACATACACACACACACACACACACACACACACACACAAATGTTGAATTTTGTATGTTCTTTCAACTATTATTTTATGTTACCGAACAGTGCATAAACGACTTTGAAGCAGTCTAACAATCGATTTCTGTCTGGACGAATGAACTTATTCAGAGTGACCTACATTTGACCTGCTTCCCTTGACGCCGTATCAACAGTCTACGGCCTTGTCGCGATTTGATATAAAAAATTACTAGAAATTACAACTCCACATGTTTAGCTACTGTATTCGGAATTGAATAACCGACTCACTGAGGTAATGGATCTACCTTAGTATGAATCATTCTGAGGCGTAACTCCTCGAGCATGTAACTTGTAAGTATTCTAGAGATCTTTTCGGTCGAAGAGCCGACGAGTACGAGATTGTCGACCGTCTACGCGTACTACGCGTATCTACCCATGTAAATTGTAGCATCACGTCGTAGTCTAGTGACTCTTGCGGCCGGCGGCAGTGCACAACTGTGTGTCAGTGTTGTTGTATTTGTATGGAGTGGCCAGATTGTTATTTGTAGATTACTGTTGCATTGTCATGGTTGTGTGTGAGCGTTGCTAGCTAATATTTATGCAGCTCAAGTAAATTTGTACGGAAAGGTCGAGAGTGCCATCCCCTTCTACTAGTAGAACAGTTCAGTTGAGAGAGTTTTGCACCGAATTAATTCTTGTGTTGTTAGCATGGTTAGGGTCCTAACACGTTAGATAGACTAAACAACAACTAGAACTCTACATGGCCCATGGGCATTCTAAGTGTTAAATTGTGGAAGTTCTTATTTAGGCCCTAACTCACTGGTTTTGCCTTTGTCCACGTCTAATACTAACATGTTACTACTAATAATCATGATAATAGAAGTTACTGTACATTATTTTCGCAAGGGTTTAATTTTCGCGAATTTCGCGAATTACAGTTGGATCGCAAATTTAACAACGCGCGAAATTGTCTCCATGCACTTTGTTAATAGAGCATTGCCATTAATGTTGTGTAATAGCATCAGCGTCGATTGGCGAAAACAACATCTCGCGAAAATGTCTGCAACCTCATCAATTGCGAAAATATCTGTATAGGCCTATACTATAGGCCTAGGTGTATCTGCTATCTATCATAGCCTAGGTCTCAACAGTTGAATTCATTCCACTTTGCAGCAACGGGATGTACAGTGTAGATTGGACTTGGACTCTCAGCTCACTCAGGTTGTCGATTGTCACAGCCCTACAAGTACCTGCCAACACTTCACAAGACACGAGTGAATGTCAAGGTCCAAGGACAACGCAGGGAAACTGATACTTCGTAGACACGTAGATGTAGTGAATGTGGGCGACATCTGACGTCCACTGAACTGCTGTGGTTCTGCACATCATCATCATGATCGTGTTTGATCTGAAGTCTCCCCACCAGCTCCCCTGCCAGCTGTAATTGTTGCTGGCATGTCCAACGTTTGATCTAAATAATGTAAGCTGGTATATTTTTTTTTTCCTGAAGTTTGATATTGACCGCATATAGGGGGCTCTGATATTATTGACGGTGACCACACTCACGTGACTAAACATAGCCCAGTGTTTTCCCTTGCTACAACTACAAAGATCCTACATCAAAATGCAATGTGCATTGTATTGTACATGTATATCACACAAAACCATCACTAGCATCACACAAGAGAATTAGCCACATTTTTCATACACTCTTGTCAACTTTATTTTTGTACAATGGTTTTCATTTCATTTTCACTGTCTTCTCGCCTTGCTTTTCTGTAAAATGATCTGTTGTAAGGCCTTAAATTCTAAGGCCTACATGTAACTGTACTATTTCTGTTTCTGTTCTGGTTCTGTATCCATCGGTATGTACTCAGATTTAGCTGTACTCCACCAACATTACATGTACTTGACAGATAAGAAAATAACAAATGTGTCATATTTCCATTATTTCAAAACATACTGTAGTGAAAAAATAGCTTGGTCTGCTATTGAAATATGTACAAAATACAATGTATTGTACATAGATGTACCATAGACACCAAGAATAACAAAAAGTTGCACTCATGAGAAAGCTACATAATGTAGCTGTTTTAGGCACTCTTCAACATTCTCCTGTTTTGTTTTTTCTAATATTCACTACAAAGTAGATGTTTTGCAGGGGAATCAAATTTGAAAATAATGTGTAGTCATTAGTGCAACTGAATGACATTGTATGTGCACAAACTGGCTTCCTTCTGTGTGCTGTAAGTGCAAGTCACACTTGCTATGTCAAAAAGGGACACTTTTTTATTTGCACGAAAGCAGCTCAGAAAATCATAGAAAGATTTCATCAATTGTTTTCTCTTCCACATACAAAGTATGAAAATGGAATTGTAAAGAAAGATACAACAGCATGTTTTAAAATAATGGAAATATGACACATTTTTGGGGGGGTTTTTTGTGTGTGTGTGTGTGTGTACGTCCAGTAATGATGAAATATAACTGTACGTATTGTCACATGTGAATGCCAAGCTCCCCATCACCACTATTTTCTGTTTGCTCTTGCTATGCCTATTGTACAATATTAAATGGGTTAGTCAAATACCGGTTAGTGATTGGCGAAACACGTGATGTAGAAACATTGATTATGTTCGCCCATGGGAGAACATTTTTGTAATGTTCTCCCATGGGAAAACATTTTCACTTAACAAATGACAGAAGGACCCATGCACTGTGAATTTGGCTCTGCGCGAGTGATCGAGTGCGTTGTGCTGGTGGTTGACGTTGACGTATTTGACTAACCCATACAGTATATAATATAACAGATGATGACTTTTGTTGTCAGGAACATGCTGTACCAAGCGTTCCACCCTCAGGGTTTGAAATGCTATTTCGGGAGGCTATAAGTCCCTCGACTTCGTCTCGGGACTTATAGCCTCCCTCAATAGCATTTCAAACCCTTCGGGTGGAACATTCAGTATGTTCCCTCCTCCACCAGTCATCATCTACCTCAGTAGAAAGTCTTCTGGAGGTGCATTTCCAAAGCAGATGCATGATCATGACTTTTAATTCTTGTTTTCATATGATATAAAAGATTGAGAACCCTTATCACGCAAACCTAACTACAATTTTGTAGTAACAGTATTTTTATGTGCTATCTACAATTCTGTCTTTGTGCTGACGTCATACAGAAGCCAGGACCTACAACTGTACCACCACCAAGCATGGCAGGTAAAAGTCCAGACACAAACCTACATCCAGGGGAGGTGGACCCCACCCTGGTTGCCAATGCGACCGCCAATCGCATGGCAGCTCAGTTCTTTGAGCGGTATGAGCGATTTGAAGTACAAGAGATGCTGGCGCAGACATCATATCACTGGTTTTTATCCCAGGTAAGAACAGTGGTCCGTTACACTTATTGTCAAAGCATAATTTCTGCCAAATGTTATAAAATGAAATATTACTGTAAAAGTTCAATTTTTGTGCCTTTTCTGGGTCATACTGTAAATCATACATTCTGTCTCTTGCATCACAAGAAAGGTTACTATAAGTAATGATGCTAGGGTGAATGAGTTGTTCACATTTAATGCTTGGCAAAACTTACATATGGTTTTTTTCCTCTCAAAATATGACCAGGATTCAAATTTTTTTTTTTTTTTTTTGCCCCAAGATTTAAAAATTTACAAAAATTACTTCCTAACATCAAAAGATTGCTCGTCTGAAAGAATAATCTTGTAGCATCTTTGTTATGACTATAGTTCTTTGGCTTTACATTGTACATAGCCAGTTGTAGTGCCAAGTGTACATGTTGTCATCTACTATGTTTAACTTCAGGATGAGCACAAGCTTCAGGCAGAACCGCCGAATGGGTTGATCATGACCAGCAAACCTTTCAACAACAACAACTGTCTCATCCTCATGCCCTTTGACCCCACTGTGGAGGCCATCGACTTCCGGCTCATCCACCAGATCCTGCGGGAGCTGGTCATGGGCATCTACGGCCTGAACCAGGTGCCCATGATCTCACTTGAGGCCAACTTTGACCAGAGCACTGCCTGCCAACTGCCGCCGGCATACAACGACACCTATGTCGGTCAGCTGCTCATTAATGTTGACTACATGATGAAGGCTCTGTGGCACGGCAGCTATTTCCCCCGCGACAAACGGGCCAAGTTCTCCGAGCGGTGGCGCTCCAGTTTGGACGTCAATGCGGAGGGCGTTCCCGAGTCCAAGAAAATCATCATCACAGAGTTCTTGCTGGCAGGTAATATTCATCGGATGCCTCTTACAGTAAAGGTTTTTGTCAATTTACAGCATGAGCACATTCACTTAGTAATAAGGATTAGCAGTCCACAGAAAAGAAACTTTGTTATCGTGAATATGAACAGCAGTGAAGCATCGACAAAAGGTACTCGCAACACTGAATGAGGCCCCCAGTACTGGCCTTCCAAGATTCCACAGGATCACATACATGGCATGTTATTGAAATGATTTCTCAGTTTAAACAGATGTAACTTGAACTGCCTTTGATATTTTTCAGACTCACAAGCATGAAAGCAGTCAAGGAATCTAACTTTGACATCATTGCTTGAGGGTCTGTTTGTTTGCTCTGTATCAAAAATTAGTCTATTATTGTGTACTGAACCTCTACAGTACTGTCCAAATAGGTTTTCCCTATTTTTTAATTATAGCCATTAATGTGTTGATTGAAAGCCTGTGTGGAAAGCATGTGGAAAACTTTGTATTCTTTGCATTTTAGATGCAGGCAATTAGAACTGTGTGCAAGCAATTTGAGCAGGATTTTTGTTTGCATGTATTGTGCCAGATGGACACAATGCCAAGCCATGGTTCAGACAATACATGGAATTCTCTCTCTCTCTCTGCCTAGGTATGATGGACATCACTAAGGACCCAGATTATGCCACCATCTACGAAAAGATGCGCCTCTTTCCCATGAGCAAGCACGATGCCAACATCGACAAGCGTCTCTTCATGCAGTACGTCAACGACATGAGCATCCAGCAGACTTGGCGCCAGAAGTCGTTGCAGCAGCACAACAACATGTTCGTCATCGACGCAGCGTATGAGGTCTCGGGAATCCTTCGCATAGAGGAGGACAGGGAGGACCGAGACATCTTTGAGAGGTTGCAGACAAGGTTACAGGTGAGCGTCAGCTGTGATGCTCTTGCAAACCAATTACAGAACTGTCTTCTGTTAAGCCGTCCTGTATATATTCCCCCTTTGGAGAATTAATGCAGTGTGTTTTGAGCTGCTGTCACTGGACTGCCAGAAAAAACAAACAAACAAACAAGCAAAAACCATGCCTACTTAAGTTCAGAAAGGTGTTACATTTACGTGTAAGCTTCAGTATGCATGAAGAAAAATAGAAAATTGAGTCATCAATTTTTATTATTTTTTTTAATTCATAACAAGGACATTTTGTAAGTTTTGCTGATATCGAGCAGACCTGCTTTTCAAGGAAGCCCTGAATGCAGTGAACAACACGACCTGAATATTTGTTTAATGGTGTTTTTATGCCTCCGCCACGAAGTGGTGCCGGAGGCATTATGTTTTCGGGTTGTCCGTCCGTCTGTCCTTCCGTCCGTCCGTAATGAATTTTGTGGACAAGGTAACTATCGAAACCTGTTGAGGTATCCTAATGAAACTTGGCATGTATGTGTATTAGGGGGTGAAGTTGTGCCTATCAACTTTTGGGTGCACATGCTCAAGGTCAAAGGTCAAAAGGTCAAGGTCAAATACGTAAAATTTTACTATTTCCACCATATCTATTGAATGCCTGAAGATATTTTCTTGAAACTTAGTGTATACATGTATTACCCAATTAAGATTCTCTGGTGAAAGTTTGGGTCATGAGGTCAAAGGTCAAAGGTCAAAAGGTCAAGTAAAAATATTAAAACTTCTTTTTTTTTCTCCGTACCTTGGAAAATTGTTCAAGGTATCTTCATGGAACATAGTATATACATGTACTGACTGGAAGTGATTATCTAGAGAATGTAGGGTTCATGGGGTCAAAGATCAAAGGTCAAGTGCAAGACTTCAAAATTTTACTATTACCCTCATATTCATGCAATGCCAGCAGGGTTATTTTTTTACACTTGGTGTATGCGTGTGTAACCTAATAGAAATTCTCTGGAAAGTTTTTTTTTTTTCTCTTTTTGCCTCAAAGGTCAAAAGGTCAAAGATCAAGTGAAAGTGCTGAACTAACTTTTTCCTCCATATCTCAGAAGTGGCTCAAGTTACCTTGAAACTTAGTACATATTATGCATGTTCTACCTGAAAGTAATTATCTTATGACTTTTAGGGTCAAGGGCCAGATGAAAATGGTAACAATTTACTATTCAATTCAGAAATTGCACTTTTTCTCCACACCTGTACCTTGAAAATTACTCAATGCCTAAATGTATGAATGGGTCAAAGTCAAGTTAAAGTCCTTAAATCCCTAGATACATGCTCTCCTATTCATCCAATTAAACCTACGTCAAGGAAGGTGAACATTCAACACATTTGTGACAAACTTGTCATTCCAATATTTTGCCAATTTTGTGAAAATGTAATCACACAGTGTCCACGTGTACTATCTAGACCTATTGGGAAAATCATGCATTATGGCGGAGGCATACCAGGCGCCAAAGCGACATTTCTAGTTGTTTTT
Organism: Diadema setosum; assembly: GCA_033980235.1. Taxonomy (NCBI): domain Eukaryota; kingdom Metazoa; phylum Echinodermata; class Echinoidea; order Diadematoida; family Diadematidae; genus Diadema; species Diadema setosum. Next base: position 33,512,042 of record CM067075.1, on the reverse strand, counting down.
CAATTCTGTCATGAGCCATCGATGATTTATCATACAGTATTCTATTCTGGTACGGTAGCACAAAGTAACCTATAGTTTACAGCAGCTGTTCCTTCAAGGAATAGTAACCACCCAGCTGGTCAAATGCCTAGCTTTAATGAATTATGATGGTGCTGTATATGGGCTGCTGCCAAATCTAGCCTCAGAGCCACAGCCTTACAAATTATAATGCCAGATTTTGTGTCAAAGTCACAACCAGGCATTCAGCATTGCCAGATAAGGACAAAGAACACAACCATGCTATCTACATTGCCAGATGGAGCCGTCAGGTGAGAGATTGAAATTTTAGTGAAGCCAGATTGGGCTTTCACATACTGTAAACAGATCATTCTACAAAGTACCAACTTGTGTGATAAGGGAGATTTAGATTTGCAGCGCGGATGTTTGAGACAACGCTTGCGTTGGACGTTTTCCTCTCTCCCTGTGTCGTGCTGAAAAGTAGCTTCAGATTACACTAGGACGCAACGTATAAAAAATAAAATGGTGCCCCCATATGATCAGTGCATCAAGTAGCAGTTTACGTCGTGAATTGAGCAGACGTAAAAATAGCCCAGAACGCGTAGTGAAGACTCAGACTACGCAAGCTATAAATAGACCGACTTTGATACACGATTTTGCGCATGCTCAGAAAAGTTTTTTTTCCTCTGAACGTCCCCATCGCAAAAATCTAAAGCTCCCTAATATCTCACCAGCAAAGTCTTCACTAATAAACAGCCATGCTGTAATAGTTAGATGAATATTGGGTTTCCATGATCTCTTCACATGCTTCAGGCCCATGTTGACGTCGTTCAGAAGCATCTTTGCAACAAGGCCGAGGTGAGAAGGCAGATGTCACTCCTGCAGCTGGTCAGCTTTTTGGTGCCTTTCCTGATGGGACTGAGAAGGAAGAACAAAGTGCCTGACATGTCCAGACTACTTCCTCCTTTAACTGGTGGGTAACTGTAACCTTGTCACCAAAAAGAGCACACGCATCTGTGTCAGGAATTTTTGCTACATTCAGAATGGTGACAGTTATCAAAAGTAGGCTTTGAGCATGTTATGGTAAGGATTTGCATTTCAAAATACAAGTACAGCACAAATTCTCATGCAGCAAAATTGCTGTAGTTGCTTTGGCTCTCGGTTCACTGTAAATGTGAATGAAAAATCAAGAAATTGATGTAAATGGAATACATGCACATGTACATGTATTATGTCCACTCATTTTACCTCTGAATCAAATAAGAAATTAGTAATGATGACCATTACTGTACAAATTATGCACATTATATGTGTGTGTGTATATGTAGTATTAGTATTCTAATTTTCTGGCCATGAGTTGACAAGCCTCTCTTGTATTTCATTTCCTCTTAAATTGTCATTGTTAGTGAAATTACGTCTTCCTCACTGTTGCTGAGTTACAAGGCTCAGTGTTTGCAAAATTGAAAGTGAATGACCATTGCTTTGTGGATTTGTGGGGCTCGTAAATGGTTGCAGATAGTCTCCCTGTTAAAGTTACTACAAACCATCTTTCTGTAACTGATACTTTAGCATGCTATCCCCACTTCTTTCTGTTTTTGCCCCAGTTAGAACCCAGCAAGAGAAAAAATGCCAAATAGCAATATAACACAAGCACCTTCAGCTCGAATTGATTTTTCATGTATAAACAAACCTCTTGATATCAAACTGGTCGTATTGAATTGAAATCATTAATTTGATTTTCTCCTTCAAAATTATATCGACATAATTATCTACGTAGCTGATGAATGCAAGACAGAGAGAGAACTGCCGCCACTGATGTTGGCACCAGACTTTCGCTGCCCAAACTTTGACTTTGGCAACAAGTACTTCCACCTGCACGGCGGCATCCACATCGACGTCGAGAATGACGATGAGGTGGTCGAGCCACTGCCGATCATCGTCAATCACTACAACCAGATCCAGCTTGAGGCCCAAGAGCGCCTGGCCAAGCTGACGGAGCCCGACACGTTCCAGGAGTCCTACCCAATGGTTGTCAAGGAGCTGGGAGGAAAGAAGTGAGTGTTACCATGGCAACACTGATGGAGAAGATGCATTGCTCTTCAAGTGCAATATCAACACTCCATTTATAATAATCTTTCTACTGTGGCTTTGAATGATCTCTTTAATATGTGTAGGGCAATATTCTGCTCAAAGCATATGCTGTCCTTGTTTGTAATGATGGTGATAATGATTGAAGAATAGTGATAAAATGTTAAAGGGGATAGCTAGTAACCGATCAGTGGGAATCAGTGGGAATGCTGAGGGATGATTGTTCCAATCCTTGTGTGATTTATTTAAGAGTACATTGTATATCTACTGTTGTGTGAAAATTATTTGCTTCAGAACGGTCTCATATTCAAGTAATGTGCAGATTAATGCCCCGTCACTGACCAGGGACGCTTACCTGGAAACATTAAACTGCGCATTACTTGAATATGAGACCATTCTGAAGCAAACAATTTTCACACAAGAATAGATATATAGTGTACTCTTAAATGAATCCCACCAGGATTGGAACAATCATCCTCCAGCATTCCCACTGATTCCCACTGATCAGTTACTAGCTATCCCCTTTAAAGGTAATTACGTTAACTGAAGATTATCACATGCCCTGATGTGATTTTGATAGTGACGATTCTAACATGAAATTTAGTGATAAGCTGTTTGTTGTTAGGCTAGCGGTGTTAAGAAGTAGGTAATATCAGTGGAATATGCAATGTTAAGAGGAGAAAATAGTAGTTATCAGGATTGTAAATGATTCTAGCAACAAGAACATAATATCTCCTCTATAAATTCTCTATCAGAATCACTCTGTGAAACACTCATCTTAATATATGAACACAGAGACTATTTTATGGTATTTGCATAATATGCATTCTAAGAAATGATGATGATGATGATGATGATGATGATGATGATGATGATGATGATGATGATGATGATGATATTTATTATCATTATCATTGTTATTATTCATCCTCTCATTGCCTCTGTGCTCTAGGTACTATGTGTTCTCCATGGATCTGGAGACCTTCTACCCTATCTCTCCTCCCCGTCCCCTCTGGTGCCATGCCTTCTATGAGAAGATCAAGGACCTCAAGCCAAAGCGTCTCCCCCTCACCGATCTTCACATGCACGAGCAGTTCAAGAAGAGATACGGCTACCACCAGGCCATCAAGTTTAAAGTGAGTCTGTGGGTGGTTTGGGAGCTTGTTCTGGTTGCTACATCATCTACTGAAAGAAATCATTCATACACAGCCTGGCAATCTTATTTGGTTTTAACCTGTTGAGTACCGCACAAGTCCCGAGTACACTCGGCCAGGTGTCTATGGGAAACACGTGTTGTAGCAAAATCAGTTCATCCTCAGTGGGTTTAAATGAGTAGGGATAGCTCTGTTTATCATGAATTTCCATCCAGATCAAGTCATAGCTAATCTGTCCTTCAGAATGTATTGACATATGCAAATATATTATGACAGCTTTTCTGTGAACAATCACCATTTTCCACGGGACAGATCCAACTACTATATTCATATGCTTGTTGTGCGTTTTTCAGTAGACAGATTACCTAGAATTTAGACCTGTCTTATTCTGTTTGTATTTTCATTTTCATACCAAAGCTGTTTCTTTGCCAGTCTCCTTAAAATTGATGTATTGCATACTTGGAAACAATATTTAGTTTGTGTCTAGTGTGAGTATGTTTTCACATGGAGAGGGATGCAATGTTTGCCTTTGAACACGAGTGTATGTGCCAGAGATACGTATACTCTGTGCTGCAATTCCTGTTCTGGATTATACAGACAGAAAACAGAAATGAATAAATGTGAGAATTAGTAGTGTGTACATGGTAGTACATATTGGGCATTTTGCAAGATCAGGGAATCGATGTTTTTCACTTTGTCACGGGAGAAGACATTTGTCAAATCAGTGCTATATTTGCTGCCTTCTATGCACTCTAAAATATTCAGTACCTTTTGATATCTTGATGGGTTCAACCTTATTCTGTTTACAATACCTCTTCTGTTTCAGAATGAAAACAAAGGTCACCCCAATTCTACCTTTTCGTTGTGTGATCATTGTTTCTGATAGATGAATGAGGGTTGAATGTTACATTCATACATCATGAGAATGCAAAGGATAACCATCTCTAGACATGTAATAAGAAACAATAATGCAACATCTTGCGAAAAAGTGATCAACGTTTTCATCGTGTTCACTGTTCCGTGTTGTTTCCTGCAGACATTACAAGCAGGGCTCCGGCAAGCATCCATCAGGGGCCTAGTCTCCGTCTTCCAGACTCTTGCCCGCAAGTGCCCGGCGGCCCGTCTGGGCAACCAGGATGAGGAGGGCTACTCTCTGGTCCACTATGCCGCCCTCTACAACCGCCCCCAGATCATCCAGCTCCTGATGATTCAGGGTCAAGATATCAGCGTCCGCAGACATCACCTCACAACGCAAGTGGGTGAGTTGTAAAACCAAAGAGAGTCTGCATTTATTCCAGGTCATAAGACTCTGAATGTGACCCTGTGTGATGCCAAGTTTTACTTGATCAGTGTCGGTTTGTGTTGTCTATGGATTTCTGTATCCATATTTTGGTATTTCATTATCTTAAAGTCTCATGGATCTAGAACTTGTTCACTTTACTTCCTCTAAAGGGTTGTACTAAATGCACAAAAACAATTTATGCTTAATGCTTTTGTTATGAAACATTGTTATCACCATTGTTACAGTTATTCTCATTTTTATCATCAGTGCCATCTCGCTTATCATATTTATATAATATTTTATTGTCATAATCAACATCATCATCCATATTCAATTTGGATGCTGTTTGCCGTTTGCAAGTTTTCTCATGATGCTGCTTCGTACCATTCCCATTGTAATCAAAATTTAACATGAAATTCATTTACCTTTCCTTTTATACACAGTTACAGATTAATCAATTTCAGTGCAAGTTTTCCAGTCAGGCAGTCTTATCCCTATTATTATATTGCATGCAACTTATTATGGATGGTTGTATCCCTCAGAGGACAGAGTTATTGGAGAATAGTTACAGTAGACTTTAGCAGTGTTATGCTGCAACCACAGGCGATTCACATTTCCTGGGGGATTTTATTCAAATTTTGCAACTGATCACCACCATGTATCATTTTAAAAAATCTAGGTGACTGTGTTGTAGAGGACATCATTCTTAGTGTTCTGACTCTTATTGCAAAAAAAAAACCAGTGAATTTTTGAAAAAAAAAATCCATTTGTAAGGACTGTGCAAGCTGCAGTATTGAGTGAATCTTATTCACAAAAGACACATATAGGTCTTGATGGTGCTGCAAATATATAATTATCTTTTACAGGGTCAAAGGTTAGTTACCCTGACCAGATGGACTCTAGCTGAAATACGCAGGAATGCAATACTTCATTACTGAATACATGTACAAAATGTAGATGTACAATACGTAGTTCAAAGGTGCTGTGGAGGTGTTTGATTGGTTAATTTAGGTTCCCATTTTATATATATATATATATTTTTTTTTTTTTTTTTGGGGGGGGGATGATTTCCTCTTTGATTCAGCCTTTAACAGTGTGTCTTATTTTTGGGGGGATGCTCTGTATCATCTATATTCCTTGCTATTAATTCTAGCATGCCATAGAGGTGTACTGTATTGGACAGTCCAGCTGTCTGACGTTCAGACTCCTGATAAGTAGTGCCCTAGCTGTTCCATCTCTGTAATAGTACGTTCTGAAATAGGATAATTGAGATTTAGTTTGGGGGATACATATCCACATCACAATAAAGGACATTTCTCGTACATTGTATGTGTATCTATGTGCATAAAGCTTTATGATACGCATTAATCTGAGCATATCAGTAATAGCTTTTTAACCCTATATAAGCCTTCCTCATCATGTCATCTTAACTTCATCATCATCACCCTCCTAATGTTTTCATCACCAAATGTCCCGTTATCTTTTCCATAGATGGTACACGTAGAGGTAAGAAGGTTGACTATTTACAAGATTGCTGAGTACTGTGCATCAGGTTGTCCAAACTGTAAAGAACTGCAAGATCTTTAGCAGCAGTTGCAGCAATAGAATCGCTAGTTTAGCTTCCTTGCACTATCCATCTAGTGCAGTGTGTACATCGCCATTTAGGGTTGCCCGTGGTTCCAGCACACCGTAGCAGCTATCAAGTTTTCACAAGTGTTAATGTATCCGTATGTGAAATTGTGAATACAATTTGTAGCATTCATAGTAGTGTACTTCTGTAGCTTTGTGTAGTTTTTTTTTTTTTTTTTTTCCCCAGCATGCTTAGCAAATGAATAGGATTTCACGGGTAGAATTCTGTAGCTCACCTTTGATCCCTTCCTAGCAGTTGTACAAAATTGACAGTGTAGGTCTGTAGAATGCCGTACATGCACCTGACAAAAAACAGGCTGGTTGCCCACTGGGAACCAAATAATGTGACAAGTTTTATTAAATGTTATGTGTTTCTAGCACTTGACGTTAGAGTTCTATCAACAAAATTGCATTGCATTGTCATGACGGTAAGAAAATGTCTTAATCATGAGTAATGTTTTTTCCAAAAAAAAAAGACTTTTATCAAGCACATTCATCATTCCATCAAAATTATGACAAGAAGTGCTAAAATTGAATCAGCTATTATAGACCCAAGCTCAAGAGGGCTTTCATAACACTTATTACTATGTGAAAAAGTCTTTTTAAAGTTTCCTTGTATTAGATAGTGACAATGAGGTTACAAGAGTATGTCCTCCCTTTCCCCCTCCTCCTCCAGGCTGCCAAAGACTAAAATTCTTCTGGCATTAAAAGACTTGATGAACAGTAATTTGAAAAAGAGCCCTGTCAGAGTTTGTTTGTTGTTGTTGTTGTTTTCTCTCATGAAAGTAATTGGGGTCAAATGTTGATTAATGCACTGTGGTTTATGCCTCAAGTGCATTACACAAACACCGCTGGATAAGATTGTCATAAGGGAGAAGTCATGCAGGATTAATCAGTTATGCTGTGGTGATGTTGCCATTGCAATGCCAACTGGAATGAATTGCTTTATGATCATCTTTTCTTCTTCTTTTTTTTTTTTTTTTGACATTGTGAATGTGATTATGATGGCAAATGTTCTTCTTTCTTGTGCACCCATTAAGCAACAATCTTAAGAAAAGATTTGAAAGGTAAAATGCCGGGATGTGTTTGTGTGCAAACACTGGTGCACTGCTGCAGTACTTTCCCTCCTACCGAGTGGATTGGTGGGTGGTGGTGGAATACTTCTAGCATGGTGGAAGGGATACAGGATTCAGACTGAATCGGTGCTTTGGGGACTCTAGAAATAAGCCAACATTTTATCCTCATTCTATCTCACCCCTCATCTTGTGTGTTTTGCTTTTCTAATTCACATTGATAATTACATCCTTTGTGCATGAATGTGTTATAACATCATTCTCTTTTCTCATCTATAACACCATCATTAAAACTGTGTTTAGAAAATGTCTTTATTTTTCCATTCATATGATTTGATTTGACTAGAAGCTTCGTTATGTGTGTTCATTACACTAGAATGGCTCTAATACATGTTTTGTCTTGTTGTATTTTTGTTTTTCTCCTGCAGAGCACTAGCATATAAATCAGTCATTCAAGTGTCTTTTTATTTGCAGCATCGCATGTTTGAAGTGAGCTAAGAGTTAGCTCTTGCACAGAACTCTCATTTTTGTCAGTGACCACTGTGATCCACTCAAGCATCATTATGTTGTTCACGTTGTATTCATAGATATTTGCCTTTTTAGAGGCTTAATCAATAGTACTTGATGTCCCCACAGCAGTTTTATTTTCCCCCAAGAGGTAATGATGAAACAGTGTCTTGAGGGGAAAATAAAACTCACAGGGGACTATCAAGTGTAATATTACAATGATAGACAATGCAATATCTTATGCCATATGGTCTATATAAATACACATAATTTAATTCTACTAATTTCTAGCCCTATCAGCAGCCATTCAAATTCTTGAACTAGAAAAACACTCGGGAGAGCACAGACCTCCGAGTAAACATGCACGCAATTTCCCACTATAGAAGTCTTGTTTACATAATCAGCAGGGCATGCGCTTTAGTGCGGGTATGTAAACCTTCAGAACGTGCAGCTAGAACTCCCAAGTTCATTGACCTTATATGCCAAAAGATCAAAAATCCTTCAAAAATCTATAAAAATTCCTGGATCACTACCAAAATTTAATCATCTGTTCCTTGTGTCATTATCAACTTTTCCCGCAAGTTTCATTCAAATCCCTTTACAACGTTTTGAGTTATTTTGCAAACTGACAAACCAATGCCAATGATCGCTTAACCTCCTCCTTCCTTGGCGGAAGTAAATATATCACCTGATGGTGTGGTCGCTGCTCACAGTACATATAACGTTTCTGATCCTCTTTATATTGATCATGTGATTGCATAATGACCAATCACTAACCAGTATTTGTGGAGACCATGTGGTATATCATAGTATTGCTTGCCTGCCTAGGAACAGGAGAGATACATGTAGTACAGTAGAAAGTGTTCCTTAACAGAGGATTTGGGGGTCACACAGTATCTTTCTCAAATTAGGAAGTGTGAGTTGAAAATTTACTTCAGACCATGCACATAGTTTTTACATAGTTAAATTTATCTGTGTGTATGTTTGTCAGTCTGTTTTCTGTCTGTGTGCCAGGACAATTTTCTCACCTATTTCCCGCAATTTTGGCAATATCCCATGCTTCCTTTAAGTTCTCAGTTCACCAACTGTGAAACATCCTGTGAATATGGAAACCTGTAAACACCATACACGTAGTTATGGAAGTTGAAAACAGGAACTCAATGAATCACATTGCCTGTGTTTACTTCCACTAGGATCATTATTCCCTTCAAGGGGGAACCAGAAAAAAGAAAAGACTGAAGGGCAAAAACAATGAAAAGAACAGGTTTGATCTTAACTTAAAATGCAGATGGTACAACCACAGTACCATATTATGTAGTGTACTGTGTTGCTAATGCTCTTAACATATGAATGGAATTAATCTTAATACTAGGTGCCTTCATGTCACTAATTTTGTTGCTAGTAGAACTTGCACTTAAAAAAAAATAATCAAAGAAAACAAAAAAATCACAAGGAACACTTAATTCTTTACATACATGTAGTACAAAAGATGTGATAAGATTTCGTTCAAATGTCTTGTTTGGAAATATCAACCTTCTTTCTGTTTTTCTACCAGTTGCTCCTTACATTTAACAGCGTAAATTTTGACAAGGGCTTGTAGCTATTCACTATATATATGTATTTAGGCATTGATTCTGGTACACTGCCCCAACCTGTCATACTCTTATATGCACCTGAAGGATATGCTATCCCAGAAACACATTTGGATATTGAAGTGACTGTGCTCAGTAGACACTGCTTATCGAAGAGGTTTATTTGGTTTTAGTTGGACATTTATAATTTGGTTTTCTAATCCCACCAAACTTGAAACTGGTCTGACATTCCTAGGAACCACGCCGCTCCACTTGGCCGCCAAGAGCGGAAGTCTGGATGCAGCGCTGCTGCTGGTCAGTAACCATGGCGACATGGTCAGTGCGGACAAAATGGGCTGGGCACCCATCCATCTGGCGGCGTTCTACAACCACGCCCCAATCGTGCGCATGTTCATCAGGAAATTTGAGGATCAGATGGAGCTAGAGACGTGGAACAAGTAAGGCTTTCAGATTCCAGTGTTTTGACCATTTTGGCAGATCAGTTTCAGCCCAGAAAGCCAACAGGAATCAGCTTGTTCTTTACTTTATTGCTCTTGCACAGTATTGTCACAACAGCAAATAGCAATAATCGAGTATAATCATGTGAAGTTAACAATAGATAACCACATACATCCTCCTCTTCTTTGGTTCGTTCAACATTTTTGTTGTTTCAAATACAGATGTTGAGATTTGACAGTTATAAATAAATGTTCGTGATATTGGTCATAAGCAGATTCAGCTGATAACTTTAGAAAAAAGACAATCTCCCAACGTTTACATGTGGACTAGTTTCAATGGTAAATGTAAGACATTACCATATCTGTCTGTGTACACCAGGTTACGGCAGACACCGCTTCTCCTAGCGGCCAGCAGTGGAGCCCTAGAGGCCGTCAAACTGCTCATCGAGCTGGGCTCAAACATCCGCAAGGTTGACTCGGAGAGGAATAACATGGTCCACGTGGCGGCTCTCAGGTTCCACACCAGTGTGCTGGAGTTCTTCATCGAATGGAACCACCCCGACGCACCAGTCTGGAAAACCCTTGTCGGTTAGTGGATAGATCAAAGGGAAATTCCATCCAGATTTTATTTTGCTTTGGTGGAAAACCGAAAAATCAGGGATGTAGATCAGTGATTTTTTTTTTTTTTTTTTTTTTTTTTTTGGGGGGGGGGAAGGGGGATGTAACACATCAAAAAGTTATGAGTTGTCAGATTTTAAGGAGTAGGAATAATTGGCCATTTGTGTCACATAGCTGTTGAGCACCATTCAATTTGTTTTGTACACATATTTCCGTAATATTCTTCTTCTTTTTTTTCTAAGTTAAGACACAGAACTTATCCATTGAGGGGCACATGCAAAAATGTATTACTCTTATCTGAAACCAAGAACAGGTCCGAAGAAAATATTTCTTGGGGGGGGGAGGGGAAATGGTAACCCTTTGTGTACAAATAGAATGGGGAGCTGCTCAACACCTACCATACATGTACTTTACACAGAGTTGCCAGTATAAAAAATGAAAACTTTATTACAAAGTTAATTTCTTTTTTCATTTAGGATGCGGCACTTTTTTTGACACAGAGTATGAAATGAGAATACTTGCGATTAATGAAAGGGAGTAACATTCTACATTGAAGAAGACTTCCACTGTCATATTGTATACATTATCATATGAGTAGGTAAATGCATATTGCAAGGTATGAGCCTCCTCTTTGAGGCACTGCAAAGTTTCTTCCTGAGTGCCTTCCTAACTTTTCTCCTAAACTTAGGAAGAAACTTGGGAAGATATGCAAATGAGGACGAGATATGCAAATTTCTGACCGAGGAAGAAGTTGGTATTCTAGAATGCACTTAGGAAAAAATTTTAGGAAGATATTTAGGAAAGCCCCATCCCTGTCCTATTAAGTATGTTGTTATTAGAGATATAGCAACCTGCAAAACATCGTGATCGCTTGTCATTCACTGCGTGCAACATGTACTTTGATGCGCTAAATAGGCATAAGAAAGGGGACATGCCGCGCACATGTGTATCTAACCCTACGTCATAATAATATGCGATTGTCATTGGTTGGTTCCTTATGATACGGCATTTTGTATTGGCTTAAGAAAGGGTGTGGGTGGGGATAAGGATGGCCTAATTTGCATTTAGAAGTTCCTGGGAAGAAATTTCAGAATACCAATTCTGTCTTTCCTAGGCACTTCCTAACTGTCTGACTTAGGAAGAAACTTAGAAAGAAACCTCAAAAGATTTTCAGAATACCATTCCTAACCTTTGTCTCTCTCTCTACTGCCTGTATTTCAGACATGCTCATCTCGGAGGATTTCAGGAAGAAGGACAGTGCAGTCAGATCACTGGAAGTTCTCACAACATCCAACGAACACCACTGGAAGGCCATCCTCAAAGCAAGTAAGCCATGAAGATTTTATTCAGTTGAGTGAAAATTTGTGTACAGTTTAATTCCTCAGCTTTTGTTTTTATATTCTCTTAATCCCTATAAAAATCTTGAAAGTACTAGTTTCAAAATAATATCTGCCCCATTGATGATATCTTCTTGGAATTATGCAAATACCGATGAGTTTGTGGCCCTCAACTTCAGTTTTGTTTGATCATTTAAGAATAGTTGTCCAAGATGTATCAACTTCTGCCAGTAAAAACTTACATTTCACTAACTCCTTCAGTGGAAAAAAAAAAAAGTATTTATGTTCTAAAGAAAATTAATTGATAAATGAGTCAAGGAATTGTATGAAGCAAAATTGTATATTACCAACATGTGTTCCGTATTTGTTTTGATGAAAGTTTCAATATCTTAGTGCCATTCCCAGTATGTGGACCAAATATTGTGTAGATTTTATATCAATTTTGTAAAGATGGTATACCACTCCTGGTGAAGATTTTTCAGATGCCAATTTCAAATATAAGTTGTGTGTATGATATATTTATCAATGAAAGTGTCAACATCTTGGTTTCATTGCTAGTATATAGACGAAATACTGCTAAATTTATATCATTTTATGTCAAGATGGTATACCAGCCCTGGTGAAGATCCTTCAGATGCAGATATCAGAGATGCAGTCGCTAGGGGCGGCCGTGCTCTGTAACATGTCCCGCAACGAGCCCATCTGTGAAGCCATCGCTGCAGCGGGCGGCATCCCCACCCTCATCAAGCTCCTCTCCTCACCGCGAGATGACATCCAGTCCCGGACGGCCATCATCATCGGCGACATGGCAGCCAGCGACGAGAGCCAGACTGCGTTCAGCAGGGAGGGCGGCATCCCTCCCCTCATCCATCTCCTCGACTCCGAGCTGGAGGACGTCCTCAAGCAGGCGGTCAACGCCGTGCGCGTGCTGTGTCTGGACCATGATGAGAACCAGTCCCTCGTCGCCAAACACGGAGGCATAGACCCGCTTGTAGAGTTCCTCACGGTGAACTCAGGTTGGTCCTTTTTCTTTGTTTCTTCAAAAAATATTCCTTTTCCTCTTGTTATCTGCAATGTGTGAAGAACAATGTAAATTGTATCTACAGACTTCTGCCACACCCTCATGTTAGCATTGTCAATGATGTATTATATTTTCGTTATCGTCCAATATGAAATGATATGAGTATGTTTGTCTTCTTTCTGACTTTCTTCCTTATTAATCCATCCTCTTGGTATCTTTGCCTAGCATGTGAAGAGAAACATGAACTATAGACACAGACACAGTATGTGACTTAAGTATATAAACATAAATTGCAATGCATTTTCCTTATTTTTCTTTTTTTTTGGTAAGCAGAATAAGGGTGAAGTTTTTTTCATTTTATGGAAGTAAAACTATTTTATTCTGAAAGCAGGAAAAGCTTCAGGGGAATCTGTCCATTATAGATATTAAAATATGCTGTTAGCTTTGATACAGACCTTACTGTCTTCCAGATAAAGAGCAATAATTGAAATTCATATCCAAAGCCTGTGGTAGAACGTGTAATAGTGTGAATCTTTTCAATCATCCCTGACCAATCACTGACCATCACAGATGACCTTAAGGAGGCCTCGTCCGCTGCCCTCGCCGCCCTGACCTACGGTCACCATGAGAACCAGAACAAAGTGATAGCTGCTGGGGCTGTCGACCCGCTGGTCAAACTCATCAAGTGCCACAACATCAAGGTGCAGGTAAAGGCAGCAGCGGCTCTGGAGTCCCTTGGGGAGAACAACCCAGACTCCCAGCGTGCCATCCTTGACCTCCAGGCTCCGTCGGCACTCATCAAGCTCCTGACGGTAAGGTCAAAGGTTGCTTTCGAGTGCTCAAATGTGAACCGATCCATGCCAAACTAATGCGTACCGTACCACACCAGATTGGGAACGTTCAAGCGCTCTGTGGAGATAGCTTACCTCATGAGTTATTTTCAGACTCAGGGCAGAGGGGTCACATGTTTTGTAGTAAAAAGGGTCACGCACTTGCCACGCTCAAGCTACATACAGGTGTCCCAAACAAAGAGAATCAAATGTTTGCATCATGACATAGTGCATGTTACGCACATTCTTCTTGTGGATATTTCTGGTGCTGTTATGGTACACTTTAAGAGCACATCAGAAAGTGGTCAACTTTTGACATGGTATGGTACGGTACAGTAGATTTTAGGAAAGCGCTCCAACGCACCCAAAGATGGAACCTACCCTGTCATTCTCTGTGTCATAGGACACCTTAAAGGTATTAGCTGACTTCAGCAAGCCTGTGACAAATTTTCTTAGGCTTTGATGTGATACACTTTTAATATTGTTCCCCAAACTTCTGTCTGGTTTCATTGTGACAAGCAAAAAATTATGATTAAGATATATCTGCATAGATTATGTGAGAGCTTTAAAATTCATATTTTAAGTCATCTTAGTATATTGAGAAAAACTAACAAGTTAATTTATCCCTCGGAGAGTTAATACGTAGATATCAATACTCATATATACATTCAAAAGGTTCTTCTTGTAATCTTTGTGTACAAGTTGAATGGAGATCACACCAGATACTGGTACATCACTGTCATGTGACCTGGATGGTTAATCTGAACAAGTCTGTGGAATTTTGTGGTACATAATGTGCTGCAACTTAACAAGTTTTCACCTTTCTTGTATATACAAATTAGTAAAGTTGATTTTGATGCATAATGAAACTTTTTTTTTGGTATGGATTTATGTTTTATGTGGTGTTGTTTGATTTATTGATGATGTTCATGACATTTGTGGGTTTCTTTTTTCATAGTTCTGGGCCCTGGATGTGAAGGAGCAGGCAGCATGCTCCCTGTGGGCCCTGGCGGGACACACGAGGAGACAACAAAAGGAGATCGCCCAGTACATCGGCATCAGTGGCATCATCGACCTCATTGTCAAGTCAGAGAGACTGCAGTATGTGGGTGGGTACCGAGTCTAGCTGAACAGTGTTGTGTGTAATCACACCGTCCCCTCTAGTAAAAAACAAACACCCTGTCGCTCGGACGTAGAATGGAGGTCCCGTGTGTGAAAGAGTCACAACTCATACTTGTAAAGGATCCTGCTTTATTCAATCATCGCACAGAGCAGGGTGCATACCCTGTTAAAAGTGATCAGCCCCACATCCAACTAGACCACATGAAAGACCAGCTAGTGCAGCTGAACATGGACTATCCAGCCATCTTCTCAGATGGAAAATGAAACAAATGAGATGAGAGATAGATATGTCTCAGTCAGTGAAACACATTTGTATGAGGGATGGATCGGGTTGTCTCACCAGGGTACCTTCTTGTTTGATTAACAACTTTTTCCCAATTGGTAATCTCTCTGGAATAAGCTGCAAAGTTTGTGATTTCTTTCCATACGAAACCTGTTAATTCCTGTCTGCAAATGTCAGCATGTCATATGCCTTTGGGGTCCCCCCCCCCACCCCCACTTTTGGTATTGTTTTTGTGCAGTAATTGTGTGATGTGTAATGTTGAATCAGTCATTTAACAATCGTAGGGTCAGAGTTCAATATGTTTGCGTTGCCTCACACCTCCCCCTTTATTTCTTTTACAGGTTGCATGGCCATGATTGCTCTCACGAGGGAGAGCTTTGACAACCAGAACGAAATCAAGAAAGAGAATGGCATCCTCCCACTGGTCCGCATCCTACGCTCCACCAAAACTGTGGAGCGTGTCCTGCTGACAGTCATCAGAGCCCTGGGCACTCTCTGCATCGGTATGTTGAGCTCCTCTTCCAGTGGTGATGGATGTGCCTGCACAGCTTCTCTGAAGCTACTCACAGCTGAGGGTTTTGCAAACCCTTACATACTGAGAACATTGTTTGGTTTACATTACTGCAGCGTGGATATATCTGTGGGATTGTTTGCTCAGTAATATATAAATAACTTTCCCAGAGACTTGTCCATTCCATTTTGAAAGGAAGTAGCTTCCACACATTTTCATTTTTGTCTATAAGATTTTTCTTTATTTTCTGGCAAGCTCTTATCAAGATGTAACAAATGGTTGTTTTGATAATGAAACAATGTCCTCACAGTGAATGAATTGTTTGCTTGTTTGTTTGTTTGTTTTTTGCAAATTGTAGGAAATAGTTTAGAGATAGATGGGACATTGAACTGTTTCTTTGCAATATCTTTTCTCCCATGACTATGCTGTAAGTTTTGTACTTTCTTTGATAGCTTAAAGGCCCTCTTTACCTTTTGGAGCAGTGATTTTAAAAAATGTTCAAGATATCACTTTTTATGCATATGTGTGGGTCAGTTGTATCACAAAACATCCTGCCATATAAAATTTTGGCAATAAAGCCTAAAATCTAAGGAGATATCACAATTTTTCTCATTAAACCATAACTGTAGACGGTTTAGTGTGGAAATATTGTTATTATAACTATTGTTCACATTTTGTATATTTAACAATACTTAACTATCGATTATACTGGTTCAAATTTTTACAATGGTTGTTTCTATCCCTAACTCACATTTTAAAACTATTTGGAAGCACTAATGCTCAGTTTTTCTTTCATCTGCAAATGGTAAGTTAGACTGTGCAGATTTCTGCTATGCAAGCAGTTGAACACTGAGTCAATTCTTCTCATCTCTGATGGGGATTTATCTCACAGGCGTGGCCAACAGAAACAACCCCGTCACCCAGGGCAAGATCGCTGAGGAGGGGGCCATCACCACCCTGGTGAGCCTCCTACGCAGCTCCTCTAACCCCCTCATCAAGGTGGAGATCGCCATCACCCTTGGCGCCATCATCCTCGGTAACCGTGGCAACCAGAAAATGCTGGAGGAGGAGCCCCTCTTCAGCATCCAGCTCCTCCTTCAGCTGCTGCATGAGCGGGATGAGGTGAGAGAATTTGGATGTGGTCAGGGGACAAAATTTCCACTTCTCCTTCATACAGTGCACTCCCGTTGTAACGTACACAGTTATAACATTTATGTTGGATTCAAGGAAGTAAAACTCTGATCTTAAAATTGTCATCTATGCATCTTTATACACTTTATCCATTCAGCAATAAAAGTAAAAAAAAAAAAAAAAAAATTGATATAACTAAAGAAAACTGCTGGTTCCAAGAACTTTATTATAACGGGAGTTGCCTGTTTTGCAAGATCAGTACTGGTTTACCATTTTGCCTTTCAAGTAGACCACTGATTCCGAATATTTACCCTCTTTACAAATTCTTAGCAAATCATTCATGGGTATCTAATTGTAACAGCAGGAGCATACAAATCATTTGCTTAGTATATGATACCAGTGATGAAATTTTATGCCACATTTGTTATTGCCACATTAAGTTGACTTTGTGTCAATTCTGGATATTGAATGGTTACGTGGACTTGTAAGTCCGTACATACATTTTCATGAAATTTTGTAGAGCTGCAATGTATGATTGTACTTTGCTTAGCTGCATTATCATGATAATATAATGCGTCACTTTGCATTATCAACCTCTCATGACAAAGTGTGAGCAGTTCCTTTCAAAATCAATTAAGAGTTGCCACTACTTTTATACTGAGAGTGTAGAGTCTATGCAGACTGAGAAAAGGGAGAAGGAGAAAAGCCCTGCTAAATGGATATTGGCCTGGTATCAATCATTTCCATTTCCAACTTATTGAGTTAGTGATGTTACATCAAACGTTGTCACGTCTGGAATCCCTGTTTCTATATCATAATCACACTGGGCTTTCAAGTATCTGTGTCAGCCTAAATGAGGTAGAGGTACAGAAGTGAGTTTGATTTCTCATTGGTGTCTACATTATATTTGTGTTTTTGTTTAGGACGTGAGACTGAAAGCAGGAACGGCCCTAGCTACATTTGCCTTCAACAACACCAGCCAGCAGTATGCCATCAGGGAGGCAGGAGGGATCAGGATGGCCAACTTTCAGCGCTTCATCGATTCAGAGAAAGAGGCTCACCAGGCTCATGCCTCTTACCAGGTAACCATGGCAACCTGATTGTTTTATATCCGTAGAGTTTCAAATCCTGATATATACCGGAGAGATAGGGAGTGGGCCTTTGGTGTGTCCCTGTGACGGAGAACCGTAATGTGCCTTGGTGAAACCAGGGTGGGGTGGAATAAAAGTGTCCATTCGGGACAGGAGAGTTGGAGTTGGCAAACATGGCGTGAACAGCTGTATTCATTCGGTGCTGATCCAAGAATGTTTTGTCGGTGTATGACAGATATTATGTCGGTGCTGACGGGTGTTCTGTTGGTGCATGACATGTGGGGAACATGTCCGGGAAATGAACATACAAACAAGCTGTCTTTTGGGTTGTTATTTCGGTGTTTGGTACATCGTTGTAAGTATTGATGCCCGCTGGAAGCATGTGTTGTAGTGTTATTACTCATGTGAGATGTGTACACAGGGCAGGGTAGCGAACGTAACAGTCGTTCGTTCGTAGCGGTAGTATACTGCGTGACATTGCACGGTATGTGTAATGGGGCTGCGTTAGCAGTGGTTGTGAATGGAAGTGCGATTCGCGAAGCGATGCGATGAGTATGTTTTGTACTTTGGCGCACTTGTTCTGGTCTTCTCGCTAGCTGAATACCAGGGTTGCAGCATTGATTGCTGGAAAGGAAGGGTACGTATTATCGTTTCCTTTATGTCGTTTTATCAGATTAGTGTGTCACTTTCTGGTTATTTGGATTAGCATCGTTAGATGTGGCTTTACGAGGAAATTGGCCTCGAGATATACGAGTGTTTGTTCGGTCTGAATTGCTTAGACTATTCTCGTAGTTCGGTACGCAGTGGAGTGTACTGTAGGAAGTTGCGTTAGCGACGTAGTCTTGAAATCTAGTCGGAAAGCTAGATGTGAATAATCATGGCAGCCAAGTTCGATGCTGCAGAGTTTGTGAAAGACGTCACTCTTGGTAGATTGAGAGGGTTAGTGAAGGCCCAATTGATTGAGGTTGCAACTCATGTAGATGCTGATATCAGAGAGTGTAGTCGAAAGAAAGAAATCTTTGCAGTTGTGGTGAAGAAGCTTGAACTGGGTGGTGTAGAATATGAACACACAGACCAGAGTGAGAGTACAGATGAAATTGAGAGTGCTGGTAGAAAAACTGCTCCAAGTACTACTACTATTACTAGACCTAGTGATACGAGGGTAGATTCCACACAAATAGAACTGGCTAGATTGCAGTTAGAAAAAGAAAAAATGAAGGCAGAAAATCTGAGACTCGAACAAGAGTTAATGCAACGTCAAATTGAGTTGACCCAGGCCCAGTCCAGTAGCGTCCCAGGGGATAGGCCTAATGTTACTATGTCGAGACCAAAGACGCCCGATATTGCAAAAATGGCAAACACAGTCCCCCGCTTTGATGAAGAGGATGTAGACTCTTTCTTTTTCTCCTTTGAGAGAATAGCCAGGAATTTGGAGTGGGAGAAGAAATATTGGTCCATGATAGTACAACAAAAGCTCACAGGCAAGGCACATTCAGTAGTGTCTGCTCTCTCGGATGAGGAGGCAAATAACTATGACACAGTGAAGGAAGCAGTCCTTCTTGCCTATCAGTTAGTCCCAGAAGCCTACAGGCAAAAGTTTCGAGGATTTAGGAGAGGTTCGGGACAGACCTACGTAGAGTTTCAGAGAGAAAAAGAAATTATGTTTGATCGATGGGTTCGATCAATGAAAGTAGATCTCACTTATGACAATTTGAGAGAGATAGTGTTGATGGAGGAGTTCAAGAAATCGACACCTCCAGATTTGAGAACATATTTGGAAGATCGAAGAGTACATGATGTAAGGAGTGCAGCAGTCACAGCTGACCAGTATGAGTTGACACATAAAGTGAAAACAAAAAGTCCTGAGGGAAAGAGGAAGTTTGATCAGTCGAGAAATCCTGACACTCAAAAGTGGCACGGTAGTCATAGTGAACGCAGGGATAAAGTAAAGACTGAATCACAGAAAGAGCGACCAAAATCGCCACGGTCTCAACACAAAGAAGTGAGATGCTTTTTCTGTGGGAAAACAGGTCACATTAAGTCTGAATGTAGGCGATTGCTGGAACAGAATGAAACAAAAGAAAAACAAAAGGAAAAAGCAACACATGGTTTAGTCCATGCAGACACACGTACACAGAACAGTTCAGATGCTGAAACAAAAGAGAAACAATTCCAAGCAGCCACCAATGGCTTTGTTAAGTCAAGTGTAAGTGATGAACAGCGTCATCCAAATGTTGTGAAAAGCAGTGTCTCAAAAATGACAGATACGCGTTCAAGTGGTCGTGTAGATGAAAAGTACAAGGACTTCATTTCCAAGGGTACAGTTACCATTGCTGAAGTTAGAGTACCGGTTGTCATCCTTCGTGATACTGGAGCTACACAGTCCCTCATGGTAGGAGATGTGAAGAGTATGCCCATAGACTGTAACACGGGTAGAAAAGTACTGATACATGATGTCAACGGAGGAACGCAGGCAGTCCCTCTATTCCGAGTGAATTTGAATAGTGGACTGATTTCAGGGGAAGTGATTGTGGGAATTGTTCCATTTCTCCCCATGGATGGAGTTTCCTTTTTGCTTGGTAATGACCTTGCAGGAGGTCGAGTGAGTGTTCTTCCGGTTGTTTCCGAAGTCCCAGTGTACGAGCAGGAAACTGAAAAACTTGTCGATGAATTTCCAGAAGTATTTCCAACATGTGCTGTCACAAGGTTTCGAGCAAGTGAAGCAGAGCGTGAGAGAAAGGAGTCTGAAAGTGAAATTTCTCTTGGTGACACATTCTTTGGAAAGATGACTAGTGAAGATGAAAGAGAACAAAGTTGGGAAGAAGGTGTGTTCAGTCAGCCAGCTTTAATCAAAGCACAGATGGAAGATGAGAAGTTGTTGAAGTTGAGAGAGGGTGCATTGACTGTAGATGAGGCGAAGGGAGTGCCAGAATGTTTCTATGTAAAGTCTGGTGTTTTGATGAGGAAATGGCGTCCTCCAGATCGTCCCGCAGATGAGGACTGGACGGTTGTCGACCAGATAGTTGTTCCTCTGCCGTATCGAAAGGAAATTCTACGTCTTGCACATGAAATTCCAATGGCTGGACACATGGGTGTCAAGAAGACTTTGTGTAGAATTAGAACTCATTTCTTCTGGCCCAAGATGAGAAAGGATGTGTCTGAATTTTGTCGAACGTGTCATGAATGTCAAGTGGTAGGAAAACCACAACATGCCATTAGACCTGCGCCTTTGATTCCTATTCCGGCTTTTGAGGAGCCATTTAGCCGTGTGATAGTAGATTGCGTTGGTCCATTGCCGAAGTCCAAGTCAGGATGTCAGTATTTATTGACTGTGATGGATGTTTCCACGAGATACGCAGAAGCATTTCCGTTGAGGAGCATAACTGCTAAGTCAGTTCTGGATGCCTTGTTGACTTTCTTTACTAGGTATGGGCTACCAAAAGAAATACAGTCGGATCAAGGTAGCAATTTCATGTCTCGTGTCTTTCAGGAGTTGATGTACCAGCTTGGTATTCAACAGATCAAGTCGTCTGCATATCACCCGCAATCACAGGGGGCCTTAGAAAGGTACCATCAGACGCTAAAGACGATGTTGAAGGTCTACTGTCAGGATAATCCCAGGGACTGGGATAAAGGGATCCCTTTTCTTCTCTTCGCTGCTCGTGAAGTGCCTAATGAATCCACTGGATTCTCCCCCTTTGAGTTGGTGTTTGGGCATGAGCCAAGAGGACCCCTGAAAGTTGTGAAAGAGCAGCTGTTGTCTGATGAGGAAGACAAGGATTCCAATGCCTTAGACTACATTTCCATGTTCAGAGAGCGTCTTGTGAGAGCGAATGAAGTGGCGAGAGAACACTTGAAGTCTTCGCAACAGACAATGAAGGAAATCTTTGACCGAAAGGCAAAGAGTCGTGTGTTTGAGGTTGGAGACAAAGTCTTGATTCTACTTCCATTGCCAGGAGATGCATTGAAGGCTAAATTCAGTGGTCCCTATGTAGTAGAGAGGAAGCTTGGGAAGGAGACTTATGTGGTGAGCATGCCTGATCGTAGAAAAACCAAGAGAGTTTGTCACGTTAATATGTTGAAGAAATACCATGAACGTGTAGAAGATGTAGGTGCAGTTGTGAGTGAGAGTGTCTTGCACAGTGCTGAGAAAAGTGCAGAAGAGCTCGAAAATGATGTTCCAGATTCTCAGAGTGTGAGTTTCAAGTCAGGAATGATTCCGCGAGTAGAGAACTCAAAGGCACTAGAAAATCCAGAGTTACTGCTCAATCATTTGTCTGATTCGGAGAGGCAAGATGTTGTCGACATCTTCCAGGAATTTCCGGAGGTTTGCAGTGATAAATTGGGCTGTGCGAAAGATACTGTTCATACAGTAGATGTGGGTGAAAATGCACCCATAAAGCAGCATCCATATCGGATTCATCCTGCTAAGAGAGAACAGGTGGATAGGGAGATAGATTTCATGCTTGCAAATGGAATCATAGAGCCTAGTAACTCAAACTGGAGTTCCCCAGTAGTGCTAGTCCCAAAGGCAGACGGAACGTCCAGGTTTTGTATAGATTACAGGAAGGTCAATACCATAACCAAGACTGATTCATTTCCGCTTCCTTTGATAGAGGAATGTATTGATCGGGTAGGAAGTGCTGAGTATGTCAGCAAATTGGATTTGATGAAAGGGTATTGGCAGGTGCCATTGGACAAAGATGCAAGAGAGATCTCGGCGTTTGTCACGCCCTCCGGGTTATACCAGTGTCGTGTCATGCCATTCGGGATGAAAAATTCCCCCGCAACTTTTCAACGGATGATGAATCGAGTTATTGCTGGTCATGATAACTGTGTTGTCTATATAGACGATGTGTTGGTTTTCAGCAATACGTGGGAGGAGCATGTTGCTCATCTTCGAGAGCTGTTCCGGAGGTTGTCACATGCAGGACTCGTGGTGAATCTGGCCAAATGCGAGTTCGGGAAAGCTTGTGTGACTTACCTAGGTCACAAGGTAGGCCGAGGTAGCGTCGCACCACGAGATGCTAAGGTCCGAGCCATCGTGGACTTTCCAGTGCCGTCATCGAAACGGGAGCTCCAGCGCTTCTTGGGAATGTGCGGATTCTACCGGAGATTCGTTCCCAACTTCAGTCACCTGGTGGTGCCCTTGACGGACCTGTTGAAAAAGGGTACAACGTTCCAGTGGTCGGCGAGCTGCCAGGATGCGTTCCAGAAGCTGAAGGCCGTCCTCATGAACGATCCCGTGCTTATCGCACCAAACTTCGAGAGGAGCTTCCAGCTAGCTACAGATGCTAGTGACCGAGGAGTAGGAGCCGTGCTACTTCAGGATGACGACAACGGACACAGCAAACCCGTGTGTTTCTTCTCAAAAAAACTGAATCGCCATCAGCAAAAGTATTCAACTGTGGAGAAGGAATGCCTCAGTGTCGTTCTAGCCGTGCAACATTTCGAAGCGTATTTGGACGGTGGAAGAGACATCGTGGTGTACACTGACCATAACCCATTGACATTCTTAGAACGCTTCAAGCACAAAAATCAGCGTCTCTTCCGTTGGAGTTTGATTCTCCAACCGTACCCACTGAGAATTGTGCACATAGCAGGAAAGGACAACAAATTAGCAGACGCTTTGTCGCGAGCTTGAAACTGTGCGCGCGCTGATAATGTTGCCGAACGATAATTCTATCAAATCTACAGTGAAACCTACATCAAGCTGAACATTTCAAACAGGACTCAAAACAGACAAGAAACTGATGTTGATTTTTTTTTTTGTATATGACAAAGTATACATGTGTTTATGTATTTTCGTTCAGTTTTCTTCCTTTCTCAAGGATCTGTGAAGGAAGAAATTGTATTTATGTTAATCATGTTTGTTTTAAGCGAAAACAGTAAATGTGAGTGATACTAGGAAGTATGAGAAAGTACTAGTACACAATATTCTGTCTTCATAAGAGGACATCATTTGAAAATGTTCATGATGTGTTACTCGCCAAGCATTATATGATATTTTGAAAACCCAACATTACAGGAAGCGCCAGGATACAATATCTGTGGTGTGTAAGATTACGGTGAAAGTTGTGCTTCAGTTGCACACTTCTACATGTATTGTGATTTCATTCAATGTACCAAAGAGTCAAAGGATTCAGATTTGTATGTATACCGATACGTTTCAGAGTTGATGCTAGCAAAGGCAAAAACAGTATAGCAAAGCACAATCGACCAGTCACAGGAAAAACTGTTGATCAAATTTTGAGTTTTATGTCAACCGATTTGTGTTCAAACAAAAGAATTTGTGTTGTTTTGTAAAAATGAAAAAGTGTTGAGTGACAGTGAGGCATAAAGAAGCCAAGATATAAGGTCACTTGTGAAAATTGATAACCTGTATATGTATTTCGTTACAGAGTGACAGAGTCACATTTGTGTGTCGAATATGATCTTGATATTTTCCAGAGTTTGCACATAATATATTAGAACATCTTATCGCGTGACAGTACATATGTGTGAAGGGACAAAAGGAAATGTCCGATGTTCAAAATTTTGTTGTTGTTTTGGCTAACGTATGACGCAGAGTTGACATAAGTATAAAACTTATGAGCAAGTACATTGAGTAGATGTACACGTGTGTCATAGTGTTTAAATACGATGTTGTTAAAAACTGTATAATCAAGAAATGTGTGCTGTTACCTCATTCAGTCAAACTCCAGTGAAAATTTGTGTTGGAGAAACAGACATATCTTTGCAACAGTCATAACAATTTCGTGAAGAAAGTGTATTTTTGGTTTTCACATTTAAAGATGAAGTGTATGTGTTACGAAAAACAAAATACTATTCATGCCTGAAGTTATGTAAGTTTATTGGTCAAGTATGCGAGGATATAATTACAGTCGAGACTACCTGAAAGCACAGTCTCAGTCAAAATATTGATACTACTGGAGAAATGATTGATTACATTTGGTGTAATCTTTCCATATTATGCGCACTCGTATGTGCACCCGTTGAAAACAGTTTCACATGTGTATTACTGTAGACTGTTGATTTGTGTATTTACATGTTTTGTAGGGGGCTTGTCAAGTTTTCATATATTGTTCTAAAAGTGGACAATTGATGCCGGAGTTAACTGATTCTGATAAGGCTCAAAATCAGTAATTATATGTGTAGTATGCCAGGTGAGGTTTTGAGAGAACAACACAAAACTATTTGAGTTTGTAATCGTGTGAGCTGAACACGTGTAGTAAGCAAGCACAGTGAAGTAAGCCTTACAACGAAGGTGTTTATAGTCGAAAAGTTACATTCATAACTTTCCTCTTGTTGGGGGGAGGTGTGACGGAGAACCGTAATGTGCCTTGGTGAAAACCAGGGTGGGGTGGAATAAAAGTGTCCATTCGGGACAGGAGAGTTGGAGTTGGCAAACATGGCGTGAACAGCTGTATTCATTCGGTGCTGATCCAAGAATGTTTTGTCGGTGTATGACAGATATTATGTCGGTGCTGACGGGTGTTCTGTTGGTGCATGACAGTCCCATAATTTTGTTGAGATTTTCAGAGGGCATAATTATAGGCTGATGCAACTGTGGTTGTATGGGCTTGTGGTAGAAGAGATGAAATTCTCTGGGTATAGGAAGCTGCATTCTTCTTTGTGTCTGATCCAAGACCATGGGACAGGTTCTGCAAGACCAGGAAAGAGGCATTTGCAGAGGGTGTTATGAAGTTTTATACCGCAGAGTGGGCATCCTGAAGATAGGCCATAGAGGAAGTGAAAAGTCTTACCAAACAAAATGTGAGAGATGAATGATAAATGATGATGATGATGGTGGTGATTGTGATGATGGTGATGATGGTGATGATAGTGATGGTGGTGATGGTGGTGATGATGGTGATGATGGTGATTATGATGGTGGTGGTGGTGGTGGTGGTGACAATGATGGTGTTGAAGATGAAAAAGATCATGAGTATGATGATGCGGAGAAGGATGAAGAGGATGGTAATGATGATGATAATGATGTTGACAATGATGATGATGGTGATGATTATGATGATGATGATGATGATGATGATATCTTAACCCATTGGCTCTAGAGCTCTTTATCAACAAAGTACATTGTATTCATGAATCCTGAATGACGTTCATCTGATTGGTGATTTAATAGAAGTATGTTCTTCTTTCACTATCACAAAAAATGTTTTGTACCTTAGTGAGTACTTTCGCCTCCTACTGGTGGCTTCTTCAGACTGCGTCGTAGATGGCGATATGACGCTGGACGTGAGAGAATGGTATCATATACATGTGAGAGAATATATCGGCCTGAGTCTCTGTCCTCCCCTATCCATCTTGATGGGCAATGATCTTTTCTGACTTTGTTAAATTTGTGATTGTATATCATAGCAAGAAATCATTGTCATCATATGATATGTTTTTAGTGTATGTATACCAGATGTATAGTACAGTCTTGTTTCTCACAAGGATCCCCTTCTTTGTTGTGGCATCAAAAGCGCTTACCAAAACCAAGTATTTTACAGGAATGAAGATAGGCTTGTTAAATCTAAGCATAACATTACCAAGCAGATTGTGGCCAAGCTGTAGTTGTTTTCGTAACAAGTCCTAAATTTTGATTAACATGCCTGAAATGGCATGCATTCTGACTGTTCCGTAGAGGTTTCGGTGATGTATTGTGCTATCATGGGTAAAGATGTGTTTAGCTGTAGAATCCCGCATATCTGAAAGCAAAGAGACGATTTAAAACAAAAAATGAAACAGCTCTTGTAGACTTGAGTTTTAGATGTGTTCCTAAAGTGACTAACATCCAGATGATACATTTAGTGCCATAAACTACATCTAAACATTTGGCATGGACCAAAGTAGGTGACATCCTTTTCCTTTCGTGTTTTGGATAGAGGTTGTTTTCTGGTGTCCCTCACCGTTTCCTTCTCCTATCCCAACAGATTGTGGTTCTAGCCAGGGTGATTGTTGACCGGGACCAGGTCTCCTTATCGGCCGAGGGTGTGACAAGACTCGTGGGTCTGCTCAAGTCTGATGATGAGGAAACTGTCATCTTAGTGGGTAAGCGACCAGACTGTGGAGTCAGCCGTATTTTGAATGCTCTGTTTTATGATGAGAGTTTCAAGGAAAGCAAAGAGGCCAGTTCATGAACCATATTCTATATCTCCAATTTGTTCTCAGTCCATTCTTCCTTTGTGTTGATGCAGAAATCATCAATGTATAACCAGAAGAATACTGTGTCTGCACTGATTTGCAATGCCCTTCTCTTTCTTCAATGAGAACTTTTCCACAGATACTGCAACTTGGAGCACTTTGCACAGACACACTTTGCAGATGTTGGAAATTTTCTTAATAATTATGAGGAACATGTGAATCCTTACAGCAGGATAGTGAGCATCCCCAATTCCTTAAATCTTCCCCACACCCCTTCTTTTCCTCCCTCCCCCCCCCAAAAAAAAAAAGAGAGGGAAAATAATGCTATTATAATAACACACTTGTGTCCTTGATGCCACCAGCAATACCCATTCATATGTTGATTAGCTGTCCATTCAATTCATGTTTAACTTTGCACTTTCATCTCTCCATTGCAGGGAGTCTGCTGGCAAGCCTTGCTCACACAAGGGCGGGCATCCCAGACGCCATGATCACCTCGGGTGCAGTCGACATCCTCATAGGCCACCTCCACTCAGCAAACATGGAGGTGCGACACTCCGCCGCCGTCGCCGTGGGTTACCTGACCTTCAACCGCACGGCCACGCGGCTCCTGCTCATCGCCACCCGCAACACGCCGGGCCTCTTCCAGAAACTCATGGACAACTTGGACAAGGACGGGAAGATTTCTCGGGACTTCACGGAGGAGTTCCGCCGACAGGAAATTGTTGGCCTTCCAGCACTCAGGTACACTGTACAAATTCGAACTCAGTGGCAGATTACTCAATGAAGCTACATTGTAATTGTAAGTTAGGACTGATTTTATGTTGCAAATAAGTAACCACATGGAATTGAATAGAATGCATTGAAATGTATGAAGTGTTAAAGGGACTGTACAGTTCTGGTTGAGGTGAGGATTTAGCTTTTAATGTTTTGCAAGATATGCAGAAACCACTCTATGAGTTGTCAAAGAGCATACAATTCTATGGGGAATCAAAAGTTTATTTGATGAGAATCGGTTTTGAAATGACTGAGATATCCAAAAACAAGGTGAAACAAAGAGATCCTAATAAAATATCTTGGCCGTTTGAAAACCAATTTTCATCAAATAAACGTTGAATCCTTCTTAAAATTACATGCTCTTTCATATTTCATAAGAGGTTTCTCATTATCTCACTTAGGAATGTTATAAACCTGAATCCTCCCCTCAACCAGTACTGTACAGTCCCTTTAACCCTTGTGCAAATTCAATGAACATTCCACTACAATTTCAGTGGTATGTGCTAAAGAGCATCACATTTGTCTTTGCCATTTTGAGATCCGGGCAACCACTAAGGACAATAAATGAAACAGCAGTATTCTTCAGTCTTTTCTGCCTTCATAATTACAGACTCAAGGAGGGCTCTCATCTGCCCTTCTTCAGAAGGCCAGTTTTGCATACCTCAAAAAACAAAAATGGATAGCACATGGCTGATGTCACCAATTTCCATTGACTCCCGTGTTACAACTCATGATTGATTCAAAGTTTTTGTTCCTTTGCATGGCTCTGATGTCACATAAACAAACATTTTTCTCAACAATTGCAAGCGCATTTACAAGCGTGCACTTTTGTCACTCATATTTGTAAAACAACTTCAACCGATCGGTTTCACGTACGTACGTACAGGGCTGACTGTGAATGCGGCTACTCATTATCTTTTACGGAAAATGGTTGCTGTTTCTGTGCTAAATTCAAGAATCTGTGTGGACCACATCTGTTGACGTTTGAGGTGTTGTATAAAACAAATAGTGTATGGTCTTCACTCATGCAATGGAACGAGATTTCACACTCGGTGAAAGATGTCTTTCACCTTGTACCATCGCACAAGTACCATCGTACTTGTGACCATTTACTGTTTGTATATTACATCAAACCCCAAGAACATCATGCAAATGAGAGGTTTCTTCTTTAATTGGATATTTATTCTAAGCTTGTTCTCCCCCCCCCCCCCCCCGCTTCTCTCTCTTTCTTCAGTTTGGAGAAGCACGGAGGACCAGCTGCAGTCCCACCTCCAAGACCTAGGGGTGAGTATTCTGCATCATTCCTGCTCAACACTTCTCTATTAACATCTTCACATTTGCACAATTAAACTTTGGCACTGAGTGGCTATAAAACCTATTCACAGGTTCTTATACATGTACTTGCACAGTGCAGTTGCTTATATTTGTATGTTTTCATCCAATTCACCGAACAGGGAGAATTTGATTTGACACCCCATGAAAGTTGATGTAGTAGTACACACTAACAATCCATTTGAATGTACGGTCTGCACAGAAAGCAACTAGCATACATGCACTGAAATAAATACTAGGACACACACGTGCACATAGGACTACAGCTGTACTACTTCTATAGTAGTATTTGTTAATATGATGAAGCACACAATTCACACCGTTCAAAATGCATACAGAAAATTGTAAAGATATTTTCACAGATTTTAGACTTGCACTCTAGCCAAAGGTATCACAAAATCCACAAAAATCAATCAACTGCCTATATTTCTGTGCATACAGTATCCTGCAGTACTACCATAGTTAGAGTTGAGTAAGAAAAATGTATTGCGAGAAAACTTTGCATCAAACAGAAGGACTTGTAGCAAAGGTAATCCATTTATCTCTATAAGATAACTAGGGGTTTCAAGTCAGGTCACCCAAATGTCAAACCTGTCTATATTTGAATTTAGTGCTGCATAAAGACTAATGTTTTTCAGAAGCAAATGATTGGATAACTCTCCATCAACTTCCATGCAGGTCTAGGGTATGCTTGACTCACTCAAACTTAGTGTACTGTTAGTCTCAATACAACATGCACATTTAAATTCATGTGCCTATCCATTGCGATTTCATTTGTGACATCTTAATGGCATGTATGTGTCAATCCCTTTCAAAGGATCGAGTCGACAGAGTCGGCCGAACACCACAATGGGCTTCAACAGCCGCCCTACGACTGCTGCCACAACAGCAGGCAAGCCGATTCCACGTTCCACGTCTGCCCCAGTGCGCTCCCGCCAGACCAGGGGTCCCAGGGTCCTGTCAACAGGAACAGCGCGGAAGGTGAAGATTGAGGAGAATGGCACCGCCCTCGCTCAAACCTCCAACAAGGTGGCGTGGGATTGACGCTCCCTCAAACCTCCAACAAGGTGGCGTGGGATTGACGCTACCTCAAACCTCCAACAAGGTAGCATGGGATTGACGCTACCTCAAACCTCCAACAAGGTGGCGTGGGATTGACACTCCCTCAAACCTCCAACAAGATGGCATGGGATTGACACTCCCTCAAACCTCCAACAAGGTGGCATGGGATTGACGCTACCTCAAACCTCCAACAAGGTAGCGTGGGATTGACGCCCCCTCAAACCTCCAACAAGGTGGCGTGGGATTGACGCTCCCTTAAACCTCCAACAAGGTAGCGTGGGATTGACGCTACCTCAAACCTCCAACAAGGTAGCATGGGATAGAATTCTACTGCCAGGGTAGACGAGGGAGCGGTAGTAATGCAAAGGTGCATAGGGGGAAGAGAGACATAGCTGCCGCGGCCATGATCTGGCAAAACTACGTATCTCGTTTGAAGCAATTTCGAGATATTTATGTTTAAAGTTTAATCGCCTACCGTTTAACATAGAGTGATTTACATAACTTAGAATTGTGTTCTATAGCAAAAAGGAAACTTTTATGTTTTATCTAACTCAAAATACATGCTCATTGCCACATATTTAAGTTTATTAAAAGATACGTAGTTCTGTCTGATCATGAGAATCCCATAGATTGTTTACAAATGTGACGCGCGTACGGATCGGAACTTGAGATACGTAGTTCTGCCAGACGCTCAAGCTGCCTCAATGAAGGAGTACGATCAGGCAAAACTACATAGCTATAGCAGTTACGTAGTTTCACCAGCCCAATGATGTAATTTTTACCTCAAAACCTTGATATTTGAGAATTTTAGTTTGAAAATGGCAAAGAGTTATAACATCATATTTTAACATATTAAGCATGATGTTATGAAAGACTCAATAAGCCAGAAAACAAAAAATGTCAAGAAATCGAGATACGTAGTTCTGCTAAATCACGACCGAGCAGGAGAGAGAGTGGGGAAATATTTCCATATGAATGTGTGTGTGTGTGTGCATGAGGTACAACGTATATGCCTTTATACTGTAAAACCAAAAACATTAGCAGCATGAAACTTTCGGAAATTGGAGCAGATGGCCTTTTCGCAGCGTGGAACTTTCACAAATGACTGACCATGACATAATGATGCATGCTCATTACATCTACATCTGAATGAATATTGTGTAGTACTCAGTATTTGGGGGCTTTTCTTGGTGAAATATCATGACTGGGGGCCGTTGCATAGAAGTTACAATTATGGTAACTTTGCCATCCAATGGTAACTTCTATGGAATTCTTGATTTTGATTGGCTGTTGGATATTGTTACCATGGTAGTTACCATTGGATGGCAAAGTTACCATAATTGTAACTTTTATGCAACGGGCCCCTGGTTAAAAACTCACATACATGTAGTGGACAAATTTACCCTTGAGGACCTTGTCAGATTCTGCACACATGTGTTTGAGAAAGAGACAGTAGTGAAGGATGAAAAGCATGTGCAGCTTTTGCAATTATGTCTTCTTTAAGGTCATACCTCTCATAGTGGGACCTGCTTGAGGATCATACAAAATTCCACGTTGTAGATAATTTGTGGCACCAGCACGGTTCTTGCCATATGTGACTAACCACAACAAAAGGATCTGAAAGTTGCTGACGGCTGAGCCTAGAACATCGAGTTTGAAGTCAGATCACCAAAATCGGTCAAAACCATCAAATTTCTGTTGTTGGCATGATGTTGTAATCTAATGTTTCGTCTATCATCTTCCAAAATTTTGAAGCTAAATGATCAAAGGAAAGGCAAGCAATAAGTGTTTTTCTAGACCATGACTTTTCCAACTGTCACAGAAACAGAGACGTGTCTAAAGATTTGGATTTAGTGCTGTAGATAGACTCCGCCCCTAGCAACGAGGGAGTGATCTTATTGGTCAGTGCTTGGCATCCTGGTTACTGATTGGTCGTGGGTAGACTGCTGGCGCTAAGCTTAAATGAACATCGCAGAGGTTGCTATGAGCGAACCTTCTATTGTCAAGAGATGAAAACTGGAATACCTCCCCTCGATCAGGATAGCATCAGAAAGAAAACTTTGAAGGCGGTTTTCTCGAAACTGATTTTCTGAACCACTCAACATGGTCTCATAAAATCATCATTATCTTGGCCGCAAACGAGTACTTTTATGAATGATGGTGTATATGAAATCAAAGCAGAAGAGAGGGGGAATAGTGTCATGCCGTTTTCAGAAAATCGACCTCCCTCGACTTTTAGATCCTTTTGTTGTAGTGGGTCACATATATTTGGATCACACTAGACCTTATGTGAAATCTTCTATCTCTCCCTCTCTACCTGCCATAACATTAAAGCGTATTGGTACATAGGCTGTTTTTTTATTGTACCACATCATCATGGGTTGACCCACAGCTTTTGTTTGTTTGTTTTTTAGCACATAGTTGTGCGATATTTAAACAATGACGGGTGCAGTGTACTCCCAGAAGAAATGTAAAAGGTTGTGATACCTCTTATACATGATCTATGCAATGCAGAAGAGGTGACAGCAGACGAAATTCTTGATTGTAATTAACTTCCAAGATGCCTCTTACAGATGATAAAACCTGAAATCTAGTGACAGGATTCATAAGAAAGTATTACAGAAAATTACGATGACAGCTGTCTTACCTAATGCTGCCCTAACTTCAGCCTCATATTTGTGGGATGCAAAGATCTCAAAGTGTGTATGTCTGCAGCATAAAAACTGAAAGTATTGCCATTCTCCTTCACTGCTTGAAGCCAAAACATAGTTCTCGGAGGGGCTAAAAATTCATCTTCCATCATTTGGAATGTTTGCTTCCAGTATGCTGAAAGGGTCTACCAAGAAACTTGCTCGATTGATGCAATTACTTACTTACTTACTCGATTGATGCAATTTCCCAGGATGATGAGTTGTTTTGGAGAGATTTGAGAGCAAAAGTGTATGATAATTTTGATCGTAGTACACAACTTTTATTCCAAAAGAGCCCACTGAGATGTCAGTTCACAATATATCAAATATCACAATTATTTTGAATCGTGCTGATAGGATTTATATCACGCCAACATACCGGTAACAATAATCATGATTGTTACCTGTGATGATACGGTCGCCTTGGTAACCTGTCCGATGCAAACAAAGCAGACCCCATTAGGAATTCTGCAAATGGGTATACATGATATTCTCATGACTCTTTGTCGTGTAAACAGGAGATTCTTTGACATTCAATGTGTTTCAAGCTGTTAACTATATCATAATGTTGTCTCCACTGTAAGATAGTCATTGCAAGCGTACATTTGGTGTGCTGTTCTGCAATAGCACTGTGCAGGGTAAACACTTAGTGTGTTTTTGTTTTGTTTGATTATAAGAAATATCTCACTTGGGCAATTGTGGTGGCATGGGACCAGAGTGACACTGTTTGGTTTGTAACGTAAAGAAATGGATGGCGTTATTTGCAAGTTATGTTTGTGATGCTATCTAGAATCTTGAACTGTAAGTACTGTAAGTACTGTAAGTATATTCCTGATACCAAGGTTGATATAAGAATGTTACTGTACATTTAAATGTTATTGAATGTCGAAGCTCTCACACTGCAGGATGAACAACTTTTTGTTTGTTTAAAAGTTTATCAGAAAAAGTAATGATTCTGTGATTTATATCACCCATTTATAAGCTATCATTTCGTGTGGTGGGGGGGAACTTAGGCTATCAAACTTTCATCTAAGGAAAGCTCAGCAAATATTCTGTTGACATAGCAAACTCAGCCATATATCGATCCAACCCTGTATGCTACTCAGTACTGTGCTTTGCATTGCAATGAAATTGTGGAATCAGTTTAAACATTTCTCTTTCTCATGTTTAAAGTAGATACAAGTGGATATCAAATACATGTAGTTAAAGATGCATGGTCCTGGTGTTTTAGTCAAATGTGTACGCGGGCGCACGGCGCAAGTTTCCTATAGAGACCTACGCTATTGACTCCTCTTTGGGGCTTACGCTTTGGCCCACTTCCCCGAGTCCGAAGAAGTCCGATCCACTGTAGTCAGTGGTCCGATCACAGTTCGGTTCATGATTCGGCTGAAAGGAATGATAGCTTTAGCAAACTTCTTTTGTGAAGTCATAATACGAAGCACATATGCACGCACCCTGGCATTGCTACAGACTGCGCGATGCGCAGAGAAGACAACAAAGGCAACGTTACTTAGCAACACCTACGCACTTTACTCTTGATGACAGCTAAACTGCGGTAATCTTCGTATCAATGCTAACGGTGATTGGCAGTATCATCAACAGCGCCCTCTACACTATCGGGACTTTCTACCTTTAACACCTATAATTTTAAAGTCAAAGTCAGTTATTTTTCAAAGTCGGAATTCTGTTTGGCTGTTAATTTAAAAGTTCACGTAGAGTAGTCAAACTTCTGCTTCTTGCTGAATAAAACACTGCTTGTATCAAACAATGCGAAGTGCAGTTCTGAAGTAGCATTAGGTGTAATAAGATAATATCCAGTTAAGTTTGTGGTGCCTTTGGCTTAAAATGCCCTATTGGTCATGCTGTCAGAGGCTGACAATGTACACTATCTTTCAGGAATAAAGGGGAAGCAGCTGATAAATATGTCATGATTAGATTTCTGTAGTAATGATCAGACTTCTGGAAATGGTTTTAAATGCTTGATATTAAAGTCTTATCAACCTAGTTCTTGTCAAGAAAACCTCATAGATGGACTGTAATGTGAAGATTTAAAGTGTAAGTGTGTACACATTTGTTGTATCCTTGGAAGTCAAGAAGAAAAGAAAAAAAGAAGAAGATATTTTTTATGCTTGCTTGTAGAGTAGCTTTAAATGATTGAAATCATGTTTTACTCAAAGCCATCTGCAAATAAATACTATGTACTTTCCTGTATTGATCAGCCCGAACTATTATTTTTCATGTGCTAGATCTGTATTCATGTGACCCATAGCTATGCTGACATGTATGTATTCATATCTAACATTCTCCTTCAGTATGCCTTTGTATTAGTCTTCCGTCCACTCTTGTCCTTATTTTCTATGCAACACATAGCATGCATATAATTATGTAGTGTGTCTTTGAGATGAGCCATCATCTTGATGTAAGAATATATACATTATGCAGTCAATATTATGTAATGTACTATCTTTCCAACAAAATTCTAATTATTTTTTAAACAGTTCTGTGATCGTTTTTCAGTGCAATTTATGCAAAGCCAGTGCCATGCAAGTCCCATTGCCAGCGTGGAGGCAACTTGTGTGCCGAGGTACTAAAAGCAGAATTATATATGAAATGTAATTTCCGTCCAATGTTATGATATGCAATGTAGGCGAATATGCAGCGTGGGTTGATAATTTTGATTTTGTGTAGCTTACCCAGTACTGGGGGGGGGGGGGGGGGGGGGGGGATGAATAATCTAATACGCACAGGTTAATGAACATGTATATAGAATATTTTGCTTTTCACAAAAAACTTTCAGAGTTCTTGGAATGATCGTTTCAAAATGTATTTTCTTTCCTTTTCATGTACAAGACGTGGAATTTATATTAAGGAGTATACAGCAAGGGCAGATCCAGGAATTCTGTAAAGGGGGGCGCAACTAATATTTCTGATGCCACTTCCGGGCTTCAATTCATTTTTTTTCTTTTTTTTTTTCCTTTTGTTTTTAATGAAAAATAAAGGGGGCATGCGCCGGTTGCGCCTCCCTCTGGATCCGCCACTGTACAGTGTTGCATGAAATACATTCAGGAAGGTACAATAAACTCCAGTACCATGCATAACTTGTTTGTATTGATAGATATATAAAATTCCATTCTTTATGGAAACTAGATTACATTGTATTGAACATTTGGGGTTTATCACTCCCATAGGCGATGTCTTGATCTGCTTCCGAAGCACCCTGTATGATACATTTATGCAGTATTCTGTATAGCTGCTGGAAAATTAAAAAAAGATATATTTCTGTACATAAGCAATTTTCTATCACCATAATTTATAAATGTATGAAAGAACTTTTTACACTAGACTGGGAGTTTGTGTGGGGAATTATGACATATTTCTTCCTCTTGAATAAAGCACCTGAACTTTATATGTGTCTGCTCACAGTGCTGTTGTCTCTGTGTTTTTTTAATGAGAAATCAAAGAGAGATTACCACAATGAAACAAAAGCCGAGGTATTTGGATTAAAGGATAAGTTCACTTTCGTATACATAAGGATTGAGAGAATGCAGCAGTATAAGTGGAACACATCAGTGAAAGTGTGAGGAAAATCTGACAATCTGTTCAAAAGTTTTGAATTTTTTCAAGTTTCAGTGCCGCCATCACTGGATGAGAAGACTACTACAGCTTGTGATGTCTTGAGCACCTTGAGCACGTTAACTATGTGGAACTGGCGCATTATAAGTACCCTGTATTATTATTATTATTATTTTTCATTTCATTTCGATAATTGCTATTTGCGAATTACGAAGAAACTAAAAATACATGTTTATAATATTGAATTCTTTCCTAAACTATTCTAATTCAATTCGATTATTTCATCTTAAATTTTGCGGTGAAATAAAGCTTGTAATTCAACGAAAGGTGAAATGTGTTCTTCATCTCCGAACTTCGTCTTGCAACTAGAGCGGTGCCGAGCATGACTTCAAAGCGTAGTGGAATGCTAGACATCCCATTGTAACGCCTTGAACCCAGACATGTGTTTGCATGAATTACGAAGAGTTGCCACTCCATCCCTGTAACACCTCCCTGCTCGCTGTTTTATTTTGATCTATCTGTTGATGGACTAAATTGAAAATTTTAAAAAAATGACGTGTAATCCATTTTGTGACCAAACTCTATATACTTACACACACACACACACACGCACACACACACACACACAAACACACATATATTGTATATATATATATATATATATATATATATATACAAGCTTGTACTATATGTAGAGAGAGAGAGAGAGAGAGAGAGAGAAAGAAAGAAAGAGTGGGCGAGATACAGTATAGATATAACTAGGGGATTTTTTTTTTTCCAGTTGCAATGTCCGGATGGCTCAATTTCTCGCTTCTCTGAATCGAGACAGTTGACCATTTCATCAGGACTAGTTTTAAAGTAAACCGGAAAGAATGCTATGAGACAAAGTGACGGCAAAATTATTCTTACCGGTTTAACGGGACGAAGCATGGGCTAAACGCAAATTCACCCCGCATATTTGCACAAGAGTACATAATCTTATGTAGCCTAAGCTTTTTAGTTATACTCCTGTGTGCAAATTAAGCCACTATATAGCAGGACTGCTTGTATTTGTATTCTAGAGCTTCCATTTCCATACCCCCCCCCCCCCCCCCTTCATTACGACTGGGAGGGGGCGTTTGGGATTTGCGTGGTTGCGTGATAATGTTTTCGGATATGGACTTAGCAGTTTCAGTTTCCGGGAGTAAAGAGGGAAGAGGGCGGGAAAATACCAATGTTATCCCTGTTGATCACTTTAATATAGAGTGATATTTGTGACGAAAAACAAAACCACCGTGATAACACTCCGGTGTTGATAAACGGTAACTGATAAGGATTTAGGATGTTGGGGTCAGAGTGATATACGACCACTTTCCACTCGCTGGAGCCTGTCTTCCTTCCGCCGTAGAAGGAGATTTCATCGTCTGTCTTGAATGAGATTTTACAACGCGAACAAAATCGGGTGTTGGGTTGTTGTTGATGTTGTTGTCGTTGTTGCTGTTGTTTCTGATGTTGTTGTTGTTGTTGTTGTTGTGTGTGTGTGTGTGTGTGTGTGTGTGTGTGTGTGTGTGTGTGTTTCACGCAAAATTTTATTGTGAAATGGTGCCATCTCCACATTCTTTATCCGCATCGTAGATTATTTCTCACGGAGACGCGTGTTAAATTATCTAGAAATGAATAGATAAATAGGTAAGAAAGATCATTATCTTTATCTTAACTCCTAGATTCTCTTTTTTTTTTCTGCCCAAAACTCCTCTCACAGGTCCTTGTCAGTAATACAGTTCTAGATCCCAAGAGAGGTGTATTTTGTAGAAAATTTACCCAGTCAACTACGCATCTAACGAGTTTTTGTTTTGTTTTCTTTTGTTATGTTTTTTGTGAAGCTTGCATACCTGATGAATTTTACCCAATCTATTTTAGAATCTTAGATTTTTCAGATGGATGAGACTCGGAAACATCCATTACAATTTGTAAGTGCAAATTTCGTTTCCCTTAGCGCATTTCGGGAGGAATTAAATACCAATAGAATGGTATTAATAGAAGAAAAATGTTTTGTTTCTCGTTCAAAGGCATGTTCAATCTGATTGTACTAGATCTTTGGACAAACAGAAAGTTCAAGTTCGAGTTCAAGTTTATTCCCCTTTTGTCCTTCTGTACAACATAATAATTTGAATTACATATTGTGTCAACTAACATAAGAATAAGTAAGCATTTAAAGTGGAATAAAGGAGAAGAAAGACGAGGATACCGTAGAGAAGGCAATGCTTGTAAAAATCAAGGGTTTTCATAATCAAGATCAAAAAGCAAAAGCAAAATATGGATGTTTTTAAAGAC
Source organism: Diadema setosum (assembly GCA_033980235.1). Classification (NCBI taxonomy): domain Eukaryota; kingdom Metazoa; phylum Echinodermata; class Echinoidea; order Diadematoida; family Diadematidae; genus Diadema; species Diadema setosum. The sequence continues at coordinate 33,473,442 of CM067075.1, read as the reverse complement.
AAGATTCGACATTATCCTCGATCCTCACTCTCTAAATGGGTTTTAGTTTTTTCCCGTCTTATTTTGAAATCTCCAGCGACAAACGATAATTAGTGATTTTTTCTTAAATCGGTTTTCAATCGCGTTGCGAAGATGACACGAAAACCGTTCATTTTGAATTTGTGTGAACGAGCCTATACCCATCAACTTATTATTATGATGTCAATAGTGGCGCACAGTTTGCCATGGTGAAACGAAAGTGCGCCAAAATGGATATTGGGTGACTATAATCACTTCTAAATGACTCGGTAGAACCAATTACAGGAGAATGCTCTACGGCAGGGTTGGAGTGTGTTATGGTGTAGGCTCCTAATCCCTTAAGTTACATCACGATATTTTACACTTATTATGAAGAAAGTAGGATTTGAACGCAGGAGTCTCACGTTGTTTTGGGTTTGTTTGTTTGGTTGGTTGGGTTTTTTTTTTTTTTTGGGGGGGGGGGAGAAGGGATAAACTATGGGTCTGTACATGTAATAACAACAGAATTTGATTATGAAAAATAATGAGAACAATATGCCACCTTTGAAATTCTGCGGTTTAGTAAATTGTATTTACAAGGCAGATCACTAGAGCGCCAACGTTATACTTTTGCTCTTCTGCGAAATCATGGCAGGAGTAAGGGGCAGAGGGAAGGGGTGAGGGGAGTATCGCTACTGCTACTTGACACTCCATTGTTCATTAAAATATATTTTATACAGGGGATCATGACAACAATTGCATTATTTTCACAATTAATGAGAATGTTTGTTTCTTGATACATTCACAAGTATGGACGGATTTGTTTTTTTTTTTTTTTTACTTTTTGCGATCAAGCATAATCATGTAGTGAGCTCTAAAGCAATTATTTAGTTTGTAACAGCAACAACCACAATAAGAGCAACAACGACAACAAGGAGAACAACAACTTTTAGTCAACAACAGTTGCCATTTCAGGCCACAGGCAACGAGAAATCCCACCGCCGCATGTAAAACGTGGCGTTTTCCTTGTAATTTGGAACAGCTCAACCAGGTGGAATAGCGCCCCCTTCAGGAAACTTTGTTCGTGCTTGTCACCTGGGCCCCATTTTATCAACAGATAAAATCGATTTTAAATTTCCTTACCACACAGGTTGACATAGACTTACAGTTGAAATCAACTACATAATCAACAACTCTTCATAAAAAAGGGCCCTGGTATATTATTGTATAACATTACCATTTCACCATGATTTCACAGTGCGTGCATGCATAAGAATGAACGGGCATAATGTTTTCTTTTCCTCATGCTTGTTACATTGTCATTATAAGAGTTCTGATTGTACTTTTATGATGGATAGAATGTCCGCTTCTCGGTCTTATTCACTGCTCGACCAGGGAGGTGTGAGTTCACACCTTAGCTCACTGCTTGACCACGGGGGGTGTGAGTTCACACCTTAGTTCCCTGGTTGACTAAAATGGTGTTGTGGTGCCGGTATGGGCATGGATTGGTGGGTTTAGGCGAATGGACAGCTAGATCCGAATTACGTTTTGACAGATGTGAAATGGATAATAGATACTTCCCCAAATTGACTGCTGTATAACGAAGATGTTGGCGTGCATGATGTGTACATGTACACTCAGTTTGACGTGTCGCTCGTGATTAATCATCTTTCTTTTTTAAAAATCAAATTTGTTTATTCCATTTCGCATTCATATTTAGCCCTATTCACACTGGACTTCCTTGAACCAAATTCGCTGCCTATCCGTATAGCCATGTTTCATTTGAATTAACAGAAATGTGGGACCCGTTTTATCGAAAGATGAAATCGATTATAAATGTCCTTCAACACACAGGCTGCCATAGACTTATGATAGAAATCGACTATATGATTAATTATAACTCTTCATAAAACAGGGCCATGCGTCGTTTGATATCATGCCTGTCCGAAGCCAGACAAGTCGACAGAGATTTTCAAAAGGTTCACGGGCTCAAGACGATTAGTGGGAAAATTGATCCCTCATGTAAGGACGACGAGAATGTCCGTGATCTCGTCTCATCAGGTCAGTGCCCTTCTTTCTTTGATGAAGGAGGTACTTAGTACTTGGCGAGCGTTGTGTCTCCTTGCTCTGATTGGTTATCGGGGAGCGCTGTACAGGGAGCCTTGAACCAATCAGCAGCGGGCTTTCTACAGTCCATCACTGAGTGACGATGTCAATCACTATATTCCTCTCACTCCTCCCCCACCCTCCTCTCTCCACCCTCTCTCCCTCTCTCGGCAATCTGGTATCGTCGTGGTTTCTGTCTTTGGCGGGTTCCTGCTATTTAGAAGTTTGTGAAGTCGAAATAAAGTACATTGCGCAATTCCTTCGTTCCTGTTTTCATGTTTACCCCCACCTGCATTTCTCCAGTGAGGTAGAAGAGAGACCTTCAACCTCCCTGATTTCTCACAATCCCCTGTTGCAAAGCCTTGAGTGCCTTAGCTCCCTGTACTATAGGACTACATCGTTGTTGTTGTTGTTGTCGCTGTTGTTGTTATCGTTTTGTGAGCGTTTTTTTTTTTTGCTATTGGCGTCGTGAAACACGTTATACTATGATGCATGGAAAATCAAAATAAATATGTGAATATTGGCAACTCGAATGTAATTCGTACAATCAAGCAAGATAAATCGATTCACTCAATCGCTCTTTAAGTATAAAGATGGCGTGCTAGATTTACCAGGTACACAACAGCAAGCATACATGAAAAAAAAAAACATATGAATGAATAGATAGACAGATAGGTAGATAGATAGATAGATAGATAGATAGATAGATAGATAGATAGATAGATAGATAGATAGATAGACAGATAGATAGATGAATAAGTAAGTGAATAAAAATCGTCCAACCTGCACACTATCATCCGTTTTACCGTTTTATTCACTCAGCAACAAGTAAATCGAGAAGGCTGATCATCTCTATGGGCCGATGAACTGGACATAATCCAGCTGGTGTTTTTAGGTAGAGATACTGAGGCGTGGTGGGGAGAAAATCCCCACTTGCCTCGTGAAAACACACTAGATATTCTCCTTCACCCATTACCCTGCCCCAATATGTAAAATTTCCCTGCAAGAACAACACCAACTTTTGGGGGTATGCCATCCGCATTCCGGAGTTGTGGCCAAGGAGCTATAGCGAAATGCAGTGATCGAAATCAAGACGTGTGAACCCCCGTGTGACATTGTTTCCTTGATCTGCGGCGGTGTCGGGTTGACAAAATTATTTCGAGGCGTGATAAGTAATTGCTGTTGGTTCATGACAGCACACTGTCTGCAGGAGAAAGCTTTTGTTTATTTGTTTTCACACATTAAACTACAGTACATGAGATCTGAATGATATCGGAAGCCAGGACAGTGCCATCCCATCACCCCTATTTCATGCACCTGTCGCATGGTATATAGACGAGAGGGACAGACTTGTGTCGCGTAGCTCATTATAGGTTGAACTTTCACCGACTTGTGTCGTAGATCCTTGGATTGAACTCTCACCATCATTTGAGTTTATCGCACAACGACCTTGCTGAGTGGTAGGTAAGTTCAACATTTCTTGAGGATTATAACAGTCAAATCAGCCATTTAATATTTGCCTTGGCGATGTAGGACTGAGGTTACTTACACCTCCCTGGCCCTGACACCAGACATTTTTGATTGTTGTTGAATCGCTTGGAGTTTTGTACTTCCACCACACCAGTAGTCGGTATACATTCACATCAGAACCGGTTCGTTCAGATAGGAACAGTCATATAGTTAGCTATACATCGTTGAGTTTGAGTTTATTGAGTTTGAGTTTATTTATAACAACAACATAATATGTACAAGAAAGTTTGAATACATAATGGTAATTTAACACTTTTGTGTTAACATCATAGCACACATAACTGTCTAAACAATCTGAAAACATATCGAATATATAATGGATAAATGATTAAGTAATCTAAAACTATTTATCAAAAAAAGAGCTACATTGAACATACAATTGATGCTAATATAATGTACACAATGAGGTCGCTAAAAGAACCAAGAGATAACACAGGTGCGTAGTAGGTGTTGGTCCTTTAACACGTGTTACATAATAAACAAATAAAATTATCGTGATTGTAGAAAGTGCCATATACACACAAAACAGAGTAAAATTTGAATAGGAAGGGCGAGATTTTCCTGTCGTTAAAATAGTCTTCCGTCTTTTGAGAGATAGTGAAAACGAAGTTTTTTATAGCCTACTCCGTTTTCTTCTATTGAAGTCTCAATTGCAATGGTACAACCATCATGACGATCATATATGGCGATGATAAAAAACAAGTTATCAGTTTGCAATGTTTTATCATCACCAATAACGATATACTGTAGTCATTAGCTATAATATTACCATCGTTTTGATGGTAAGAAAAAGAGGTAAATGTTGATATCTAAAGTCATTAACGATCCTGCACAACTAGAAAAGGCTAGATGTTTTTTTCACGGCCGACATTTCCAACGTTTCACATGTATTTTTTTTTTCTAGCTAGCTAGAATAGCACCAGTGCACTTAGAAACACCATTATGAAGCGCCAAATAAATGCAATTATTATTATCATTATTATTCAAATATTGTACCAACTCGGTCTGATCATTAGCCCGACTATAAACGCCGTGCGAAAGCACGACCTGTCGCGACACTTGTGTACTTACATCGACAGGGATAGTTTAATTTCTGATCATCAAAGATAGGATAATGTTCTGTTGGTGTTTAGAAAGTGAAAAAGTCGTAGTAATAGCAACTGTAGTCATAGTAGTAAGCACTAGCAGTGAGAACAAGAGTAAATGTATGGTAAAATATGTGATAGGAAGAGCATCAGTAATGTTTAAATAGGGCAAGAAACAGGAACAAAATAGTGGATGGATGCAGAAGAATTAAGAGGGGCAGATTGTGATTAGCGACCCAACAACATCACTCGTGGTTGTGGCTTGTTTAGTTTCAAGGTTTCGGAGGATCGCCAGGTCATAGAGTACTATACGCAACCTGCTCCATGGAAATGTATACCCTCACAGTACTTTGATTCATCGTAATTCAACCATGGAGCTACCAAAAAGAGGTAGCTCCATGATTCAACTATCATCAAACTATAAGCGGCAGGATGTGAGTCTTCCGCCGGTTTGAAAGACAATCTGAAAACATCCCATCACCATATACACTAGAGTCAATATCAGGTGCTAGAGCTCAGCATTTAGCTAGTATTGTCGTATTATTGTTCGTTTCAGGATTCCAGAATAAAGGTCTATGAATAATAAAGAGATATAAGCAACATGATGACAAAACTTACTTCGTGGGGATTTTCCCCCCTCTTTCTTGCGGCATGATAAGATGCTCATGATCATTGCGACATATAGAAAAGGATTGAAACTATACTAAATTCCAGATAAGTGATTACCGTTGTTTGTTTGTGTGTGTGTGTTTTTTCAATCATATTTTTGCAGACATGGTGTCAACCAGAACAGACCTTTATCGGAAGTTTCTTTTGTGTTTAGCGTTGTTCCTACTCTTCGCCGAGCAGTCAGGTAAGACACTAGACAGAACAATCCGTTCGTCCAGAGGAGTTTTCTTTTTTTTTTTAATCATTTTTTAAAAATTTAACTTTAACTTTAACTTTTACTTTTACTTTTACGCCCCTCCTCCGTAAGGAACTCGTGAAGCCAGACCCTATAGTCTCCGCGGAACATATCCCCGACGACAAGATACAGACCGATATGTCGGTCAAGTAAGACACCTGTCATTTTCTTATTTATACCAGAACGTGAGGAAATCGACACTCTTATCGAAAATACATCAGCAAATTCAGAGGGATGTGGTGCTGAAAGGAACAGAAACATGATTATAGCCAAAATTACAATCCCTTGCATGTATATTTGGCGCAATGTGCACGACGGCGCCAGTATACGTCTTTTGTTGAGAGAAGTGCACAATTCGCTTCCTTCCCGTTAACATTTATTTCGATTCACTTCAATTCAATTCGGTTGTTATTGTTGGTCATTAAAAAGTCCGAAGAATAACAGTTTGAGTTTACATGAAATGTGACATAGAAATGAAATCAAAAAGTGAAATTCATAATAGCATTCCAAACTTATTAGGCATATACACTGTATACAAATAAATACATCAATTAAAAATCACATCAAAACACATTAAAAAACCACATTAAAAATTAGCACCTATATTATTAAATGAGTTACTTGAGGATGAAAAATATGGCAAAGCTAGGAAAGGTAAATGTGAAGAGAAAGAGAGAGAGAGAGAGAGTGAGTGAGAGAAAGGGAGAGGGGTAAAGAACGTTGGTGCAAAAAAAAGTGAAAAAAGAGAACAGTATAGCATTGTACGTGAAATTGCTTTCAAAATCATTGAAACGTGAAAAAAATGAAAAGTAATTATTGTATGTGAAATTACTTTCCATTACAATGGAAAGTTATGGAAGAAGCAGTGTCTTTCAGACATTTTTTTTTTTTATGCCTCGTTCATTTCATGGTAACAATACCACAAACTCGTCATTCCTGCTTGGTATCCAGTTAAGAATATCACTTGATAGTCGACAACTTGTAATGGAACAATATCACGTGTATTACACACACACGTTTCGCTTAGCATGTCATACCTATAGCTTTTAGTTTTAGCCACGATGATAGTATACGTGTTTAGTGTTTTTCTTTTCTTTTCCTCTTTGCGTACAACTAATGCAGACACGTATCCGGTGTTTAACATACAGGAAACACCTCTCGGTCATTAACTAATAGCTAGAATAGCGATAGGGTTTAGATCACCAGTTACGATAATTTTGATAAGGGTATAGAAATAATTTGTACGTTTATACATTGGTGTCACTTATCTTGTCTTGCTAATAATAAAAGGGTATGCGGGATAAAGTAATTGCACATCAGCATCTGACGGTTTTATTGCCCGCTTCACCTTTTCAAGTAAGGGGGGGGGGGATGTATGAGGAAGGGTACCAAACACCACCCTCACACCCATCTATATAGAAGCAAGCGCTTTGCTCACATCCACACACATCACACACAGAATACTGAGTCCTCCTTTGCGTACATTTTATAACCCTGCACAAAGTTGCGCATTATGTTAAAAGTTACTAATTGAACAATGTGAAGTAAAAGGTCCATAATAAGCTATATAAATACGAGTGTCCCTGTCATTGGCATAAACTGGAAGCAATGACCCCGTTTGCTACAGCGTGGGGATATTTGTTATTTTGTAAGTAGCTAATGACACCCAGCTTCTTTTTGGAAATGTATGTTTGCACGAGTCTGTCTTTCCTCTGTTAACAGTCATTGCAAGTTCGATAAGCAATTTTATAAACGTTTAGAATAATTGAACAGTCATAATCAGTGTCATTATTAGCACTTGCATCAAAAATCTTCTTTCATCATAGCCACTCGCTATGGAATTTCCGAACAAACAAAGTTACGAGTCTGACCCTGTAATACCCCCATTCCACAGAGATTTTTTTTTTCTAATCCTTCACTCATCGGAAGCAAAGTTTGTTCATTTGCTTCCGGCCACCAAGTATTTGGATTGCAGTCTGATGAATCCGATTTGGTTGGTCAACTATCAGGTGAGTGTCAGACATGCGGCGCGTGATCCTCGTCGGACAACCCTTATCTTGCCTCATCGGATCACCGCCCGACATGTCTCACACTGACCTGATAGACGACCAACACAAGTCGGAGTCATCGGACTGTGATCCAATACAATTATTGGTTGGTGGCCGGAAGTGGTAAACTTTGCTTCCGATGAGTGACCAATCTCTGTGGAATAGGGATATAAGAAAATAATCTTTCGCGTGCTACCGGAAACATCACATCGGAGGCTTGACAGCAGCGATGTCACCAACTTCAGCACAAACGATATTATATTATCAAGCCTAGTGATTGTTATTATGATAATAATGATGATAATGATTATGATAATGAGAGTTATAATGATGATGATAGTGATGACAACAACGAAAATCAAGATATAGTAATAGTGATGACTATAATAATGGTAATGATTGTTATGATAAGGACATGATTATCATTAATAAAACACAATTTAGTTAAGAGGTTATTTTGATAATTTTCATTGATTTTTTTTTTCATTGATATTCCTTTTTTTTAATGAAAACAAATGTAGATGCCTGGCGCAGACGTCGTCGAAGGCGAAGGGCGCCTCCGCCGCCGCCACCAGGTAAGTCTATCGAAACAAAGACAATAAAGGCGCAAAACTAATAACGATAATAACTACTATAATAACTATAATGATAATGATAATAACAACAATAATAATAATAATAATAATAATAATAATAATAATAATAATAATAATAATAATAATAAAATATATAATATAATGCGCCGTATTTATCATTACTGATACTCTCGGCGCATGAGAGCTTGTAAGATTCATTCCCCCCCCTCCCCCCCCCCTCCCCCCCCCCCCATTTTTAGAATATTAATGAGTCCTCAGAGTAAGTCTTTATTAGGGGGCTGAAAACTACGAGCCCTACTCTATATCATTCCCCTCCATTTCCAACAACTATGTTTCAGAATTTTGCCATAAAATTCACATCATATAATTAATTGCATCTCAGTCAACAGTCCTTTGGGTTTTTTTATTACATGTTATTATGATTTCGTGTCTAATGTGGATTAGAGATGTGGATAACTTGAACTTGAATTCATCACTGGTGAAATCCTATATTTTACCAAAATACAATGTTGTAACAGTGAATGTGTCGAATACTGGTCCAGGACAAAATGCCTTGATACTTCCCCCATCTTCACGAGCTCATATTCTTTGCATTCAGACAGAACAGCACCAACCTTCACGAGCTGTCCCGGCAATATTGGAAATTACTACACCTCTTCGACGTCGACCACGGTCCATGTTTCGTGGCCGACGCCGACGGCCACCGATAACGCCGGAACGCCAAGCGTCTCGTAAGAATTCATTAGTAAAATATTTCATGCTCACTTTTTAGCTTTTGCACTGAAAGTCTTATTGGTGCCAAATCGGTTCTAGGAACCGTTTAAATTTCTTGCAGACTATTGGAACATAATCTGCGTATACAATTTAATGATCCATCTATCAGCTCGCAAACGTGTTTGTCCATAACACTCGCGTCTCAGCAAGGCTGCTTGCATTGTCTTCAGACGAAATGGCCCGAATTCACGAAGGTGGTACAAATGAAACCATGGTTTATAAACCATGGAGCGCCAAGTGTCGCACGGAATATTTCGTTACGAAATTGGTCATTTCGTCGACAAAATGACCGTTTCCGTTAGCGAAATTATCATTTCGTGGACGAAATGTTCATTTAGTTACAAAATGTTGTAATTTCGTTACAAAATAATCATTTCATCGACGAAATGACTGATTTCGCATCGAAAAATTCCATGCGACACTTGGCGCTCCATGGTTTTTGTCCATGGTTTAAACCATGGTTTCATTTGTACCACCTTCGTGAATTCGGGCCAATAATGTGTTTATTTTGTTGCAGTCACAGACCAGTGAATGGTCTTTAGCTCAGGAGATGTACTGCCACACCTGATTCATTTTCAGAAAACACGGAGTCTGTACGGGTGTGCATTTTCTTTTGAATTTATTACACCAATCGTTATTCAAAACGTCTTGAGCGTAGAAAGCTGCGTAACTTTCTAATCATGGGTGCGATTTAAAGGTATGGGATACCTTTTACAGACCTCCCAAAATGCAGCAAAACATTAAATATGAACCTCAGGGGACTTGTTTAATCCACTGCTGAGAAATTTGGAAGTCAACAGTTATCTACAATTTGAATAATGCACAAATCTCAACTACTCAGTAGTTCTGTGTGTCAGCCACACTTAAGCCTTTTTGTTGCAGTCTTCTGTATTTTTTTTATCTATAAACACAAATCTAAAAGTATAACAGCTGATGTAATAACATACAGAGTGTGTGGCAAGAATGTATATAGAAATGTTTGTAAGTTTTGATGAACTTTCTTCACAAAATATACATGATGGACACACATGCAGTGCATGGGTCTGCAAAGGTAACCTAGTAATGTACTGGAATTTACGGTGAGCCCCGAAAAAAATTCAATTCAAAATCTAACGGTCAATAAAAATGTACTAAATGTTACCTTCCACTTTCAATACTTTATGGGAGTTTCTAAAATGATACTCTCTTCAACATACCACTGTATTTATACAACTCTTCATAAGGCATGCAAATGGGATTCCCTACCTTTAAATGAAAGGCCTACCATTCTTGTTGTGTAGACTGTACTTTATAAGAGCTGTGTAGAGGTGAGAAATATATAAAAATTGTTCGATTTCAATTAATTACAGGACATAGTTATGCTACATGGTAGATGGCGTCACTATTCTTTGTCTTGTTTTGTTTTTAGTATGGATTAGCTCGCTTTGACTCTCCCCTTTTAGTACCGATCAATAATGTCTCACATTACGTGTTTCGTCGGTATGTCTTACCTTTGAATTGAATTGAGTTTGTTTCCACGCCAGGAATTAAACGAAAAGATCAACAACAATGATCATACAAAAAACGGACATACAAATGACTGTGGAAGAATGACAAAAAAAAACAACACACACACAATTTTCATCAATCTATTCTATTGACTGATTAAAACTGATATTATTATTATTATTATTATTATTATTATTATTATTATTATTAATATCAAATACATGTAGCTTTATCAAAGCTAGCGTGATCATAGTGATCCCCAACTATGCTTGTCATAAACAATTATTTCCTTGTCTCCATGTGTGTGTGTGTATGTGTTTGCTATGATACCGACTTTCAGAATTTCAAGCGGAAGAGGGCCGACTCATTTTTCACCTGGGAGTCATACCACGATATACACCGCCCGAGATCCTGCGGGGAACACAGCAACGTGCTCGGTCACTTTCAGAGTTGTCGGTAATTATTTGTTGCTGTTAATCTATTCGAGAAAATCTCGCTGTTTCTCTCTTTCCATTATCATCTCCTCACCCAGTCTCTTTCTTTCACTCTCTCTCTCTCTCTCACACACACACACACACACACGCACACGCACACACACACACACACACATACACACACTTCATTTCTTAGCGGCAAAGTTTCCACAACATCTAGTCGCTTTCAAGTGGAGAACTCTTGTGACGTAACATTTCTTCCTTCTGCATACTACTGTTATATTGACATGAATAAAAAAAATAAATAAATAAATAACCACTAAAATTCGAGAAAAAGAAATATATGAAGATTGAACGGAAGCTCTTTTTTCCTCTCGCCTTCGTCGAACTCTCATCTTTGTCACTCTCTGTCATATTATTTACCCATTTGTATTCTCTTATATTTTCATTTTAAGTTCTTTGTTTCCTAACACATGGCCATTATGTATGATTCTCTAGTCTTCATGGTATTTGGTCTATTTACTGTGGGATCCTAACGCTTATACATTTGTCGGGAAACCTCATGCATTCTATTTGTCATCGTGTAACAGTATTAGTTCTTGATGTGCAACCTGCTGTGTGTCATCTGTTAAATATGTTTGATTTTAATCATGTCATTTAAAGATAGTGTTTTACGTGATGTCATATCAAAGCTAACAATAATTGAGGGTTGCTTATCTCTATAGGCGTAATTTTGTTGAATTAAAGTACATGAGCGTGGTAACTGATGAGGTAGAAATAGGTTGCCGACACAGCCAATGAGACCTGATTCGATTAATGGACCTTAATTCTGACACGAAACTGTGTAGAAAGCGGAAGAAGTACAAAAAAGAAAGAACACCGACTTGTGCATTACATTGCGAAATTGTCAAGAGGGAAAAATAAAGATACATGTATCACCAACTGTAGCCCTTTTGTTCGTCATCTGTAGGCACCAAACAATAGCGATTTAGAAAAGCTAACTAAGCTAGACACATGACGAAGGCGCGTTCATTTATCAACTGTTATAAAATAGGTCCATTTGCAAGCATAAAACTTTGAAAAGGTTCATCGGAAGCACTCTCGGGAAGTAGAGGTGATATTTTCTCTTGCCTTTTGTTTTGATCTGTCTGTCTGTTTGTCTGTCTTTGTCATAGGACAGGGGGAATTTTGTTGTTTACACAAACGCAAGTGGGATTGGCATCACTTCCTGTGTATGTCCATTTCATACTGATAGTAACAATAACCAATCTCTACGATACAAGGGAAAAGTGAAATGTGTTTGTGCACTGTATAGACATTGATATGTCTCCTCCCCGAGGGGTGCCGGGGAAGGACACGGATCTGGGACTCAAGGAGGGCGCTGTTGAATGGTGTGATAATCGCTGCTATCTTTATTTCGAAGATAAAGCGATTTTTAAGCTAGTTACTAAAGTCAATCAAAGACCTCGTGGCGAGTATTGCATATTTGCCTTTGTTCAGAAGAAAAACTGTTTGCGACAACGAAAACTGTGCGAACTTAATTGCAACTGTGTACGAATTTGACTGCCACTGTTTACGAACACTGACGAAACCTAAAAATCGCTACGTTCGGCAAACATTCGCCTCTTAGTGAAATACCCCATGTACCGTACAGATCGGTTTTATTCAGACGGTCTGAACTTGGTAGATGTGTGATCAAATCATGTCACTTGCTGGATTGCGACGTGAATTTGCTACACGAGATGTTCCTTGCCATGTTTCAAGCCGATTTATTTATTCTTTGTGTTTGTTTGTTTGTTTTTTGTTTTTTGCAAGATGAACGAGACCTGCATCAGGTGATTCCCGCGTGTATGATATTTGTTGTTTTATTTTTTTCGTCAAAAATATAATATTGGAAATTGTGGCTCTCGAATACGATGTGAAATTTAGAAGGAAGTTTAAATATGAACACAGGAAGAGGAAAAAAGAAATGTGACACCGATAAGAACTTTCCGGAAGTCTTCGAGTCGAAAATTTTAAAGTGCCAGATGTTTTGGCTCGTGAAAGGGTGTCGAGTTAATTTAAGACACAGAGCTCACCCGATAATAGGGAACGAATTAAGTGGGAAAACCCATTTTTAGTGCAGCAAAATTCTGTGCAACAAAACAATCGTAAGGGATAATATAATTGATAATAATCATAATAGATTTGGCTTAAATGCTGTTACCAAGTGTATAGCGACAATGATAACTATTATGCTTATAGATTTCCGAAAACGGAAGATGTGAAACTGGAAAGTGGAAAAGAGAACAAAATGCACGGTCGCATCGGGTGCTGTTCGTTATTCCGAAGGTTCGATATTTCGAAGGTTCGTTATTCCGAAGGTTCGTTAATCCGAAACACGCAAATTCCCTATACCTAGAGGTTCGTTAATCCGAAAATGAAAGAGGGTTCGTTAATCCGAACATATTTTGTGGCGTTATTCCAAAGGTTCGTTATTCCGAAGATTTGGTCATCCGAAAATGAAATTCGGAAAAACGAACCTTCGGAATAAGGAATCTTCGGACTGAAGAGCCTTCGGAATAACGAACCTTCGGAATAACGAGCTGTAACCGTCGCATCTTCAAGTCATGTCTTCTTTATTTTTCTCAGTCGTGTTGAATAGCTTCACCTTCAGGGAAATTATCTTTTTAGGCTGGCCATGCAGGGCCTGGTATTAAATGGTGATTAACAATGACTTTTTGTAACTTCTGTTCAAGGCATTTTTTTTTCTCGTATATGTATAACGAGCAAATGCATTGAACTGACGAAATTTAATAATAATGATAATAATAGTGGCTACTTGTATAGCACACATGTCCACCTTCCGGTGCTCATGGCGCTTATTATTGTATGCTTCTTTGATAGTTATATTCACTTCCTGATTGATAGACCATAATATAGTGTTTGGTTGGATACATAGATTACTGCGTGACAGAATGACGACCCAACAGACACTTCATGAGCGTGGTAACGTATACCTCAAATTGGACGATGATACACACCCGACAGAGGCACTCATATCGCTCAGGTGATTTTCCGAAATTTTCGATGCCGCAGATAATGATAAAAAGAGATAACAAACTACCAAGTCATAAGTGGGAAAGATCTAATAACAACTGGTTGACAAATTGCCTTACATCGACGTAAAGATGCAAGGCAATTTGTCAATCAGTTGCAATAAAAACACCTCGACGGAAGAATGTCATAATTTGGAAGATTCAATTATTTTCATTAAATTTCGTTATTTTTATCGAAAGTGAATAACCATACTGACACATTGAATTTCATGAATAAAGAGTGGCTGTACGTACCCCTAAGCACTGTTATATGGTATAAAGTTGGTCTGCCACAATCAGGCCTTTTCATTTGTCATATTTACATATCACCCGAGACCCGCCGAGACATTCGCAGAGCTCATTATGGACAAGGGGGGGGGGGGGGCGATGTACACTAATCCCACTTTGAGGGCGACATATCCGTAATGTCGTGTTACTAGCTTCGTACCCCTATTTTCTCCGAGTGGTTTGACATGTATGCAATTATGATGCAAGGCTGTACCAGGAGCTTTTGAGCCAATCAGCAGCGGTTTTACTGTTTCTTTACTGACGGCTCAACAGGAGATTTTCAGCCAATCAGCAGTGGGTTTACTCATTCTTCGCTGACGGCTTCATCCGTAATTAGTTGGGATAATGGGATTTTTGGTTTTCCGCTGTTTTGTCGTCAAGGACGTTCTGTTGTCCAACAACGAGCTCAACTTTCTGTTCTGTGTCCACTTTTCCGTTCTTTCTCTTTCTTCCTCGTAATAACTGTTTTCATGTAGAAACAAGCAAACAATTTAGCATTGATAATCTACAGTAGTTACTGAAGCGATGTAGGCATATAGTATGGTAATGTCATGTACATGATATACATCACACACGAAGAAAAATAGGTTCAACTTTGCACCTTCAAAGGTGCAGTAAATTGTCCCACTGGGAGCACCTTTATGAGTGCAACTTTGCCCCTTTACGGGTGCACTTTGCCCCTTTCAGACCCGAAATGTGCAATGTTGCACCTTTATAGGTCCCCCCATTGCGACACTAGTCTGTAAGGTGCAAAGTTGCACCCGTGAAGGTGCTCCCAGTGGGACAATTTACTGCACCTTTGAAGGTGAACTGCACCTTTGAAGGTGCAAAGTTGAACCAGTTTTTCTTAGAGTGTATAACAGGGTTCCATCACAACATGGATTTCATCACCATAATGCAGTGTCTTTAAGCAAGCGTCATCTTTAAGTCCTCTACTGCCAAAGTGACAACTGGAAAATGTTTCATATAATGCATGTCATTATTCAGATAAAGTAAATGCAAATGCAACAGCATTACACATTTCGCTAACACAGATACATGAACCGAAATTCCGGCAGACTGTCTCCGTATTTCCAAACAACCCGGAAAGACATTAAATCTCCTGCACTATTTAATGGTGTCAGTTATGATTTCCCACTTTTCCCATCTTTCCCACTGTAAGTGAACATATTCCCACTGGCGGTGTGGGTAGGAAACCCTCAAAGTCGTTCCTTGCCTTGTCAAGCGTGATCATTATTTTGTTTTCTTCTGTCGATGTGTGAAGTCTTCATACAAAAACAGTTTTGATTTATTACGCATTTTTGCCCAAGCCGTGTTCCAATGAGAGTGACAGTTTATTTTTTATGGTGGTGCCGGATATAAAGCAACGATTCTTATAATGGTAACTTGGTAGTTTTTTCACAACACAGCGCATGCCGTGTGCAGGAACTACTTTTCGATTCCTTGTTTTTCGAGCGTTGGACTATTATAGGTCCTGCATATTGTGATCTCAACTGTAGGTCCTCTCTGCATGCAGTCGGACATTGCTACACATCATCACGAATATTACGTTGTTTCATGCATCTGCTGGATACTTGTTGATCAGGTTTAAAGGGCACAGTTCGTGGGCACAGCTCAGTGTCATAGCCCCCCCCCCCCTACAACGCTACCATCGCTTTTGAAGATTACAGCTGCAATTCAAGCTCATGAATAGGTAAGTTAACAACGTACTGAGTGATATAATCCAAATAAAATCCAAATCAATACAGGATTCCACTCTATTTAAACGAGTGGAGACATCACAGTTCATATCGCCTGGAGTTTAAATTGCTAGGCATACTTAATTAGAAATAGTAATGGTTTTGGCTTTAATGGTATAGTCGAGAATAACAGGATAGTCACAGTCTATCCCGTCCACGAAAATGGAGAACATGATATATTCATGACTTCATCCATTATGCTGTTCTCATGAATGAACGTATTAATGATTTATGTTTCCTTTAGTTCTTTTAATCCTTTTGCTCTTTGTAAACTTGTCACTCTGGTTTCCATTGTTTCTTTGAAAAGGCGACAATGTCGCTAGTATTAGAAGTACATTGTAATTGTAATGATACACAATGATGAATATCATAATGATAGTGAAAACTGCATTAATTGATGTTTTACAATAGAAAGAATAATTCTAAAAACGATTTCATATTAAAGTCTAATAATAGATTGTATCACCGTATGAACTATGTAAAGTTAGTTTAGGCCTAACTTGATATCACAGCCCGACACGCCTAGCTAGAATAGATTTTCTCTCACAAGTAATGTTTTTTTTTTTTTTTCAGTACTGTCCAAAATGTATGCTAACGCAGTGTGGTCGACTATCACAGATTGTGGGATAAAGTCTTTTTATACGAAGAAATAACGGCAGAACTAATCCAATTCGAGAAGCGTAAAAGTTACGTTGTTACAGCAGTTATACATACGGGGTAACTGTATAGGAACCGTAACAATAACAGCAGTATCGATGTAGCATTATGATGCTAAAGTTATAAAAGTAGTTGAGAAGGATGAAAAGGAAGAGGAGAAGCAGGAAGAACAGTTATTGTTGAAATATGGAGGCAGATGTCGGTAAACACGTTTGTAATGTGAAGTATTGTAGTAAATACTAACAGAAGACGGAAAATCGGGGTTTACTCGTTTTTATTGTCATTGTCGCAAGTCTATGACGGTGATGGTTCTATACCGCGTGTCATGATCACGATGCACCGCAGACAACCTTTTGGTAACTATGGTCTACTACCAGAGCAGCAGGATGCAGGAAAACATCTTCCGCCGTAGTCCGAAAGACAAGCTGCAAACATCCTAGTACTAAAATTTAAATCACAATGATTGTATCGCAACATTCAGCCATTATGTTATGAAATAATAATTACACAACAACATAAAGCATGGCGAGATAGTGATTAAGTTTAGGACGAAGAAATATAGGCCTACTGCGTAGTCGCAAAATAAAGGTAAAGGCACAACTAGGCGAATCTTTCTAGATCGAGACAAAATGTTTATGATCGGGTAATCCGAATAAGAGTCAGGATGACATTTCGATACTGATGACTATAATGTTCTCATATTCTGCAGACATGGCCTCATCTAGGACAGATCTGTACCGAATACTCATCTTGTGTTCAATATCGTTGCTGCTCTCTGTCGACCTGTCAGGTAAGATGTCTTTTTATTCTAGTTCACTGAAACTGAAGGGAAACTTCAACAGGGATGGATGCAAATACAGTCAATGATAAAGAAAAACGAAATATAAACAACAACCTGGGGTAAGACAACCCCCCTCAAAAACAAACAAACAAACAAACAACGAAAAGATCGGGACGCTAAATGTGGTTGGGATACTTCACGATCAACGGGTCGATCAGAGAAAAATACTTTGCTTGAAGTGAGCTTGAAAGGTTCGGTGGACTCACTATATTATCAAAATCATCGTGCTTATTTAGGGATATCATTTTCAAAGAGTTACATTCAGTGCAATTAAGCACAAGTGCCTTGTTTACCACATGCTGTCGCTGCACTAGACTATTAATTCCTGTTTGGTATCCGGTTCAGAAGTATCAATTACAAGTCAACAACTTATTGATGGAACAATACCATGTGCATGGTACTCTGAAAATATCAAATGATCTATTCATAAATACTGTTTTATTACAACTTATTAACAAAATTGACCTTCATCGACGAAGACAAACACCGACTATATCGTGTTTTAGTAGTAGCCATCATGATAATGGTCATGGGCATACATACTCGGTTTGAAACGAAGTTGTTCTGAATAGCATGGATGAAGTCAAAGCAGCATAAAATTACAAATTTCGAGAGACCACATATTTCTAGGGCACAAACATTGTGCCCTAGAATGACGTCCTGATCATCCGATTGTATTGTCACTCATGTAAAATATTTTGTATTGCATAAGAATTTTTATTTATTAGCGATGTCTGATCAACTCATGATAAACATGCACAGTCTATCATCAAATTTATGATATATAAACATTAATCTCCAAGTTGAACAACAATAACGATAATTGCAACTGATTGACAAAAATACTTATCGATGTTTTTAATTCAATCCAGTTCAATTCAAACTATATTTTGACTTTGTCATTAGAATGCACGAAGAAATATGTTAAATTCGACGTGCATTTTATAGAATGATACACAGGTATAGCAAAGAATAACATATTCCTGTCTGTATGACAACTATAGTCATCAAAAATGAGTCTTGGTTATACATCTATGTATATTAGGGCAATTCGTCAATCAGTCGCAAGAAAAAAAAAGGAAAAACTTGCTGCCAGAATTTCATTAATTTGAGTAATGATTATGATAATAATGGCAACTGATAAGAATGAAAGTTTACGGATGGTTATGATAAATTATGAGCCTTTTTCTGTTTAATCGTGGACTTATTCTTACAATGTAAGCCTACGGATACTCCCAACGATAAAGATTTCATTCGATCATTTATCTTATTTTTTGCGATTAAAATCTGCAGAGGCTTGGCGTCGAAGGCGAAGGTCTCCACCACCGCCACCACCAGGTAATCTCTACGGGTGCACGTCACGAGACCGACACATACGAGTCATACAGCCCACGAGTCATACAGCGCATGAGTTATACAGCTCACGAGTCACACAGCCCATTAGTTCGACACTTAGCTAACAAGGCCCACGAGACCGACACATTAAGCCCCGTGTTGTATCTGTCGAACTCGTGGGTTGTTTTGACCTAGTGTCGAACTCATGGGCTGTATGACTTGTGAGCTGTATGACTCATGGACCTGTTTTCAGTGTCGAACTCGTGGGCTGTATGACTCGTGGGTGTCGGCCTAGTGGGATGACCCATCTCTACGAGGTGTTTCTCATCTAAAGGGAAAATCCACTCTGTAAACAATTTCACTTCGATGAAGAGTGCAGTGAAATTGTACAAACAAAACAATGACATTTTCATAATAAACTGATCAAAAAACTAAAACGAATCATGTTTAAAAGTTCACATGCCCTTACGAAGCAGTGATATGTTATAATATTTAGTATGTAATAATTCCGTGGTGTTATCGCCATACTGTCGGTATGTACGCTAAGCAATGAAAAAAAAAAAAACTTATTACAGTCATTATTTTGGGTTATAGCTGTCCTATTGTGCGAAAACCTTAAAGTTTATCAGTCGCCATTTACATACTCATCGGTGTTGCAACTTTTTCAAGTCTACAGCAGATTTGATACAAAAAAAAGGGATAAATGTCTCTCAATCCTTCCCGCATTCATTATAGTACATGAAATTCATCATAATCTCTTATCTTTTGCCGTTAGATAGGACGCCACCAACTTTCAGAGGCTGTCCTGGTTATATTGGGAACCGATATACTACCTCGACGTCAACCACAGTCTCGTGGCAGACGCCGACGGCCACCGATAATGCCGGAACGCCAAGCGTCTCGTAAGAATACATGACATGCCTCTCATACTCAGAACTTTCATGTCTTAAGCCACGAGCACCCGATGAGCTTTGATAGTCCCTAGCCGGTTCCAGAATAGGACCTATGTCAGATGGTCGTGGAGCACAAGTTGAAACATAATACCTAAACACAAACAATCCAAACATAATTACACTTGTATTATTCAAAGTAATCAAAACACTGTGAATGTGATTGGTGTGGCACTGTCTACCGCACGATCAAAATATTGAAATGAAAGCAGTATGATTACTAGTAGCGCATGCAACACCATTTTGTAATAAACTCATTGTTTGCGTCATCATGGTCATAGGCTCTCACTTAAAATCATTGGTACATAAGAGTGATAAACTGTGGACTGATGCTTTAGTCTTGTAAGATTAGCTCAAAGTACCACCACTAATACATTGTACTATTAAGAACTTAAGTAGAATATTGTATTGACAGAGCCTGGATACAGTGTATGTACAGGCCTCTAGTGTGATAAACTGAAAGTAATAACGCTGATAAATTGCACGAAGCAGGAGCAGATCCAGGAATTCCGTAAAGAGGGGGAGCGTTTGCAAAATTAAAGGGGGATGGGGCGCACGCACCCCTCCCCCATTTTTTCTTTTTATTTCTTTTGTTTCAACAAAAAAATAGGGGGGCGTATGCCCGGTGCGGTCTTCCCTGGATCCGGCACTGCTAAGTACTTCAATAGAATTGTAATGACAACTGGATGTTCCTACGGGTATCTAGTGTAATGTGCTCTAAGTGTTACCAGTGATATTTTCCTGAGTTCTTCAGGCGAACACAGATGATAGCTCTATACCTATACGTATATACGGGCCTCTGGACATAGCTGATAAATTACTAATGATAAATTGTAAAATGATTCTTTAGTTTACTGAGATGAGCTCAAGGAATCAACCTTGATACATTTTTCTAGGAACCTCGGTCAAACTGTGTAAACAGCTAAAGATGCCTGCGGCATCTTGACATATCTGATACGTATTATTAGTGATAATCTGTGACCTTGTGCTTTAGGTTACTGAGATGAGCTCATGGTGTCAACCTTGATACATTTTACAGAGCACTTTGGTCGAACAGTCGATGACAGCAGAATATATGCCTATATACGGGGCTCTAGACAAAACTTTTGGGTTACTTCAAGAGTGGACTGGTGCATTATAGTCAAGTGAGACAATCTTCAAGTTCAAGTTCAAGTTTAAGTTGATTTATTTCAACAAAATAATCAGAAATACAATGAAATGTTCGCATATACAGGTCATCTCAAATCATAATCATAATCATATCAAATCGTAATCATAATGCAGATAATCTCAAAGTACCACCGCTGATACATGCATGCTCAAAGTACTTTAGTCAAACTGAGATGACAGTTTGATATGCTATCACTGATATGTTTACTACTTTTTACATGGTACTTACTTAATCAAATTGTGATGACAGCTGGATATACGGGCCTATAGTGAGATGAGTGCAAATAAATATCACTAGTGATACATGCTAAATATAGTCGAACTCAATAATAGCTGCATGTGACTGCGGGCCTCTGAAATAGTGGGGGTTTCGGTTTGCAGTATATTGAGATTTAAGTGCGTCTTAACATTTTTTCTTTTTTTATCGCTTAAACTATTGCATGTCATATATAGTTTTCGGCGTAGTTGCTAGTTTCGCTGTTGTTGTTTTACTATGGCACCAACTTTTCAGAATTTCCAGCGGAAGAGGGCCCGGGTCTTCGTTTCCAGCAGGGAGGCATACCACAGTTTATACTGCCAGAGATCCGTCTGGGAATACAGCAAGGTGTTCGGTGACTGTCAACGTTGTCGGTATGCGTTGATTATTCATTTATACATTGGAAGGAAACCTCGCATTTTTGTGTGTACTTTTAAAACTTCTCTAGCTTCTCACTGAGAAGCTAGAGAATTCACAGAGGTAACAGATTAAGAGTTTCCCATTATAGCGATACTTTTTGAGCGCCCTTGCTATGTGAAAGCCAGCGCGATTCTTGATAATACTCATCGTGTCTAAGGAAACGAACAAGTTGTTTCTCTTACCAAAGAAAACATTAATATGAATGCACTTTCTGTCTTTTTTTTTGTCATCCTTTTATTATCAATTTCTCTTTTCTTCTATCCCTTTCCTCTTCTCTATACTCTTCATTCCTGCCTTCTCTCCTCTTGTCTTTATTTCATACCATCCTTTGGTTAGTCTTCCTCTCTTCTTTCCTCTTCTGTCATTCCTCTGCAATACATGGCCTTAATCAAAATATTATGCTCTCTTTCTGTGGATTCAACACGTATGATACACACTGTATCTGAGGTTGGGGTCTAGGGCAATTACGCCCTGGGCAATTACCCCGCACCCTTCCCCTGGCCCTAATCCTAATCCTAATCCTGAACCTAACCCTAACCCTAACCCAAACTCCTAACCCTAAACCTAACCCTAACCCTAATCTTTACTCTTACCTTACCACTAACCAGTATTTGGCCGGGGGGTAATTGCCCTCCGGGGGTAATTGCCCGGATACGCTGAGGTTGAAATATTCAAACTGGGAAATGCTAACTGGAAATTATCCTTTCGTGCGTGGTATCTTATTTTCTTGATACAACATTTTGATCTCAAATTTCTTGAAAATGTGCAACCTGACAAATTTCTTCATAATGTGCAACCTGACATGACATAAATGCAAGTTACGTTTGATTTTGCAATGCTGAAATAATAAATCCGATCGAATCAAACCAAATCATATCATTAATTTTGCTTCCTTTATCTCGAGGAAAATTGATGTCGAATAAGAGTGCACGATTACAGTGACTGTGACGTATAGAAAGCGGATTTAAAAAGGCTCAGGGTGACAGATTTTGGGACCATCAACGAATTAACTCCCTATATAGGCGCCAATCAAAACCGACAGAAAATCTAACCTGGAATCGAGCAGGAAGACCGCTTATTTATTTAGTACCACAAAATATGCCCACTCGCAGACGAGAAACTTCCGAAGGTTTCAAACCCAGGAAGAATGTAAGTGTTGTGTTCGTTTCTGTTATGTTTCGAATTTGATACAAGCCTCAATAAAAGCAGTGATTTGTTTGGTGGCCCCGAAAACTTCATAGGTTATGAGTATTCACACCACTCAACTGCTCGTATATACGATTTTGAGTTGTTGTGACCGAAGGGTAGGATTTCAACTTTTAACAGACACTAGCTATAGCCCGATGCGGTAGGTATACGTGATCATTTTCCAAAGCCTGACATACAATTTAGAGACCTTAGGTGACAGAACAAGAGGCGATTACTAAGTATGAGATGCTTTGCGTAACACTCAATTATTACGTGCAGCTTTCCATCCTGAACCGGCTTAAGGCTTTTTTTTTTTTCGGGGGGGGGGGGGGGGGCTCAAGATGCATGATTTAATACCGCCATAATTCACTTTTACATAATTATAGTCTTTTGAATACAGTGTAAACTGTTTGTTCTTTGTTGTTGTTGGGGGTTTTTTTTTATCAGAGAAATGATATTGAAAATAATGGATCAATGAATATGACCACAGCTGTACAGGGAAGTTGAAATCTTGAACACAGGAAGATAAATGAAAAATGTAATAACTATAACGGTAAGAAATTTGCGGAAGTCTCCCAACCGGCTGGGGAAAAGAACAGTCAGACCGTTTGGATCGTGAAAGGTTTGTCGAGTTTGGTTGGTTTATATTGTCAGTCAGGCCTAAAGTCAGTGTTATTTTTCATTGCATCGAAGAACTATATGCTATCTCTATACAGGGTCCTTTGCCATTGGTGCACAAGAGTTTTGCAACAGTCAGTTATAGGATGCGGGCGGGGGGGGGGGGGGG
The DNA here is from genome assembly GCA_033980235.1 of Diadema setosum. NCBI lineage: Eukaryota > Metazoa > Echinodermata > Echinoidea > Diadematoida > Diadematidae > Diadema > Diadema setosum. The sequence continues at coordinate 33,449,772 of CM067075.1, read as the reverse complement.
GGGCTCGTTAGATGGTGGCAAGACAGTGAGCATAACCGTGTGACTATTGTTATGCGATGTTAAAATTGATTATGTACAAGCGCAGAATTCCACTTAGGCAGACTGCGAAAGAAATAATGTGTCCCAAGACTAGTCGTGATGCTTGTGTGTGTGTGTGTGTGTGTTCGTGTGTGTGTGTGTGTGGGGGGGGGGGCGTGTGATCAGAGGATTGAATGGCAAAGTATACTAGCTTGTATCTGTAAACGGAAAGATTTGAACTCAGAGCTACCAAAGAGGGAAATACCAATGCTTATCCCCCTGAAGCCGTGAGGATGCAACGACTGGAATTTACCATCTTAATTACCAACTGTGTAACTGATTCGGTCTAAGGATGTATAGGTCAAGGCTTCAACATCACTCAATAGTCTGTTTCCGCACACTGGCTCTATACACTCTTCCATGCGGATCTATAAAACTGCTATACCGCAATTCACCCCTTGATTTTCTTCGTTTTCCGCTCGAGCGAGTGGAATAGCGCCACCTTCAGAGAAGTAAAATGTTCACAATGTAAATAACTGTCACTTATTTCCTTTTACAGATTGTGGAAGGACGGAGTACTGTGGAAAGTGATGGTAAATGAAGGTTTTCTGCATAAACGAATGCAGTACTGTTGTTTACTGTTTCCCTGTGCATGGTGCGGAGAAAATGCATCGTTCTGTCCAAATCTTCATGACAAATCACGTGACTTTTACTTGTCTCCATTACTTCTTGGGTGATAAATTTGTATGTGTTGGGATGCACGGATTGATGGGTGGATAAAACAACGGTTCGACAAAATATCGGATTTATACAGACAATGCTCTAAATGATGTTATACAGGCCCTACTATAGGATACATCCCACAGGTGAAATTACAGGGACAGCCTTAATGCGATGTAGTTAAAAAACAAAACAAAACAGATATTATATCCATTATATTCATTATAGTCTCGTGTTGCAATATTTACACCTTGAAATATACTGCATACTGCAACAAGGAATATATTACATCTGTGTTATTATATAGCAGTGACGTTACAGTTCGCTATTCCGAGGGTTCGTTGAAAAAAACAAAACAAAAAACAAATTCACGAATTGTGAAATAAAAAAAAAAAGAGAAGAAAACGTGACATAAAAAAAATATGAAAACATGATTTTGACTGCCTTTCTGTGTAGTAGGCCTACAACAGTGGCCCAGCATCGTTGAATCTTTAAGATTGGGGTGGGGGGGGGGGGGAAAGGGCTGTACAGCTACGCCCACAAAGAAAATTGCTGGATACGAGAAGCAGAAGTTGTGTGGTGATTTGCGTCATTATTTTTACACTCAGATGGAAATGGTGGACAATGACCGCACAAAGGAGGAAGTTACGGTCAAGATTTAGTCATAACGATCACTGGAACAAGAAAGAGGAAATGGTACATGCAGCGATCTTTTGAGGAAGTCTTCGAAGTGAACTGCATTCACTGTATTCCTTAATGTAAAATCATTGCCAGGGATGCTGATTTTACAGTTCGACCATGCAGAGAATAATTAGAGGCATGAAATATTATTTTGGTAGAGCTCATGAATGATTGATGAACGACCCTATTTAAGTTAATCATATAATTATGTTGATATAGAAAGGTGCGCGATAAAGTTGACGAGTATAAAAAAATGGCGCTTGAAAATAAAAATATTAACATGAATCCGAGAGGACAAACAGGTTTCTCATAATTTCGTATAATGCGACGTTTTGAATAATATACACAAACGCTTTATGTGAAGATTCGTCAATACAGGACAAGGGTACTTAACCGCCCATACCTTAACAAGGGCAGCTCAATGTATCGATAGCATTCAGAATACGTATGTCTTCGTTGTATACCGCAGGAGGTAGGCTTCCACCTCCCTGGTATACACCTCACCTCAATTAGATCATAATAAGAAGATACTTGGTGAGCCCATTTGTACATCCCTGAGTAGACCTTAGCAGGGGCCGCGGAAGCGGGGGGGCTGGGGGGGGGGGGGGCTGCAGCCCCCCCCCCCCCACACACACACACACACACACACTTTTGGTTCGTAAAAAAAAAAAAAATCGAAAAAAAAAAATCGAAAAAAAAATCGAAAAACAAAATCGAAAAAAAAAATCACAACACTCATGATTTCAATTCCCAAAGATTCCGCCCTTAGATTCTTCCCGTCTAAGCGGGGGGGGGGGGGGGGGGGGGGGGGGGGGGGGGGGGGGGTCTTGACCTTGCCACACACCCCCACCCCCCCCCCCCCCTCGGTCCCGCAGCCCCCCCCCCCCCCCCCCCCCACACTGAAAAACGTTCCGCGGCCCCTGCTTAGAAAAGTAGCTACACGTATCCTTAGCCACTGTTATGTGGTATAAGATTGGTCTTCCAAAATCAGGCCTATTCATTTGTCATATTTACATAATTATCCGAGTCCCGCCGAGACATTCGCAGAGCTCAGTATGGACAATGGGTGGTGGGGGGGGGGGGGAAGGATGTAAACTAATCCCACTTTGAGGGTGACATCACTAGCTTCGTGCCCCTATTTCCTCCGAGTGGTTTGACAATATACATGTACATGCAATTATGTTGCTGGGCTGTACCACGAGCTTTTGAGCCAATCAGGAGCAGTTTTACTGTTTCTTTACTGACGGCTCAACAGGAGGTCTTCAGCCAATCAGCAGTAGGTTTACTAATTCTTCGCTGACGGCTTCATCCGTAATTAGTTGGGATAATGGGAATTTTTGGTTTCTGCTGTTTTGTCGTCAAGGACGTTCTGTTGTCCAACAAGAGCTCAACTTTCTGTGTCCACTTTCCGTTCTTTCTCTCTTTCCCCCATAATAACTGTTGTTAGTATGTAGAAACAAGCAATTACTGTAGTTACTGAAGCGATGTATTGTATGATAATAATGTACATGATATACAATAAACATTAGAAAAAGAATAGGTTCAACTTTGCACGTTCAAGGTGCAGGAAATTTTCATAATGCAGGAGCACCTTTACGGGTGCAATTTTGCCTCTTTCAGACCCGAAAGGTGCAAAGTTGCACCTTTAAGGTGCTCCCATTGGGACACTGGTCTGAATGGTGCAAAGTTGCACCTGCAAAGGTTCTTCTAATATAGTGCGACATTTTGTAAAGGTGCAAACTTGAACCAATTTTTCTTAGAGTGTATAACAGGGTTCCATTACAACATGAATTTCATCACCATAATGCATTGTCTTTAAGCAAGAGTGGCTTTTAGGCCTACTGCCAAAGTGACAACTAGAAAATGCTTCATATTATTATGCATATCATTATTCAGAGAAGTAAATGCAAATGCAACAATATTTACATTCGCTAACACGGATACATGAACCAAAATTCCGGCAGACTGTCTCCGTATTTCCAAACAACCCGGAAAGACATTAAATCCCCTGCACTATAAAATGGTGCCAGTTATGATTTCCAACTTTTCCCATCTTTCCCACTGTAAGTGAACATATTCCCACTGGCGGTGTGGGTAGGAAACCCTCAAAGTCGTTCCTTGCCTTGTCAAGCGTGATCATTATTTTGCTTTCTTCTGTCGATGTGTGAAGTCTTCAATACATACAAAAATAGTTTTAATTTTTGTCCAAGCCGTGTTCCAGTGAGAGTTTATTTTTTTATGGTGGTGCGGGATATAAAGCAACGATTCTTATGATGGTAACTTGGTAGTTTCTTCACAACAGCGCATGCCGTTTGCAGGAACTTACTTTTCGATTCCTTGTTTTTCGAGCGTTGGACTATAAATAAGTCCTGCTTGTTTTGATCTCGACTGTAGAACCTCTATGCATGCAGCCGGACATTGCTACACATCATCACAAATATTGCGTTTGTTTCGTGCATCTGCCGCTACTTGTTGGCCAGATTTAAAGGGCACAGTTCGTGGGCACTGCAGCTTAGTGCCACCCCCTCCCTTTAACGATATACCATCGCTTTTGAATATTACAGCTGCAATTCAAGCTCATAAATAGGTAAGTTAACAACATACTGAGTGATATATATCAAATCCAAATCAATGCACGATTCCACTCTACTTAAATGAGTGGAAACATCACAGTTCATATCGCCTGGAGTTTGATCATCCGACTGTATTGTCACTCACGTAAAATATCATCATTTATTGCGCAAGGAACTCTGTTTTATTAGCAATGTCTGATCAACTCATGATAAGCACAGTCAATTATCAAATGTATGATAATATGTATGATAATATCATCCTTTTATATCAATGTCTCTTTTCTTCTATCCCTTTCCTCTTCTCTGTGCTCTTCATTCCTGCCTTCTCTCCTCTTGCCTTCATTTCATACCCATCTTTTTTTCTTGTCTTATTCTCCCATTTGTCCACTCATTACGATACCTCTTCTTTCCTCTTAATATGTCATTCCTCTGCAATAAGTGAACATAATAAAATATTTGTATTCTGTGGATTATTCACCAATGTTCTTCAGTGTAATTCGTGCATGATACAATATCATCTGAGGTCGCAATATTCAAGCTATAAATGATTTTACTGGAAATCATTGTCCTGCGTGGTATGATATTTCCTTGATACAGCATTTTGATGTCAAATTTCTTGATAATGTGCAACCTGACATGACATAATAGCTTTATATGCAAAGTTACGTTTGATTTTGCAATGCTGAAACAATAAATCCGATCGAATCAAACCAAATCATATCATGAATTTTGCTTCCTTTATCTCGAGGAAAATTGTTGTCGAATAGAGTGCACGATTACAGTGACTGTGACGTATAGAAAGCGGATTTAGTTTGTTGAAAAAGGCTCAGGGTGACAGATTTTGGGACCATCCACGAATTAACTCCCTAAACTAGGCGCCAATCAAAACAGACAGAAAATCTAACCTGGAATCGAGCAGGAAGACCGCGTATTTATTTAGTACCACAAAATAGGCCCACTCGCAGGCGAGAAACTTCCGAAGGTTTCAAAATCAGGAAGAATGTAGGTGTTGTTTTCGTTTATGTTATGTTTCGAATATGTTATTTCGATCTGTGATTAGTTTGGTGACCCTGAAGACTTATAGCTTACGAGACTTCACATCAGTTGTCCCCAATATTTCACTCAACCTCTCTACATAATTTTGATTTTTTTTTTTTCATTCTATTTGAATTGTCGTGACCGAAGGTATAAGATTTGAACATTTAACAGACACTGGCTAGATATAGCACGATGCGGTAGATATACATGATCATTATTTTTTTCCAAACGTAAAGCCTGAACTACAACACTTTAGAGACCTTACGTGACTAGAACAAGAGGCGATTACTGAGTGAGAGGTGCTTTACATAAAACTCAGTTATTACGTGCAACTTTCCCTCCTGAACCTACTGAAGTTTGTTTGTTTGGTTTTTTTTTTTACCTCAAGATACATGTATACCGCCTTAATTTACTTTTACATATTGTTATTTCAAGTATTTGATTTAAGACAGGATACGTTACCCTCCCAATTTTCCAATATCAGTTAGATCTGGGAACCTTTAAATACAGTGTAGACTGTTTGTTCTTTGTTGTTGTTGTTGTTGTTTTCATCAGAGTATTAAAAATAATGGATCGACGAATATGGCCAGAGACGCGCATGCAGGGAAGTTGAAATTATTAACAAAGGAAGATAAGTGAAGAAATCTATATAACTACGGTAAGAAGTTTGCGTTTGTTAAACGTATAATAATGTGTACAAGAGGAGAGGTCAAGTTAGCCAGACTGCGAAAGAAAAATAATGTATCCCGATCAAGGATGGTCTTGATGCTTCTGTGTGTGTATGTGTGTGCGTGTGTGTGTGTGGGGGGGGGGGGGGGGGGGGGCTTGGTAACTGAGAGGATTGAATGGCAAAGTGTACTAGTACTTTTGGAAACGGAAAGATTTGAACTCAGAGCTACCAAAGAGGGAAATACCAACGTTTATCCCCCTTGAAGCCGTGAGGATGCAACGATTGGAAATTACCATCTTAATTACTAACTGGTATTGATACACGACCACATGTATACTGTAACCTATTCGGTCTAAGGATGTACAGGTCAAGGCTTCAACATCACTCAATAGTCTGTTTCCGCACACTGGCTCTGCACACTTCCATGCGCACCAATCTATTATCTTGCTATATAACGGCAAATAGCAGTATATCAATAGCCGCTATTAACCCCTTGATTTTCATCGTTTTCCGCTCGAGCGAGTGGAATAGCGCCACCTTCAGAGAAGTAATAATAATTTTATATTGTCACAATGTAAATAATTGTTACTTGTTTCCTTTTACAGATTGTGGAAGGACGGGGCACTGTGGAAAGTGATGGTAAATGAAGGTTTTCTGGATTAACGAATGCAATACTGTTGTTTTCTTTTTTTCCTGCTGCATGGTGCGAAGAAAGTGCATCGTTCTGTCCAAATCGTCATGATGAATCAGTTGACTTTTACTATAGTCTCCTTTTACCTTTTTAAATTTGTATGTGGTGGGATGCACGGATTGATGGATGGATAAAACGACTGTCCGACAGAATATCGGATGTAGGCCCCTATGGAGACAGTAGATGATGATAAAAAAATAATATAGGCCCTACATCCCACAGGTGAAGTTAACGTGACAGCCTTAAATATTCTGTATTATCATAGTCTCGTGTTGCAACTTGCAATATTCACGACTGGAAACACATTTTACTGCACATTCGCAGGAAAAAAATGTGATCAACAAGGAATGTATTACATCTGTATCAGGCCTGTTATAATCAATAGTCGAGTGGGGTTACAGTTCGCTATGCCGAAGGTTCGTTGAAAACAAGCAATTTCGCTCGTGATACAAAAAAAAAATGAAGAAAACGAGACATTTGAAATAATATCAAAGCATGATTTTGAGTGCCTTCCTGTGTAGTGGTCCAGCATCAGTGAATATTATTGTGAGATTGGGGGGGGGGGGGGGCGGGGGTGAGGGGAAGGGAGGGGTAGGGAGAGGGGGCGGCTACAAACCTATACGCCCACAAAGAAAATTGCTGGATACGGGTAGCACAAGTTGTGTGGTGATTGGCGTCATTATGAATGGCGGACAATGACCGCATAAAGGAGGAAGTTTTGCTCTAGTCATGACCACTGGAACAAGAAAGAGGAAACGGTACATGCAGAGATGAAATTTTAAGGAAGTCTTCGAAGTGAACTGTACATGCAACGATCAAGTTTGAGGAAGTCTTCGAAGTGAACTGCATCCAAATGATGAATAGTACCAGCGTTTCTGGATTTTTTTTTTTTTTTGCGTTTCTTTTTTGTTCGGTTGAGTTAAAGCTATCGATAGACTTTCCTTATAGTACAGGTATAGTACAGGTATCAGAGGTTAAAAGTCGAGGACCTATGAGGAAAACAAGGTTTTATAATTCTGCCTTAAATTAGTAAAAACTTCTCAAAGCATAATTTAAAGTACTGTAATTCAGCTTTCTATTTTGTAATGCAGATGTTGCTAATTATTAGAGAGGAAGGAAATGTAAATGATTTCGCATTAAATCAGCTGAAATTGTTATGTATACTTTATCATTATACATGTTATAATTGATAAAACAGACAGATGCCATATAAAAATCATTCTCAAAGGGCCTGTACTGTATATGCTTGCATTGTGAAATTATTTGCAGTTCACTCTCGGGGTCCAATAAATGGTTTTGATTGAATGAAAAACAATGGAAATCACGAGCACTATTATACATTTTGCATGCATTTTATGTTCAATGCAACGGCGCTTTGTTTACTTCCCTCCTACAGTGTCAGTAAAGTTTATGCTATTGTTTCAAGTGAGTGATGTTTTGAAATCAGACAAATTTAATTTCATTTAGAAACTCCTGAGAACTATGAATGTAAGATGGCAGTAACTCGAATGAGGTTGTCCGAACAAAGCTTATTTTCATTATGCATACTATCTTTTGTATTACTGTATCATGTTTAACTGAGGGAAATAAATAGATATAATTAAGGCTGTCGTATCTTCAAGCTATACATAATACTATGCTTATTTGACGACAGTCTTCTGCATTTACACTCCCAATACATGTGCCATAATTCAGTCTGATCATTATTGATCCACTTTATCCCAAGTGGATCCCAATTGACTTTTTCTCTTATTCTTTTCTTTAATCTGTACACGTTTATATCTTAGTTTTATATTCAGATGTACACACTGTATGTTCTATTGTCTTGTCAGCAAAAAGAAATGACTGTTTTGTAATACATGTATAAAATATATTCGATGCAGAAATTCCTTATAAGTTCATTTGAATTTGAATTTGAATTTGGGAAAAAAAAAACAGCTTGCAAAAGTTAATGCACCTTTACGAAGTGTTATCTCTGTGGAGGGCCAGCAGCACCAATTTTTGTTTTGCTTTGTTTTTCATATTTTTGTTTTGTTTGTTGTCTTGTTTTGTTATGTATTGTGTATAATGTGTGTGTGTGTGTGTGCATGTGTGTGTGTTGGGTGCAAATGCATGGGGTTCAAACTGTTCTTTCAGTTCAGAAATCTAACAGTGGGACAGTTACTCCCCTGAAGAAAAATGACGTGAGACTACAATACTCTCTCTTCTCTCACATCCATCTCGTTTGTTTCATCGTTCTGCAGTTATCCTCTGTCCGTCAACCCCCTCAAACCCCGCTCACGGATCGGTAGGCTGTTCGAACTCGAGGAGCGTTGGGTCGCGATGTACGTACGCGTGCGCCACGGGCTATCGCTTAGTTGGTGGGTCCTCGGTGCGGACCTGCACCCGCGGAGGCAACTCGGCTTCGTGGAGCGGTTCAGCACCACGATGCGAAGGTAAGTCATGTAAAAAATTTCAGACTACTGACACCAGTGTTTCAGGATGGAATTCCATTTCCGGATATTTGTAAACTTAATTTTCGCGCGCGAACAATCGATATAGTTTGGGGCCTACCAACGAATCAGAGTCCACGCTTTATGGTGCAGATGCGGGTTATATGCACTCATAGAATTGATGTTAATAACTAATTGGTAGCTTTTCGAGATTGTCTCTTGATTTTTAGTTTGTGTCCGAATAATTATGAACAAGTTTCTGGCTTTTAATTCAAGATAATTGTGATATCATGACATTCACCTGTAATATACAAAATCACTTCGTGATACAATAGATTATTATCATCTCATTAATTTTGCCATCTAAATTACAACGAATTCAGTAACGAGAAGATAATATGCACATATTAATATAATATATGAAGAGTTTGTTTGCAAAAACCGATAAGTCCATATTTGCCAAATGGAGATATTTGCGATTAAAGGTCAAGAAAAATAAAGAGAATAATAAGAAATTTTTTGCTTCTTTTGGCCATAACTTCAATAAATATACCTTTATATGTAGTGACCAATATATCATTCAAAAGGTATTATTTTGTACATTATGACAGAGATCGTACTCCAAAATCTTCAAAAATGGACTTATCGGTTTTTGCAAACAAACCCTTCATATATATTCATATATTGATAGACACCTATACATACATAATGTAATTATACAACTGTACTTATGTATGTAGTCAGGAATACGAAGTGATATACAGGAATAAAAAATGGCACACATAACAGTGGATGACCCCACAGTTAAACACGCACACTACATCAGCGTTGTAGATATTAAAAACAATGAGAATATTATTTTAACATAATCATGGACACACGCACACACACGCGCACTCACATGCCCACAAAGTGTGAAAAGTGGATTTGTAAATGAATTGCGTAAAAAAAAAAATATTCAGAACCTGGAAAGTATGGGAGAGGGGGAGGAATAGTATTAATTGTCACTTGATTTAGACATTTTTAATTACTGCTTTCTTTCACAGAATAATACGGATGGCAAAATGTTGTCTTTTACATTGATTCAAGAAGAATAACGACAACGGTATTTAGGACTTTCTATGATAAAAAATCTACCAGTTTGAAAGACAATGATTCTAATCTTGGAAGGTTTGATTGTCTTATCTCTTCTAGGAGGATATTCCTATACTCGATTTCAAAAGTACTTCAACACTGTATTAGTTATATCTAACAGGCATAATTATAGAAAATCATCTTTCGATTATTATTATATGTCATTATTGATATCAATAATAATCACTTATTCTCGTATTCACATCTATTCTTTTACCCATTCATGTATCCATTGCTGCATTCATTATGTAATCCAAGAAATCAATTCGTATTTGACTCAGTGGTAACCTGCGGGGCACTCACAAACCCGGCCAACGGCCAGGGTGACCTGCACCAGCGGTCACTCCTACAACAGCCGATGTACGTTCACCTGTAACAGTGGGTATTCGCTGCGAGGCACCGGGTCGCTCGTCTGCCAGGCTTCAGGCAGCTGGTCCGCGTCAGCACCTACGTGCGCGGGTAAGTTCACGTTCTTAATTTTGTGACGTCTTCCATAAAAAATTGGCATGAATTCCTCAACTCACATTCCTTTTAAACTAAAAAACTTTAAACAAAACTTTTTAACTGTCATGTGGCTTTTCATTACCTGTAGCTGTATTCATAAATAGTAGGTAAATGGTGACAAGGATGCTATTAAAGTAATGCTATAAAAATGGTAAAACGCGAGGCCACTTAAGGATTGGGAAGCTGGGAATGTGTGCAGCCCCCAAAACTATTTCGGATCGCATAGATAGCCCCCTCCCCCCCCCCCCCCCCCCCCCCCACACACACACAAAAAAAAAACAACAACACCCCACGCTATGCGTTTTAAAAAGGTAAAACACACACACACACAATAATGAATATATACCACAAACATAACATTCCGAGACTATTGATTTTACCGTCCCGATAGTCTTCCCGCGGGAAAAGGGAAAGGAAGGGTGCATTGAGCCAACTTTTAAGCACTATATTGTCGATACAGGCCTACCCTTGACCATGCAGGATTCCCCCCCCCCCCCCATTAACTTCAAATCGTTTCGCGGCTTCTGAAACTTTATGTTATCAATTTTATTATGCATGGATATGACTTTCACAGTTCAATTCAGTTCAATTTAATTCAAATTACTTTTTACTAATTCTTTGATTAATACAAATTAATATATAGTAAAATTGATATAAATACTCTATTCTTTTGGTAATAGACGAAATCCTTTTCAGATAGCTGGATTCCGTAATGAGATTCCCAGAACATTTTTTTTTTCGTAGCAAACTACAAATGATAAGAATAACAGTGATATGGCTGCTAACTATCGAGCTGATGATGATTAATGAATTGAATATGATAACAATTAGTTGTCAATAGGCAATAATATGACTAACACCTAGAGGCCTGGAGATAAATGTCTGTGATTCTATTACACAACAATTCCAGCTTATAGTTGGATGATTGGTCCGACTATAACACAGTCACTGGTCACGGAACTGTCTTCAAAACTTTATTCTCTTCTGTCCTGCATAAAGACACAACAAACCCAGCGTTTAGGTCGTGTCCATCCTCGTTTACCACATACGCCTCCGATTTGGCCACTTCGGCCACCGTCAGATGGCCAGCAGTCACGGTTTCGGATAACTCTGGCGCGACCATAACCCCGCGACAGACAACAGGGCGAGGTTCAGGGAACAGTTTCTCAGAGGGAGTACACCCCATAACCTACACGGCAGCCGATCCAGCTGGTAACACCGCAACCTGCTCTTTCTCCATTACGGTAGCAGGTGAGAACTATTATGTTCATAGCACAGTGTATCATAAAAGTAATTCTATTTTTTTTTCTTCAAATTACTGTAGTACATTGTATTCATTCATTGGGTGGAGCTGCACAACAGCGTTGTGATGCAGGTCCATTTCGAGTAAGACGATGTTAATAATGGCAGGGATGGCCTTCCATAATATATCATCAAGTCTGCAAGTTTTTAGTCGTGGTGGCCGGGCCGGCCGGGCCGCGCCGCCGCGCGGCGGGCCGCAGGACGTACTGTAGGTACAGTACGTAGGCACGCGCACATCCTACACGACCGGGGCGGCCCGCCCTGGATCGTTGTCGGTCGTCGGGTTGTTAGCTAGCTAGCTTCGTTCAGCAGTGAAACGCCGTGTGCAGCAGCTAGCTACGCCTCACCTGCTGCCTGCTGCATGCAGATAGCTAGCTGGCGCGGCGGCGGCGCAATCTGATTATCTTAGTAGGCCTAGATCCACTAATGGCAGCAACTACTACCCTTTTGTGTGCTCTCTTTACTGAGTATTCTAAATACTCTGAGTTCTTGGAATGTCTTCCGTTTTCGTATTTTGCAGTGATCCGATGTTCAGCACTTTCTGCGGTGGTACCACTCAGAGTTAGCTGTCCAAATGGGCGCATCAGGGGTTCAACCTGCTCCTACAGCTGTGGCACTGGCTACCGTCTCCAGGGGCGAGGGTCAACGGCTTGTTCAAAGACGGGGACTACGGGCTCCTGGACCAACCCAGCACCAACTTGCCAGAGTATGTGCATTAAATTGCTTTTGTCTTCTGCTGGGAAAGTGCTACATTAAGAACAACAATAACATTATGGAATGGAGTCACAGACTTTTTAAGAGATAGGGTCAAATTAGCCCGACCAGACGCTGTGCACAGCGACTGGGCTGTGTATAAGATCTAGAAAATCTCTAACGTTAGAATCTAACGTTAGGTCAAAATGTGAATGTGGGTTATCCAGCACATTGAGTGAATGGCTTTATCATCGATAAGTTTTGTACCGGTATTCGTACAAATTACAAGTAAAAAGCCAGGGGCCTATTTGAGAACAGTTACCACACATGCTTCGCTCATTCTGTAATGACACTTGAAAGAAAGAGAACTTGCCAACTTTGCTAAGAATAAGAAGCTGCAATACAATTGTACGACCCTATTCAAATACACGAACTAGATTTCTATTCAATTTCAGTCATGGCTTGTTCTATCTATCCAGGTTGAGATGTACATAAATACAAAGTTGTAACTTGTATAGAAATCTACATAGGTGCCTAACTGTATTTTATTGAACCTAATCCTATAGTGACAACAGTAAAACCCTTCATATTTATTGTGTTTTTTTATCTTCTGCACTTCTTTTTTTTTACCAATCTGTGTGATTTTCCCATTCACAATGGATTGACTTAATAACTCAGTTGAGAAGATTTTGGTTTCTTTTAAATTAAAAAGCAAGTTAGTTGTACTTTTACTAGGGCCTACTAAAAACAGTAACGTTAGGCCATACATACAATGTACTACATACCATTTTTCACACAGCATTTACAACATGCATTCAAGACTTATAGAGATGCTACAATACAGTTTTCAAACAAACTTCATTATTGCATTTGAAATCCTTTTTATCTCTTGTGTAGAAAGTGTTTGTGAAGTAGTATAATAAAGCAGGGGTGGATCCAGGAATTCCATAAAGGGGGGGGGGGGCGCAAACAATATTTCTGGTGGTACTTCCGGGTTTCATCTCATATTTTCTTTTACCAAATTTCTTTTGTTTAAACAACAAATAAAGAGGGGGGACACGCCCTGTGCGTGCCCCCCCCCCCATCTGCCACTGTAAAGAGTCGTCCAGAAATAACTAGATTACATTAGCCTATGGAGGCAAGAAGCAGAACAAGGCATGAGTCAATTACTTTAGAAGTTTGTCATGGACATTTTGCTTTCTAGGTAGATCTACTGGTTGTACAAACCAACCTGGAATGAGGGTTTTTATCCCTGATTGGACTGTCACTTTAACATATCTAAGTATCTAAAAAGTAAAATTAGTCCATTGATATGTTAGGCATTTTTTCTTTTAGTTTCAGAATTTACTGTCTGATAGACTGCTTTTTTAGATGTGTTTCTTGATGTCTTCACTTTTCATTTAAGAAAGATAAAGATTTCAAAGGAGTGAGTGTGATTATTTAATTTGAATGTGACTTCTGCACAGTTTTGCAGTGCCCTGCACCCAATGTGCCAGCCAATGGTAGGGTGGTTGGATCCTGCTCCAGAAACTATGGCTCTACCTGTAACTATGCTTGCAACACTGGCTATGAAATCAACAACAGCCAACGCCGGTGCACTGCCAACCCAGGGAGCACAACAGCATCATGGCAAGGAGCCGCTCCAGTGTGCACGAGTAAGTTTCAATGGCACATTTAGTTTTCTTAGCTGCCAACACTGTATATGAAAAAGAAGGAGTATGTAGTTTTTTTTTTACACAAGGTTTCTAAATACACATCAAAATGACACTTGTATTACCGGTACCCCTCAGAAACACAACATGAAGTGTGTTTGTGTGGTAACACAGCTTAAGCAGACAAGGTTGCTGTTGTTTGTTTTCTTGCACTGCTTTTTTGTTGCTTGTATTGTTGAAAGACATCTAGATCAAAGTGTATAATTTTGTGAATCTTGCAACTATTCTATGTATATATTATATTCACTATCAGTATCATCTCCATCACTTTTAATATCAAACTTTAGTAATAGTAGTGACAGGAATACTGGTTTGAGTTTGGAGTAGATCTGATAAGCGTTAAAGGTCTTGGTCAAGTTTAGGAAGCTGCATATTCCATTATCAAGCTTGGTGCAAGCATGAAGTACTACAGATCAATGTATTCATAAGATCTTGATACATCCTGTTGGTGTTAAAAGTCAAGGATCATGATACCATTTGTGTATGTTAATATATAGACATATGTCTGACAGTACAAATCACATGTGGGAAATAAATCCAGCTATCCTTGGTTTATAAAGAATCATCTTTTAGGAATAAATAAGAAAATGTGCCTGTCTTTTGAGTCTATCAAACTCCGAATACATTCATGTTGGAATGGAAATTTATATTTTTTGGAGGGCATAATCAACCAGCTTTACTGGCAAAAGATCTAATAATGTATATCATGTCATCACCTTGATGGACTACTGCAAATGGTGAGAAGGCATTCAGTAAATTGCACCTGGAATCTCCACCTTGAAAATTTGTAATGACTTGTTGTAGACAGTGTGTCCATATCTAACATAGATAAGATGCAGTGCCTTCCACACATTGACTTTACATAACGTGGTTTTCATTGCTATTAGGAATCAATGGTGCAAGGCTATGAGAGAAATTAGGAACTTTACATATCTCCAAATTGCCTATGACAATAATTGGCACTTGTAGTGGCTCTTGATGGATACATTCCTTTATAGTCCTACTTGATTGAGTTATTGCTTCATGCGCTCATTTTTTCCCATCTAGTTTTCCTAATGCCTTGTTCAGTACTGACAATCATTTCAAGAATGACTAAAGTCACAGTACAGCGCCTTCAAAACTCTGCCACTTGAGTTTTGACATATTCAGAGAAATCTGATTATGTACATGTAACCTTGTACTAAGAGCACTAATTCATAGTTGGCTTCCTGTTGAAAAACAAACAAACAAACAATAATCTTTATAAATCCTACTTCATGTACATCACATCCTGTATTGAAAGTCACATGCCCCAGTTTATGTGCAAGACTGCATTTCCATTTTTCAGATCTACACTTTACTATCTGTCACTACTAGGAATCCACACTTTACATGTAACATAAATAAAGCACTCATGGGGATATTGCACTTTCTCTGTCATTAGCCCCAAACTGGTGCAATTTCCCCCTCCTTCTACATCAAATACCTTTGAACTGAAAAACTTAACAAACTTATTCAGTTTTGCATACTAGTAACAGGTCAAGTGTAAAATATCATTTCCTCTTGGTTTTCAATGTGTGTGTGTGTGTGTGTGTGTGTTTGGTGCAAGTTTCCTTGTCATCCCCTTCTCTATACACTAAAGCACCATAAGCACCAGATGATGGACTTAATAGCTGTATGAGTAACCACTCTTACTTGTATTGTCATTGTAATCGTCACATGATTCATCATTCAGCCCAACCTTGGCCCATTAACAGCACCCAGAGGGAACACAACGGGTGAGAACGAAAGTGGAAGGGGGCTGTATAGTATTGTCTTTTAATAGCAATTGTTTCCAGGTAGGTAATTGTCCGAGGTACCTATTGCCCAGGTTTAGATTCATCTATCCATCAATAAACAAGCTGTCAAGTAACTAATCCAAATTATTATTGTGTGCTACCAAGTGCAATCGGGGGGGGGGGGGGGGGGGGGGGGGGCTAATAAAACTGTGTTGTTACTAACTTTAATGCCTTTCAATCTTTTTCAAACCACAGGAAAACACTGCACAAAGCCACACCTAACACCGGCCCTGAGCATATCCACCACTGGAGCCTGTCCAGCGGGTAACGTCGTCCCCACAGGCAATCGGTGCAGCTTCACCTGCTCCGCCGGTTACTACATGCAGGGAGCGAGTGTCCTGACTTGTCAGCATGATCGCACATGGAGCGGCAACCCGCCAACTTGCCACTGTTAGTGAGATGACATTAATTTTGTGGATCTTGTTGCGGTAGAGAATACTGTTACAGTAAAAGGATGTCGAGTGTGAATGTTATCAAGCTGTGTGATATTTCTCATGACTTGGTACTCCAATTGTTCTAGATTGCATTTTTATCAGTTTGCAGTAGCAGTTGAAGATAAAAATCACTATGTTGAACTGATTTATTGGCTTCTTCCTGTTTCGTAACATTTGCAGTGTAGGATCAGTACTGTAGTGAATATACTTTGGATTGTGTCTGTGGAATTTGTACCAGGTATATTGTTAAAAACAACTGATTAGGAAACCTGATTTGTCAAAATGCAAAGGAATGACCCAAGGGAATTTTCAGCATATAAAACGGGTACAATTATCAATGCATTAACTACAATGTACCTTGACATTACCAAGTGCTTTGTCGTGTTGTCTTCTATACAGTAATAACTTGCCCCACAAGTGCCTTACCTGCACCCAGCAATGGACGGAGACAGGGTTGTACCAATACGCGAGAAAATTATGGCGCTGTGTGCACCCTGGCGTGTAATGTTGGTTATCTGCCCACGGCACCGGTACAGCGTACATGCGCTGACGACGGTGATGGCGACGGAAATGGATTCTGGCGAGGAGAGGATCTGAGTTGCACCAGTGGGTGATCTGTGATATATCTTGATTTACAATGCCATTTCTACTTCATTTCTCCAGAAAAATAGATATGCACACCACTTTTTCAGTTGCACATTATGCAGTAAAAAAAGAAAGATACATTCATTTTTCAGAGTATGATACAGATTTTCTTTTGGGTTTTGATGGTTGAGCTAGAAGAACCTCTGCAAATCATTGTCATGATTTTTCATAGTCTCTCATTTAGCACTTCCCAGCAAAATAAGTTTGTTGGTGAGATAATGTTCCACAGTCACATATATGAAAATTGTCACCTTTTGGTCTGCTGCAGTCATCAGAGGAGATAATGATGTGTATTTTTAATCATTTACTTGAAAAAGCATTGTTCAAAGTCCTTCTACCTGTTTGCAAAATTGAGCATGGTACCTGGATTCAAGGAAATACAATTTGATGGGGAAAAAATGCTTTTCTTGATTCTAATTTGCAAGTTGTGACATGTCCACAACCACCTGTCCCGGCCAATGGTGCCATCGGGAGTTGCGTCTTCCAAGGGGCGTCACAGAACGTTGGGGGGCGACAGAAATTCAGCACTCGCTGCACACTGACGTGCAACCTAGGATTTAGCCAGACTAGAGGATCATCGAGTCGTGTCTGCCAGGCCAGTGGGGCTTGGGATGGAACCTTACCCACCTGTGAAGGTAATTTTAACTATATGCCCAGTTATTTCAATTATTTCATTGACAAGTCTTGTGTTCTTGATAATGAATTTATTTAAGTTGCTAAAGACTATAGTTCTGAGTATACTCGGGCAGGTGTCTTTGGGAAATGCATGTTATAGCTAAACCAGCCCGTCCTCAACGGGTTAAATGAGCACATGTAAGTACAAACACTGACAGTGAAAGTAAGAGCATCATGATGAATTGGTAGTTATTCAATGAAGTTGCCGTATCTCAAAAATGGAGAACAGTAACTGGATTGTGTGGACTTAATGTGGTTGATATTTTACTCGCTGACTACAGTTTTTATGTAGATATATCCCGAAGAGGTCTTTCCTATGGTTGTATCTTTAGAATAAATCCTCCCACTCACAAAATAAGAACCTAAACCAAACTTTGAGTATAGTTTCACTTGCTTTACTTTGCTTCTGTATCAAGTTTGTTCATGTTTTCACTCAGTTAAAATCATTTGTGGAAGGATCTGCCTTTTGGTGATTTTAAACACTGCTGTTGTGACTTCCAAACTCAGATACCACCCAGCCAGAGCTGACTTGCCCAGGTGATAAGACGTTTGTGACTGGAGAACTCTCAACATCTGCCCCGATTCCCTGGAATTCATGGGAGCCAGTAACAGTGAGATAAAATGTGGCATTTTCTTTCTGTTTTATGCTATGATATTAAAAGAAGCCCTCATTGATGAAATATTATACAGTTTGTATATGTCGTACATTGTAATATTTGGTGGATAGCAATTCTGGCATATCTTGATTGTGTTTTTGGTTTATAACAGTAACTATTTATCTGTATGGTTTATAGTGTACAGTGTGCTCGGCCATTATGACGAACATGGTTATAACAAAATTCCAGTTTGAATACAACGAAATAAAAAATCAGACCTTTGCTCTATGTTTTTTGTTGTTTATTTGTTGAGTTATAATGAAATTTCAATATAACGAAAGAAAACTGCCAGTTCTGAGGACTTTGTTATAACAGGAGTCCACTGTATCTAGTATATCCGCACTTGGGTTTTGTTGTCAAATATCAAGTTTAACAGTCCTACCAAGGTTGGTTCATGCTGCCAAAATAACGGCTAATTCAGCTACTGCATACAGTTGTACACAGTTATTTTCGCGTACAGATATTTTTTTCGTGAATGAGGAGGTCATGGACATTTTCGCGAGATGTTGTTATTCGCAAATTAACACAGAGGCCTTCATAAACGCACTACTACCTTAGCGTATGGGGACATTTTTGCGTGTTGTTACATTCGCGATCCAACTGTGATTCACGAGATTTGCAAAATTTCAACCCTCGCAAAAATTACAGCTTATACAGTATTCCATGGCAATTTACACTTCTTGCTTCCTGCTCAGTTTTTCTTACACGTCAAATCCACACTGTAGAATGCTCAAAGTGCATCACTCCATGCTATACTATAAAGATGTATATATCTTTATATATGTATATATATATTCACAACAGTAAGTCAATATAAAAACTCTGTTTAAATAGTCAAAATTATGTCTCTAACGGAGTTTTTATATTGACCTACTGTTGTGAATCTATACTTTCTTCGGACTCTGAGGAGAAACTAATTGCTGTTATTTATATACATTATACATTGTTTGTTGTTGTTTTTTTGTGTAATGTGATGAATTAATATGCTTTCCTATGACCAACACCCATCTCATTTTCTAGGGTAGAGACCGCGGGGCTCCCCTCCCTGCCACACTAGATACCATAGATGGTGTAGCAGTTGGCCCCGTCAAGCCAGCCACGCTTCAAGAGGGTAGTCACAGGGTTGTGTACACCTCCACTGACCCGGCAGGAAATTCGGCCTCATGTGCTTTCAACATTCGCATCCAAGGTGAGAGTGCAAAAACCTGACGCTTCTTCTAAACATTGTCATATCTGTTGAGTCAAGTGAATTCATCAGTTTGTCATTCTCTACACCATTTAATTATTTTTCTTTCCCTCAAAGGAAATAATCATGCAAACCACCCTCCTTGTCACATTTTTAATAAATTATGTCAATGTAGATTTTTGTAAAAGTTGTTATTTCGGAGCTTGTGCCTACCACCTTACCTCCCCCCCCCCAAAAAAAAAAAAAAGATGTAGAAACATAATGTCTTCTTTATATAATTTTGATGTAACACAATGATTTCAAACTGAGGAAGAAAGATTTGCAGTAGCACCATGTGTATGCAGTCCTTGAAAGGAATACGTACACATGGTGTTACCGCAAACATGCATCTCATTTTTCATTTACATCACCATGCAAACTTTCAAACAAGACTTTAAGTTTCCAACTGGCCCTGATCTCTGGGCCGTCCTCCTTGTATGCCTTGTACTCTCATAATTTGTAATTTCGTGTCAATGCATAACCGCATCATTAGTCTTCCACCAAGATATAGCACTAAAGGCTTTCCAGAAACCTCTCTCTCTCTCTTTAATCTTGCAGTAAGTCGATGCCCACCCCTTCCGGTCCCGCACCACGGAGTAGCAGCTTTGACCCCAGGAAATGGCAGGTGCGATGGCGCAGCTCTCTTTGGTTCCAGCTGTCAAGTCACCTGTGAAGTAGGCTACACACTCTCTACCGGCACAGCCTCCAGCACCAGGCGTTGCCAGCGTGCCAGTGCCACCGCTCTGGCAGGGTTTTGGTCAGGACAATTTGAAGTCTGTAATGGTAAGTCTTGCTGGTAAAGAGATTACAGTAACTGCTTAAAAAAAAAAAAAAAAAAAAAAATTCTTTCAGATGTGAAAGATACCTGGTAGTGAATTGATAAGGGCACTTTGAGCTCTCTTCTGGTTTGTTCTGCTTAACATCGAGGACGAACTGATTTTGCTATAACACACATTTCTAATAGACCTTGTCCATAGTGTGCTAGTCTTCAACAGGTTAAAACTTGTTATGAACGGGCTATCACTTGTTAAAAAAAGAACCTGTACTTGTTATCATGTTAAAATTTGTGTACAGTGGACTCCCGTTATAACGAAGTCCTCCCGACCAGCAGTTTTCTTTCATTATATTGAAATTTCGTCATAACCGTCGAAATAAACAATAAAATACATAGAGTGGATACATTGTGGCCTGAATTTTTGCTTTGTTGTAATTGGAATTTTGTAATAACCATGTTCACTAGAACAGGAGTGCACTGTAAATGTGAAATATATTTGAGTGAATGCCATATATCCTAATGTATATCAATCTTGGGTTACATTAAAAAGTACATTTTGTTTTAGTGGCAGATATCATAAGGGATAATTGTGTGTGCTATATAGCAGGTGCTAAATGATTGTATTTTTTCTTTTATGCAAAGATTTTCCATTTCTATTCCTTTGTCTTTTTCCCTAATCCTCTTTTTAACCAGTCTTTCAGATCTCATTAGATTTTGATGTTTAAAACATACAAGTTGAAAAGCTCTCAAAGATGTGAATTGATCAGACCAAAAAGTTTGGCTGCAACGGAATCCCTTTGTTTTGATGATAATGATACACACTATTTATGCGTTGTTAACTTATGAGTTATATATTCTGGTCTATCCACAGTGAATAACTGCACCCTGCCAGCTGTCACCCATGGGTCGGCTACTAACTGCCAACCACCTAAGGTACCGTACCAGACAGCATGCCTCTTTGCTTGCGATGACGGTTACACCACGCCCTCTAGAGTTGAGAGCCTGAGAAGGACTTGCCAGGCTGATGGGTCTTGGAGTGGAAGTGACCTACACTGCACTGGTAAGATAATCACTTTCTCAGACCAACAGAATCTGGGATCACAAAGAATTATTTTCCCCTTTAAACAGTGTGAGAGTGGAATTAAGCGCCTTCCCTCTATCTAAATGCATCCTTTACCTATGATTACCATAAGCCTTGTAATTTGTATATGGTCTGTTGAGAATGATAAAGGCATTAAGTTGCCACAAAACCCATAGTGTTCAAGACAACTTAATGCCCTTCTCATTCTCAACAGACAATATTACTGTAAAAGTGGAAATTTTCGCGGTGTTGAAATTTTCGCGTATTTCGTGCAACCAGAAGCTAGCGCGAAAATAAAAGCACGCGAATATTTTTGCGTGCCATATGTTCCAGTACGTGATGTCTTGATTCTGCGGAATTAAAAACACGCGAAAGTCTTCTTACACGGCCAAGCGCGAAAAATTAGTCACGCGAAAATATCCACTTTTGCAGTACTTTGTTGCTTTCATTTATTCATGTATCAAGAATCAGAGTTATTATTAACCTTGGCACCGTTTTATAGAATTTATTATCAGTGACAAGTTGTGATAGTTGTTTACAAGCTACTGAAATCCTTGCATCTGATTGGCTGAGAACAAATTTGTCATAGAAATGTGGAGGTTTTCACTGATAAACATGTTTTATGAAACGGGGCCCTGCATGGTCTGCCTAACATATATTTCAATATGTTAATGTTTGAACTGAGAACGTCGGAACATATTGAAACAAAACCAAAACCAAATCAACTCAACTAAATGCTTATGAAAACAGCAGAATACACATTTGTTCAGCCAGACTCTGAGATTTCAAAAATTTGTGTCATTTCAATGTTAAAGCAATCAGTTAACTTATTGTATTGGTAAGAACAGTTTTAGTGTTTGATGTTAAAGGTATCATTTTAACTTTTTGTCCCCATTTTTTTCAGAAAATTTGATTTGATTGTTTTGAGGTTTTTTTTACTTTCTTTGTTTTTTTAAGTGAAGAGAAGAGGTTGTTGAGGTGTGGTAAGGTAGCAATTCTGCCACTATTCAGTTCCAGGTAAAAGATCGTAAGCTCTCTGCAAGCCTTTGATATTTCTGCACCATTTCTATGGTGATTTGATATTTTGCAGTTGAATAGCATTGTTTGACTTGATGGAAAGGGTCTGCTCCTTGGCTATTTTAATCTGGTTGGAAAAATGCCTTCATTCTTATTTTCGTGCATATGTGAATGTGTGCAGTAGATATTAGGGAAAGTGAAGAGGTAGCGTTTGTTTTTTTGAATGCTTGAAATATGCATTAGAATAAAAATGGAAATAGCATTTACTATTCTGTTGTTCTTTTCAATAAGAGTTTAACCAAAATTCAACTGTTTTAATGAATTGTATACAAGGAGTTTTCATTTCCCCCTTGAGATTGTAACCTCTTTGTCCATTTTATGGCCATCAGGATGTCATTGATATGTCCCACTATCCCCCAACCCAAACAGTTGTCAAGACCTGTCCAGCCGAGATGAGGATACTGTTTGGAGAGGTGATGCCACGGCAGTGCTCTACAGCCAGTGCTGTCCCCTTCGGCACCAGCTGCGAGTTCTCCTGCGGGCGGGGATTTCAGCTCCGTGGCCCGGCCTTGCTTGCCTGCAGCACGGAGGGAGAGTGGAGCCACAGCGAGAGACCCCATTGCCAAGGTACGATCATCTCAATTCTCGGTATTGCCAATGCGCAGAAAACTTCTGCGCACACTGAAGTGCTCTGTCACAGATGCACTGTAGGATTCCTCAGTGCCCTTGTTCCTTTCCAGTTGTCTCACGCGAGTCGCAGTTCCCATACAATTCAATGGAGTTATTTGTCTGCTTTTCCATTGTTGGCCTTTTTTTTTGGCTATAATTCAGCTTAAAAGAGTTAAAAGTGTCTAAGTTTTACTGATTTGCGGTCACTAGAGTCATGGTTCACTACTGCAAGGCTTCAATGTGCTGGTCACATGATGGAAAGCGAAGAAATCTTCGACAAAAAAATACCTCTGGATAAAGACAGAGCGAGATCTGAGTGCATGTGCAGCCAAAATCGGGGCAAGTTTGTCCCATGAGCTATCCCATAATGCATCTAAAACGCTGCTCTGTGCACAGCACCTACGTATTTGCGATACCGATAATTACTGTAGCTCCTCTCTTGTTGTGGTGGTCATTTCTTCAAGCTTGTTCCATTGTGCCAGATGTTAATGAGGTGCATAACAGCTCGGAGAGCATTTATTAAAGTAAGACTACAAATACTGCCCTTGAATCAGAATAAAATGCCACTGAAAATAAGATGAAAGAAAAAGTTTTGGCTTTCCTATTTGTGAATTCTCCCCAAAGCTGCCACTACCAACAAAAAAAAACAACAACAAACAAACAAAAACCCATAAAAGAATTGTGATAGTCATAAAGGTAAAATCAGAGGTTCCAAAACAATTGTTCCATATAGTTATAATACAGGTCAGAAGGGATCTATTATGTACAGAACATTTGCTTTTGTGCATTATGTGATGTCACATACCTTAATATATCATATGTTAAATACACATTTACAAATTATATTTATATTATTTATCCAAGAGATACCAGTTATGAACAATATGAATAGTCTTTACATGGCAAGACAATAATATTGTCAGCTTTGAGACCTTCATGATGTAAGCTTTCCAGTGGTATTAACAGAGACTCCAACCCCAAGCACCTTCTGATCTGGAGATTCTCCCGCCTGAAACCTCTAGCAAATGAGAGACTATGTGCGCGAAGTTCCTTGCGACCGAGGTCCAGGGCCCGCTTGGGCCCTCGCAGCTCTGATAATTAGGGTTCTTGATGCTCTCTCGTGCTACCTAAGGCTTATTTTTCAACATACGAAGACAAAAAGTAAGAAATCATTTCAAACGGGAGACACAGAGCCAGGGCGGGAGAAATTAAATCTCAAGCGGGAGAACGGGAGATTTTGCAAAAATGGGCTTTCGGCGGGAGATCTCCCGTTGAAAGTGGGAGAGTTGGAGTCTCTGATATAACTTATGCGGTGTAATGCTGCAAATATTAAGAAATATTGTCAAATCGAAACTAATGCACTGGTACTGTGGTCTAATTCAGAAAACTGTGAGTGGGAATACAGTGTAGTATGTGTGCATGCCATTCTTTGATCTCACCTACATGTTCACGTTATTCCATTAACTGAACGCCAAAAGCGATTGCCAAAAAAATACAAAGAATAGTGAAAGGAAGCAAGGCAAGACCCGGGACTGTGGGATGTTAGGTCAGAGTTCACAGACTGTAAAAGAAGATCAGTGTGTATTAAAGATACATGATATCATTGTCCAAGTTATTTCTGCTGTGAATTATCCCATAGATGGATGATCACAGCGAGTTCATGTGAACTGCGGGATGCTGTAAAAGTGGATGTTTTATTCGCGCTACTAATTTTTTGCGCTTGGCCAGGTAAGAAGAGTTTTTGCATGTTTTTATTCTGCGGAATGAAGACATCAACTACTAAAAAAAATATGGCACGCAAGAACATTCGCATGCTTTTATTTCACGCTAGCTTCTGATTTGCGTAAAATGCATAAAACTTCAACACCGCAAAAATTTCCACTTTAACAGTACCACATAGATTGGTAGATAAGGGTTAAATGGAGAGCAGTAGAACTTTGACTTACGTTAGGCTCTTATCATTTCCCAACCTCAGATGTGGAGGCACCAGCTTTCAGCATCCCATGTCCCCATCACATCAGGGTGGATGCAGAGAGAGGGGGTCTCCAAGCTCACGTCGACTTCCAGCAACCTGTCGCAAGTGACAACTCAGGACAAGTGAATGTGACAAGGTACGACATATAGCTGGAATCTTGCCTACAGAGAGAGATTGATTTGATTTGCATTAACCCATTGAAGACAGACTGATTTGGTACAACATGCATTTCCCAAAGACGCTTGCCGGAGTATACTCGGGACTCGTCCTCAACGAGTTAAACAAAATCCAATGTATAACACATCAGCAGAGACTTCCATTAGATTTTGTTGTTAATCCTTCGAGAACGGACTGATTTTGCTATGACAGGCATTTCTCATAGACACCTGCCCGACTATACTCGGGACTCATCCTCAGCGGGTCATTGCTTTCATGTGTTTATGTTTAAATTTAGAGACATTGATTTGTAATTTTCCGTGTATTCCTGACAGGATAGAGTTTGATCAGACTAACATACATTAGATAAGTCTCTTGTCATTTTCCAAGATACTGTGTTGGCAATGAAAAGTAAAATCATATTTTAAAAAATCTGCACATTGAAGTAAATTGTGACAAACAATTTTCCTTAACCTGTTGAAGACGAATCCCGAGTATACTCGGGCAGGTGTCTATGGGAAATGCGTATTATAGCAAAATCAGTCCGTCCTCAACGGGTTAATAATGCACAAGTGGAATTATGAAACTTCAAAATAGGACAAGAGAGAAAAATTATGAATCACTCGACTTCAAAACAAAAAGGAACTGTGTGTTTTACATTTTATTTGTGTCATTTGTTCAGAGTGACTGCCATTTTGCCGCCAGACAATATTTTCCCGGAGGGAGAGACCAGAATTAGTTACCTGGCAACAGACACAACTGGACTGGAAACAAGATGTGATGTGGTCGTTACTGTTCAAGGTTGGTGCTGTTCTTAATTGCTGTTAATAATGATAAAGATAATAATGACATATTGACATCTCCTTTATCCAGGATAACCTCATTCACTATTTTTTCTGCTCTACCATAGGGACATGCAATTATTAATACCATAATGTTGCTGCAGGTGCTGACTACCTATCTAATGTAGCCAGCCGCCTCTATGATTTTGTATCTGCCATAGATTTAACGTTCAACTGTGTCACAGTGGGCACAAACCCATACAGTGTGCTGTTATAACAAACAGTTACAATGGAACTCAAGCTACAATGAAGTAAAAATTCAGGTCCCAAAATAATTGTTTACATCTATATAATATACTTTTCTGATTGTTTGGCTATAATGAAATTTTGATAAAAAAAACCCAAAAACTAAACAACCCTAAAAACAACTGCCAGTCCAAGGGACTTTGTCATAATGGAAGTTGCCTGTACTCTTTTGAATGTCTTTGCTGACTCTACCTGTAAAAATGAGCAGTCTTTTTGCATTTTGCATTTACATATTTCTATTGTATTATACATACACTATATGTAAATGCAATTTGCATTTTTACATACTGTACATAAGCAAGCTGTTCTTTTCGCGAGGGTCTAATTTTCACGAATTTCGCGAATCTCGGTTGGATCACGAATTTAACAACACGCAAAAATGTCTCCACGTGCTAGGGCAATGGCGCATTTAAGTTAGCGTCGGCAGCAATATGCGAAAACAACATCTCACGGAAATGTCTATGGCCTCCTCATTTGCGAAAATATCTGTACGCGAAAATAACAGCGTATACAGTGTGTGTACAGTTCTTCTCATGAATTATGGCTTCTTCTACCCCTTTGGTCTTTGCAGTTCATCGTTGCAGTGTTCAGCAGCCCCTACCCCATGGCTCGGTGGTTGGCTGCCAAGATCCCTACGTGGGAAGTCGGTGCAACTTTGCCTGTGATATAGGACACGACCTAGTTGGCCCAGCCATGGTATCATGTGACCTGTCACCTGATATGAGACCCGTCTGGAGTGACGCAAGGCCAGTTTGTCAAGGTTGGTGTGTAAACCACATGTACATGTATCTTGTTCTTGCATTGACAAGTTCTGTCAAATGCTTATAATATATACCCCCATCTCTGATGATCATGTGCCTCGCGTGTGCTGGTATAGACCCTTCATCTCTTCTCCTTTCTCGCCTTTCCCTGTCCTCTTGTCTCTTTCTGTTTCTTCTTTCAAAATAATTTCCTCTTTTCCTCTTTTTCCTTTACTGTGTTTTGTTTTTTTCTCTCTATCTTTCTCTTTACAAGAGAGGTTGCTTGTGTTTGTTTGTCCGTCTGTTTGTTTGTTTGTTTGTTCATATGTATAGGTCTGTAAGTGTTATACACCGATATATTATGTCTAGCTAATTGCTTTTTGATGTTATTTAGTCTTTCTGTCCACGAGGAGACTGCAAAATACAAGCTTGCTTTTTAGCATGTCTCCTCCATTTCCTGCAACTTTAGTTTCAATTCAATTTTCATTGTTCACTTTGCTTTTGTGATGCGTAGTATTGTCAACTTCACGTATTTTTCTTTGTTACTACATTGCATTGATGTTGTGTTATTTTGTGTATGAAAATGTTGTTGGAAATGAAATAAATGAAATGAAATGAAAAATGAAATGATTATGACTATGTGCATATTAGCTGAATGTATGACTGTATAGTCCAGGGCTGCCAACTCTCACGCATTGAGCATGAGACTCACGCAATTCAACCAATTTTGACTGTCTCACTCTGATAAATGAAATCTCACGCTAAACCCCCAAAATGGAATGTACATGACTACAAAAATGAATATAGATCCTAGGCCTATCTCTAAATTCTCTGATATTCCGAATATCGATATGCCCAAGCCCAAAATTTCGAGATTTTCTCGCGCAGATGTAAAGCTTAACCAATAATAATCGTTTTCGGTTCGCGCGCAAAGATGAGCTATTGGATTACGATCGGTTTCTACTTATACCACGTTAGCGTAGCTTGTACTTTTGGCAAATTACAGTACATGTATGGCTATGACGTGTGCTTTACATCGCTTTACATACACTGACTGTGTACGTAGTACGTAAGTACGTACGGCCGCACAGCAGGCCGCCAGGTGCTAGCCAGGAGGTCGCTTCGCAAGGCAGCCCTGGTATACTAGTGTAAAATGTTTTAGCAGCTTATATTTACATTCCAGATTTGAAAGGGTATTGGAGCAAGAAAAAAAGTGTCATCGAAATGAGCTTATTGAGACTGGTATAATAAAGCAAAGAAATATGTATGTAGTACATGTAATTGCAAAAACAAAAGAGAGAAAAATATATATGCATGATTCGTGTATATACCTTAAAACCAGTGCTTTGTATTTCTTTGTACTCGTCTCTACATAGTGCGAACATGTCCGCCCCTACCTGTCCAACCACCTGCCACAGTGTCTGGATGTGGGCGGCCAGGTGTTCCTGCTCCATATAACACACTGTGCACCTTCCACTGCCCACCGGGGTACCAAGGGGTGGGACTAAATGTTACCAGGTGCAAGGCAGACGGGGTGTGGTTCTCAACCAACTTTATCTGTCAACGTGAGTCACAAGTTCTTCCCTGATGGGGAAAGCAAATAAAACCTGTACTTTTCCAAACTCTGTACCATCATAACAAAGTGCCTTATAGAATCACCATCTTTTGAGTTTGAGATACGCACCATTTATGATAATTTTCAGTCCTGTCACTAGTTTAAAGACAGAAAGTTTCTCGTCAGTCTCATAAAATAGTTCCAGTCAATTATTTCTTATGTTTGCCATCAAGTGTAAAACAAACAGTTGTGTTTCTGCTTTTATTTTCATCTACTTCAGAAAGGATATCACATAATCTGGTAACCTCTTTCACTTTCATATAAAATGCTCACAAACAGACCTGTATCTTGTCTCCCTATCTGTATGTGTCTGTACGTACACTGTATTTAAATCCTCCTTTCCTTCATTAATACCACTCTTATGCTCACATTTCCAAAAATTGGAACATTTACTCATTGTACAGTTGAACCTCTCTTATCCGGCCTCCCTTTATCCGGATCTCTCTATTATACGGACGCAATCTTGCCGTGATTTTTTTTTTTTTTTAATAATTACGGGAGGAATGGGGGATTCCCAACTCCTTGAGAACTCCTACTCAAACACACATGAATTACATATTACTTCCAACATTAACATACACCTCTATTTTGGGGTCTGTTACTGAGTGTAACAATGAAAAGGTTGCAGTATACACATTACTACATGTGGTACTACAATGGGCTACATCAGTAGGACCTACGTGTATGTATATGTACATGTATAAAGCATTGAGTCTCCCGTATCCGGCCAAATCCCTTATCCGGATGAGCCCCGGTCCCGACTTGTCCGGATATGAGAGGTTCAACTGTACCAGTATGCAGAAAACTCACCAGTGGAGGTAAAGCAGAGATGCACAGCTCTCGCTGTTAACTGATTCACTATGCCATGCTCTTTTTCCACATTTTGTGCACAGTGCTGTCGTAAATAGCGAATAATTAAGATGTCAATTTATGCTGCTGGATCTTTGCAGAGAGCAGGCCTTTCTCAGCAAATTGTAACAATGAATAAAGTAGTGAAAGCCTCACTGTCCCTACCCTTAAAATTTGCCTTAGGTAACTCCAACCAATCTAAAGAATTTATAGAGAGAAGTAGACAAAGAGAAATATTGGCGAAATCTTTACAAAAAATCCGTTACCCATTGTGTTACCTGCAGGTAAAGCTTGTCCACCCCTCATTGAGACTGCACAGATCACTATTGCACCGGCCTCATGTCTCAATGACTCTCGCTATGAGGATGTCTGTAACTTACAGTGTAGGACTCCGGGATTTGAGATTGAACCGGAGCATCTGAGCGAAACCGTTTGTTCAGCCAGCCAGACATGGACGCAAGATGTGGGCCAAGCAATTTGTACAGGTGAGAGCTACTAAGATAAAACAACTCACTCACATGGTGAAATTTGACCTAATGTTTGCTTGCTTTTCATATTTATTACTACAGTGGACTCCCGTTATAATGAAGTCCTCTGGACCGGCAGTTTTCTTTCGTTATATGGAAATTTGGTTATAAGCGAACAAATAAACAATAAAGATTGAGTAGATAATGTTGCAGCCTGAATTTTTACTTCGTGGTAACCGGAATTTCGTTATAACTGTGCTCATTATGACGGGAGTGCACTGTATTGTTTTTAATATTTGTTTTTCACATGTACTTAATCCGATGCTGGTGTTGTAGTAGATACATAATGTGCTGAGTATTCAATGTATGGTGAGATCTGACATTGTTGGAAAAAGGTATAAAATCGATCAAAAATAACTTTGCACAAAATTACTGTCAAAATCCACTTGAAGGAGCCAAATGGAAGCTGAGCCTCAACTTTATCTTAAACTAGCTAGTTCGTTGTTATCCGAATTGTACTTTTTTGACTTGCAAGATGTTCACACAACATATTACAGTGGAAACTCGATATAAAGAGATCCGATAAAACAAATTACGTGATATAAAAAACTACTTTCTCTGGTCCCAATGAATTCATTTCCTTTGGTTTTATATCATTTATTGATTACTGATATATAAAAAAAAAAATGTGATATAAAGACCACATTTTTTGTACTATGGACCTTGTTTTACAAGGGAAACTCGATATAACAAGAAGGTCGGGACTGAGTTGTCTTCCTCAATACAGCCGATATCTCGTTATATCAGTAGGCATGAAAAAAAGCATTAGAACATAAAGACATTAATTTCACATGTGAGACTACATATCCCGTTTCAATTAATACTGATTACCTGGCAATGTGTATGATGGAATTACTCACCTTTATGTGTAAGAAAGTGTTTTTTGCCAATGAAATACAATATCAAAAATGTGTTTCTTAATGGATGTTTGAATTAATTTGTAAATGTATACAACAGTTTGCGTGTGATCATCTGTGGATTGGTACATGTATGTGGTTATGGCAAGCGTGTCTTGCGTATGCATGGAAAGCTGAAACATGTTCTGCATAATGCTGTGTGTGTGTGTGACACATTCTGTGGTCTACGTACATGTATGTACATTATGCCTGTGTGTGTTAAGATGGGGAATTCCCTTGTAGAAAGCCAATCACAGCATCAGATTTCCTCACACCTGCTATACATCATAATGATGTCATGTATGGGTAGGGCCATACATACTGCGAGCACACTCTCTGCATGTATGCATACAATATGTGCGCGCGCACACACACACACACACACACACACACACGTACAACATGCGGTGCAAGGTGGAGTCCACTGAAGAAAATACATGTGTACAAGACACAGTTTTCGTTCCATCGTGCTTTACAATCTTCGAACATGATCGCACAAGTAAAGCTTTACCCGAAGAGATTTCGCTTTACCTTGCTACTAAAGGTTTGATTAACTTTGTTTTTCTTTGTTTGAAAATCACAAAATTTATCTTGTTATATAGGCAGTTAATTTGTAATAGCCGATCTCCCTATAAGAAAATCATTTTACATAGACTTGTGTGAAAGGAAATTTGGGACAGTGAAATTTTCCTCATAATATCTTGCTACAGCACTATATAGCAGTGTTCATTATATTGAGTATCCCCTGAACTGAGTTTTCACTGTAATGATAATGGCCATACTCCGGGGCAGAAAGTTTCACAAATAAGAGAAAAATACAATATGTTTGAGGTTGAAGTTTCGAGTCTCAAGATTTGTGTCCTGCTAACTTGTGTCAGTGTGCATCCTGCCACACCAACCCCATAAAAGACTAATTTTCTCAAACAAGAGGAGATATCTGGAGCTACCAAAAATAAACAAAGGCTATATATTATAAGCTGCTCTCCAAAAAGAGAGATATTTGCAGTGATACATTGTACATGTATATGGTTGATCTGATGAAAAAGAGTAAAATCTTACGAGTTCAACCATAAAAATTTGACTGAAAATCGGATGAAAAATAAGGAAGTTATGACATTTTGAAGTTTTGCTAATTTCTGCAAAACAGTTCTTGTACAGTGGATATGAATATCCAAATGCGAGAGCTAACCATGTCGTACCCTCACAATTTTCCATTGATCGTGTACAAAAAAAAAAAAAATTGATGAAAATTAAATGTTTCTGTCATTGAAGTCTAAAACATGATGTTATTCCTGGTTGAATACCTTCAGAATAGTGATCATTTAGATATACAGCTGTACGAGGATTTGAGTTTTGGGCATAATTGCGTTTGAATGAAAAACTGGAAATTTCTTAATTTTATGTACAAACTATATATATATGGTAAGTTGTGAGGGAATGACATGCTCACTTTTCCATTCGCATATTCATATTGATTGTTCAAGAACTTTCCCCCCAAAATAGAGAAACATCAAAATGTCATCCAACTTCCTTATTTTTCATCCAATTTTGATCAAAATTATACCGTTGAACTCGTAATATTTTACTCTTTCTTATCAGACTAACTTATATTTAGAATGGATTTCCCTGTTAATAGGCAATGTTTCACACCCACAAAAACACATAATGGAAAATTTCAAACTTGGTAAAGTTGGTCTACAAAAATGTAATTTTGCAAGACACATCATCATACAGCGTTGCTTACAATGTACATAATGTGCAAGTGAGTGTCCAAAAATTTCAAGGCAAAGTCATGCATGCTGAAATCAAACTTTGATTCAATGAAAAATGGAAAAAAAAAAACTTTTTTTTCTCTTGTTTCACCACATACATACTTGTACCAGGCAAGATTGGGGTCAGTTTCATTTTTTTTTTCTTTTCAAGTAGTTCCTATTGGAAGCATTCACTTACATGTACAAATACATTATATATCATCTTCATAATTACTAACATGTTTCAATGGGAAAAAAAAAAGAAAAAAATACTGCTCACTTCATGACTATTGGGGTAAGGATTACCATGTTTGAAGTGTTCCATTTTCTGAAATCTCCAAAATGCTTAATTTTATGACACCTCCTTTAAAGACAGAGATCTGCGTAATACAATACTGTGATGTCAAAATTTCAGAAATTGTTGGAATTTCGTAACACACAAAACTTTTGACAATCAGGCTGTCACTACCAAGAAGTCTGTAAACAAATCTCACTATGCTAATACACTAAATGTTTCATTTCAACACCAATTTTACGTGTTGGATACCTTTCACAAATGAGTAAATGATATTGTACCTGCATACATCAATTATATTGCATTTATCTGTAAGTTACTGCACTCCAAAAAAGTCCTGATTCACAAAAAAGAGAAAAAATTAGACTCGATGAATATGGCAGATACAGTACACACTTTGGCTGTTGATACTACAATGTATGCTTTGTCATATATCCAGAGTTTTTAACACTAGAAGAACACAAGTGGAGTGTACATATAAATACACATCTCTTTAGTATTGTTAGTTTTAATAGAATGAACATATGAAAAAGTATTTGCATTTTTATAAGGGAAACTCCACTCTTCCTTGGAATTATAATTAAACAGAGCCAAAAGTGAATCAAACACCATGTAACAGGCAAAAATTGAGGAAGAGTCAACGTGTGAAATTGCAGTTTTCATACTTAGTCAAAATTTTAAAGGGGATGGCTAGTACATTGTAACTGATCAGTGGGAATGCTTGGGGATGATTGTTCCAATCCTTGTGGGATTCATTCAAGAGTACATTATATATCTATTGTTATGTGAAAATTATTTGCTTCAGAATGGTCTCATATTCAAGTACTATGCAGATTAATGTTTCTAGGTTAGCATGCCTGGACAGTGACAGGGCGATCGTTTACGGGGCCGTTAACAATCGCCCCGTCACTGTCCAGGCATGCTAACCTGGAAACATTAAACTGCACATTAATTACTTGAATATGAGACCATTCTGAAGCAAATAATTTTCATATAACAATAGATATATAATGTACTCTTTCTCTTGAATGAATCCCACAAGAATTGGAACAATCATCCCCCAGCATTCCCACTGATTCCCACTGATCAGTTAATAGCCATCCCCTTTAAAGTCATAAGTTACAGTGTCATCTACCGTGGTACAGTATCTGTAAATAAGATGAGGTTATGATATTTTCATCTCATTACACTCATTTTCAATTGAGCAGTGAGAATATACAATGGCAGTAATTCAACAACTGCTGTAAATTGCTGATTGAACTCATCATTTCTGAGTTATAACAAGTCTACAATAATTTCTTGCCATGTACACTTACAAATTACATGCCATTGGACAGTTTGTATGTGCTGCATTTTACAGCTAGATGAACATTGTCTATGGGAGACATGCATGTTTGGGCATGCCATATCATTGCATCTCATTTGTATCAATTAAGTGCATGCAATCATCAAAAGATCAGAAACTACACCCTGTAGGAAAGCACTCTGAGCACATACCTCTGCCAAGCAGCCAATTTCCACAGGTCTCTTGATCTTGTTCTTCCATAGAAATCAGTGATTTCCAATCATACATGTGCATGCATGCCGAAAATTGCCCAGTTTCCCAATACTATACAGTAAAAGCCTTTTTTTTTTATGTCCTCAGCTTCAAGCTGTGCACTGTGCCTTGCCGAGCAGAGACCAGGCTTTAGTGTGCGTATATGGAAACCTCAAATACGCACAGCTTGAATCCCCAAGTTCATTGACCCTACAGTGTATCTGCCAAAAGATTTAACAAATCCTTCAAAAATCCATGAAAAATTCCAGATCACTACCAAAATTTAATCATCTGTTCCTTGTCTTGTCATCAAATTTTTCTGCCCAAGTTTCATTCATATCTGTTCACAGCTTTTTGAGTTATTTTGCACACAGACAAACAAAGAAACAAACTTAGAACTAACAAACAAACAAATCAGTGAGCACTGATGAAAACATAACCTCTTTCCTTGGCGGAGGTAGTCCTAGAATTACTAGACATTCTTGCATCTGATTTGGATATGACCCAGCTTGGTTTATATTACCCTGTGCATTGAATTCAACTTGTTTCATGGAGTAGCATTTCACTGTGATAGACATTCTACAGCTTCTGAAATCACTTTTTGCTGGTCTTGCTCTTTACTTTAATACTATCTCTCTTTAAGATACATTATGTACTTGTAATGACTTCAGTATGTATTCAGTCATGGCTCATTAGTCTGTCTTAACAGTCGGTAGATCCATGTATGTACCACAAACACTAGGCCCTGCCACACAGAAAGTATCAATTCCAGTGCATGTTTCAGTTGATTTTATCATAGTTTTGAAGAAGAAAAAATGGAGAAGAAATTAATACAAATCTGACCCAAACAGAAATTTTCATTTTATAAACCTTCAAGTTTCATTTGCAATCTCATCTATTATAGCACTCAATGATTCACTGTTATATGATGCCAAATAATGCAAAGCCTGTTTTTTTTTCTGGTTGAAATCATTTTATAGACGATAAATAAGTTCCCTCCCTGACAGTCCTTTTGCTGAACTAGACAACACAGCACAAAATTATGTGGATATGCAGGATGCATTTTCTTTTCTTTTTGATTCATTTCAAATTGTAATTAGTTCTAGGTAGATTTTGTGCGCAGGTCAATGGGAGGTTTTTGAGGCGATTACATTTTAACTCAATCTTCTGGACTTAAATTGTGGTTTTGCCCAACATCACCATTTAATTGTGAAAAAAGCTGAAACCTAGAATATCAACATTTTCATCTTTGTCAAATTTCAATGAAGATTTTTTTTCTACTCTGTTTCTTGTTCATTTCTACATTATTGATTAATAAAACAAACTTGAACAGATCATCAATTTTGATCGATGTATGAGCCTCTTTTTTGATGTCTAGTTTGCTTTAGGGTTGCTCTGGATTTAGACCAGGCCTTGTATCTAAAGGGTTAAGGTAGTCAAGAACTGTTGTCTTTTTATCTGTTCTTTCTCTAGCAGCGCATTCCTTTTCAACTTTTGCCTCCAAGTCCAAACAGCTGTTCAAAAGATTGTCATCATAGTCCTTTCTTACGAGAAACCTCTTTATCTCCCGAACTACTGCCGCTACGTCTTCAATCGACGTCAAGTTCAGCTTATCGGCCATGGTATCACAATCCTCACAGGGATCCATCTGAGAGAAGTCTCCAGACACCTCACTGATATTCTCCTCTCCTGTCACATCCTCCTCTTCCTCCGTATTCCCATTCTTGGCCTTCAGGTTCCTTGAGGAACCATCCTGCCGAGTGGCGAAACGCTCTCCAGGCTCACCTTCCTCCACTGATCCATTGCCGTCATTCAAGAGTCCGCAAGCAACAACTCTCTGCAGATGCCGGTATTTCTCCACAAACTGCCACCGGGTCAGGTCGACCTCATCTTTGGGCGGTTGGCTTGGACGTTCCATCCCCTCCGCTAATATCATGTCGCTGATTTGTTCATTTGAACTCGAATGTGTCTTTGCGAAGACAATGCCATGCCGCTTACGGAAGGACTCCAGCCATCCATTGGATCCCTTGAAGCCCTCAATGCCGAGCTCCTGGGCTACTTCCAAGGCCTTCTGCTGCAGCGCGGGACCGTTGACTGGGATCATCCTATTGCCAGCCTCCTTGAACCACTCATAGACCCTAACATTCACTTCCTCGTTGCGGGTCCTCCTCAGCTTGCGCTTCCTATCCAGTGGCGAATTCTGGGCGTACTCCTCAATCCATGTCTCTCTATCCTTCAGGATGTTCTGCACTTGGGTTTTCCCACACTTGTAACCCTGGAGGTTAAGAATCTCCGTGATTTTCCTTGCACTCAGTCCCTGCTCGTCCCGCATTCGGATGA
The DNA here is from genome assembly GCA_033980235.1 of Diadema setosum. Classification (NCBI taxonomy): domain Eukaryota; kingdom Metazoa; phylum Echinodermata; class Echinoidea; order Diadematoida; family Diadematidae; genus Diadema; species Diadema setosum. The sequence continues at coordinate 33,412,841 of CM067075.1, read as the reverse complement.
CCTCAATTTTCATGTCGAGCGAGAGCTGATGTCGACTCAGCGATCCGGGATGAATACGTTTTCCCGACACAGTTGTCATTCCAGGGTATAAGAGTTTGGTCATGGATGTGGGTTGGAGATCGTCTGATTCAGCAAGTGCAACAAAGGCATCTTTTGCAGCTGTGACCAAACCCATGCTACTTTTCCCCAACTGAGAAAGTATTGTATTTTCACTCTGACTAGTCTTGGGGATTTCATCATCAGCCTCTTCAACTGCAGATAATGCTCCCAGAGGTCTTGCACTAATTGCTCCCAAATTCAATGCTTGGCATAATGCAGATTTATCCGGTGGCAACGGATCGGCCGTCTCACTGCAATCATTGTATTCATCTGCATGACCATTCATCACATCAACATTTGGAGCAGACGCTATTACTTTTTCTGTTCCATCCGATGAAACTAAACTTACATGTAAGTCATTTTTGCTCTCCTCGACATCACATGTACTATCCATTGTAGAACTTTCTCTGCGCTGTTCAATCTAGTATTGTCAAAACTTGCATGATTGGACAAACTTGAGTTAATTAAGGCTCATTTTTTGATCCCATAACGGAACATACATCCATGCAGAATAGAGCCTGACCAGCAGTGACTAATATGGCAATAGTTTAACTTCTGAAGTCATCTACTGCTCAAACAGATGAATGCAGCCCATAAATACTTAGCATAGACTTCTTGTGTTTCATCACTGTTTTCATGCAACAAATGGTAACACAAAACAAAGCACTTGCATTTACCCATAAGATGGCTGCAGCGTTGTACGGCAGGTGTTGTTGCGTTGACAGTCCTCACAGCTATACAACTTAAATGGAGAGTACACGTATACAAGAATGTCATCAGCTTGTATGTACTAAGTTTGTTGCTTGATCCAGTGGCAGCAATGACAGGTGCAGGTATAGCAGACTACATAGATGTGTGTGTTCCAACTTGTCCAGAGATCAAGAGAATATCATGGCTGTAAAACTTATGAATGTATTGTGCAAATCATAGGTGCACAAGCACAGCCAAGCAGCTTGATAAAGAACACATATAGGTATAATATAGTACACAGGTTAGGAGCATTGATGTGCAGTGTAACAGACCTATGATGGTGCACCCAGTTTGCATACTATACAGTAGGGAACAGGAATCCCTCCACACAAAGGCCCATGCTTCCTCCTTCATTCCGTGCATGTGAATGTGTGTGTATTTGTGTGTGTGTGGCGTGTGTGTCTATTCTGCGTGTGTGTCATGCCAGTGCACAATGGCAGCTAGGAGGGTATGGTGCAGGGAGTTCTCACCTCCCTGACGTATGTGTGCATAACTTGTATCAGGCCTCTGCTCTGCAGCAGTACACAGAGTGTTCCACTGCACTGATAGGCCAGATGGCAGCACTGAATTAGCCAATCAGCATCCCTCTGTGTTATCACTGGGTAATACACATAGTATACACAGTTCAGTGCCCACACACAGATTGCAGTGTGGTAGTGTTAGGAGGATGAAGAAAACCTGCGAAACCTTGTGTGTGTGTGTGTGTGTGTGTGTGTGTGTGCGTGTGTGTGTGTGTGTGTATATACAGTACAGATGTTGTGTGTTTGCAAATTGGATAGCATTCACGTAGAGCTATGTATCACAAGCATTGTACCCCTCCCTCACAGACCTGTGACCTTTGTGTCCAGTCAGGAGGGGTTATATGATTAAAGGGAAGAGTCATTTTAAAGAATTCAGAGCTCTGTGTACATGCATGCACACTAAAGCTACCAAGGGTAAGTTTTCTCTAGGAGATATGCCCTTGGTTTTCTCCCTCAAGTGTATAGGCCTATAGGGCCTACTGGTGTTGCTTTGTTTACTGCACAAGATACATGGCCAGTAGCATTTCTTATGTTTGGGGTATATGTCAATAGGGAATTTAATTTGGTCTCTGGTGAGAATTGTTCATCAAAAAATAATTTAGAACATTTTGTTGCTGAAATATAAAGAAGACAGATTTTGAGTAATAATTTCTTGTACACTGTACCTTCTATATACATGCAGTAGTTTATCATCAATCTCTCATGCATGATTAACTTGGTAAACTTGCTTTTTGCTTCTACAAATGGGAGGGGTGTTTGTTTTTTTTTTTCAGGGGAGGGGAGGAGGTTGTCATTATCAAGAATTGCACATCAGTATATATTTCAGTTTTTCTGTTGTCTATGAAAGTGTTATCCTCTACAATTCCTTTTCACTTTCATAACCCATCTTCAATCAGCACCATATCTTTCTTGATGGTGACAAACATATCATACCATAAGCAACTCTACTATTTGCAACTTTCATCATTTGTATTTTAAGAGAATCCCCATGTTTAGATTGATAGCGATACATTATTAGATTTTCTTATCTTGATAGTGGCAGTGCTTATTTTCTGTGAATATGTGGAATTGTTCATATTCTCCTTTTGGGTACAATTATTGATAAAAAAAAATTAGTACCTCTGTTCTGTGTGTATGTCTCTCGGTCTCTCATCCCTCTATTTCTTTCTCTGTTGTTCATTCTACCTCATATTTCCTATGATCCCCCCTCAGCCTTGAATGATACACTATCCAAAAAGCTAACACTATAGTCACCTATATGAGCTGCAGTGATTTACAAACATTTTACAAGTTGTCATTAGTTTGTGAACCCAAGTTTGTGTTGTGCTTGCAGACATACATATATGCTATGTTTTAGCCTGCGGGTGTTTGGTAAGATTTTATCTGCATTATTTCTGTCTCTGTTCAGTATGCCTTTTGATCAATGTCATTGTTTCAATATTATATATTTCATAATTTCCCACCAGATGTGGAACCCCCGACCTTTAGTGAATGCCCAGGAGACATTGTGGTGTATGCAGATAGAAGTTCCAACCAGACCAATGTCCAGTGGCAACTGGAGGCATCAGACAATAGTGGCATACGCCCTGCCGTGACCTGTGACCGACAGCCAGGGGTCATGACCTCTGGTAGAAATGAAGTGACCTGTACAGCTGAGGATGGTGCAGAGAATAGAGCCAACTGCCAATTTGATGTCATCGTTCGAGGTGAGACTATTTGTACCAATTTCAGGGCCCATTTACACTGGATAAAAAAAAAAAAAACAAGAAAAGGTTTAAAAAATTGCAGTATGATCTTACAATATAGTAAACTATTCCATAAACAAGTTGTTTTTGTATGCAATGTAGCACTTCCCTTGACTTTTTATTGACATATGTTAAGGGTAACATTGTATTCTCCTTTCTGAAAGAGGTAAGTCTAGAGCTCGATCATATAACGCTAGAAAAACAGAAAAAAATTTGAATATTCTTTAAAATTTCTCTATATCGTTCTGCATACATGTATGTATGTGTGTCAAAAACTGTACTAGTTTTGTCATCCAGCAGTGAGTGCAGTAACTCATAACTTTTTAACAGATTGCCTGATTTTCTTCAAGACTTCAACTAATGAGATCTAATAGTATTGCTGCATTCACTCAGTCAACAAGCATATTTGCATTTCATTCTCCATTAAATTTCAGATAATTTTATGCTGGCCTCCATCATTTGAATGCAGCTTATGATTTTGTTTTGGCTTGACTTTGAGTGAGCGGTCAAATTCAAATAAGAGTTATTTCAACATGGCCCTGGAAAGACAAAAAACTTCAGAAGAAAACAACAACAACAAAAGTTTCTGTCTCAAATGTAGTGCGCAGGTGTCCGGAGCTGCAACCGCCCACGTTCGGTACCCTGGCTGGGTCATGTGACACCTCCTTTGGCTCCGTCTGTCATGTGACCTGCCTGGTGGGATATTCCCTGGTGGGCTCTTCCGAAGCCAGCTGTGAGTTTGACGGCACACACATGCACTGGGAGGTGCAAGAGGAACCTCACTGTGAAGGTATAAATATGTACTCTATTTAATGTAAAAGCGGAAGTTTTCGTGCAAGTATTCTTTTGCTCATGGCCATGTATTAAGATAAATTTTGATGATTTCATGGATGGTCAATACAATTGAGCAATCACTTCAAATGCCTCACTATATAATTGCCACAATGGTGGAAGAACTTTGACAGCACAGTCCTTCCTGCAGGAAATGTATCTGGTCTGTAATACGACAGAAAATTACTAGCAAACGTGAAAAAACTTCAAATACCTGAACAGTTTTACCCTTACACTACCTACTGTAGGATTAAGACATAAGATAATAGTACATATAACAAGCAAAAAAATTATGTGATTAAATTTTTTTGATAGTTTCACATAGCCCAATATCTGCCACAATAGTTTAAATAAAAAAGATATCTTTTAAACTATGATCTTTGACCTTTGTTTTGCCAATAGTCATAGGCTGTAACCCCCTGGTAATTCACCCCAGTGTGGTGGTCTCACCGGAAGAATGCACGACAGCTGACAAGGTTCACGCGGGCACCGTCTGCACAGTGCACTGTGACAACGACCTCACCCTCTCCCCTGATACTGGGTCTCTTACCTGCCTTCAGAGTGGGATGTGGGAGGGTGGAGTTGAGCCGGATCCTTTGCTGTGCTCAGGTGAGTTCCCCTCGTTTAGTTTTCAGTCTCTCCATTTCAGTGGCGGATTTAGAGGGGGTGCAATGGGCGCGTACCCCTCTTTATTTTTTGTTAAAACAAAAGATATAAAAAGAAAACAATGGGGGAGGGGGCGCATGTGCCCCCCCCCCCCTTCGATTTTGTACAAAGGTGCCTCGCCTTTATGGAATTCCTGGACCTGCCCCTGCATTCATAGTTTGCGTGAGAGAGATGTTGGTGAGACTCACACTGAGCTACATGTAGCTTAACTTTGTGTTTTAAGATATCTTGAGGTCCGCAAACTTAATAAGCTTACTGTATGCCTACTTATATTATTTATTCCTTTCCTCTATGTGATTTTTATTGATTTCCATGAGATGTTTTCGACCAAAGCATTTTCATAATGACCAATCAGAATCTAGCATCAATAACTCTTTCACCTATCAATTCCGTCCCTGCTTTCTAGATTTGCGTGCCCCTGTCATTACGAGCTGCCCCTCCCAGGAGATCGTGGTCACGCGCACTGAGTTCTGGGGGGCACAGGTGACCTTTGACTTCCCAACAGCCATTGACAACATCGATAGGGACCTTCAGGTCTGGACCTCGCCCCCTGACCTCCGGTCCCCGTACAACTTCACCTCTGACACCAGGTGTACGGTCTCTTTTCGAGATGCCTCCAACAACAGCGCCTCTTGCGTCTTCCAGGTCAAACTTATCAGTGAGTTGCACAGTAGTTGCATCATATTTCTCTGGAAGTCATAGACTATGAGCAGGAATGAAATCAACTTCGTAGGAGTCCATCTTTTTCTGTATTTCCAAGTGAACAATATAAATCATTATCATGATATGATGTCAGTATATCTTGGCCAAATTTTCATTGAAGTCATATGAATATTATTTATTTTTTTGTAATTTCATGGTAATTGACTATAGAAATAACAATCAGCAGGTCAGCAGGTTGATATTGTTGTACTTGAATGTAGTCATGCTACTTTTGTTTCACATGTTGCTTATCCTGTTTAGTTATGTCAATGAGTAAGCCTAGTTTGTCATTGCTACAAGTTAGTGAAAGCCCTTCTGTCATTCTTTCTGTCGCACCTTTGTCCATTCCCTAGATCTCCAGCTTCTCTAGCCTTCTATCATTCTCTTAAGAATGATAATGATAATAAGATGGAAAATTTTATATAGCACTTATGACAAAAACTTTTCTGAGTGCTTTGCAAGAGAAACAATATATAAATAGTCTACAGGTACAAGTAATCCACAATTACGTAATCACATTTTCTGTTCTTGAAACTAGTGGATTTTGAGTTTCTTTCTGATAATGTCAATAGAGGTAGAGGACTGACTATGAGTAGGGAGGTTAATTGTTCCAAAGAAGGGGGAACAAATGGGAAAAGCGCTATGGTTATAACGGTTGTGGGTGCGAGGGCCAAGTTTAAGCTCTCTCCTCCTCTTCCTCATTTTTTAGACGAGGTTCCACCCAGGGTTGAGTTCTGCCCTCCCGATCAGAACATCACCACCACCACCAAGCTGACGGAGGTCCAGTGGGACCCACCAATCTTTACCCCACTGCCCGGCACAGAGGTGATAGAGACTTGCAACCAGGCGAAGAACCCCGCCCTGCTCCCGTGGGGGAAACACACCATCCTATACCAGGCCTCGGAGAAACAGAGTGGTCTGAAGGCCGTATGCAGGATCACCGTTGCCATCACTCGTACGGATAATGAATTCATAAGATTAAAAAATATATGAAATTGATACTGGTGCTCTATACATTCTTAGTGAAGTTCAAACAAAGACAGCTACATTGTACTATTTACCAAGGAGGTTCATGAGAATGGAGTCACAACTGTCGTATTTCCTTTCAAGTCATGTTCGATGCCGCCACTCAAAAGTATTTGAAGCATGTGGCAAACTGGATCTGCCACGCAGATAGGAAGACAATGGACTCGTGTCTCATTGCATAATCATCAGCCACTTTCTAACAAAAATGTGTCTTTGTGATGGTAATTACTTTTCGCCATCTCTATTTATAAAAGATAGGTGGTATATAATGGTAAAGACACGGGGATGCGCGAATAGAAATTGCGCAAAAAATGATAAATGAAAATGAAAATTACTCGACTGGCTGTGCCCGGCCACTAATCTGATATATCTATTAATATAGAATTATACTTGAAGATTATTCCATATCAGTTTTATTTGGAGGAATTAAGTGGAAAAGTGATAAGACCGGCTATCCGGGAGGGTACAGGTTTAAACACTTTCACATGATACAGCTCTGATTTACACTTGCACATATTTCTTGAAGGGATTGACCTTTGTTTTGAGCTTTATCATTAAGTGAGATTTTGTTTCATTTAATAGATAAACCAGCAAAATATAGCCAACATTAAGTTAACGTTCAAAATGAATCATCAGATTGCTCAGCAAGACGGCGGCATCAAACCCCGTCACCAAAGGCACAGATGCACCTGTGGAATTCTTTTGTACATCAATAGAACAGAGACAACTGTTTGAATAATTACAGCCAGTTGGAACTCCATCTCTTAAACCTCCTTGTATTTACATAGTACCTTTTTACCACATGATAATGGTGCTTGATTGAGTTCTTCACAACTTATTATTACCCCTGCCAATGGAATTTAAAAAGGGATGGTACAGTATTGGTGGAGATGAGAATTGGGCTTTCAACTTTTTGCAAGATACCAAGAAATCACTAATGATATAGTACAGAGCACACCATTTTAAGAGGAGTTCAAAGTTTATTTGATGAAAATCTGGTTTGGAATCACTGAAACATCCAAAAACAAAGTAAAACAAAGCGATTGTAATAAAGTGTGGGTCCCACACTTTATTAGAATCGCTCTTTTTAGGATATCTCAGCCATTTCGAAACCAATTTTCATCAAATAAACGTTGAATTCCTCATAGAATGACATACTCTTTCATATTTCATAAGAGGTTTCTCAGTATCTCACCAAAATATTTTAGAAACCTGAAATTAGGTCTCAACCAAAACTATACTTTCCCTTTAAACAACACATACAAATGCACTCACTCTACGCTTAGAGATATTTCATGTGATAATGCCCTATATAAATAAAGAGTTTGTTTGCCAAAACCGATAAGTCCATTTTTGAAGATTTTGAAGTACAGTCTCTGTCATAAAGTACAAAATAATACCTTTTAGATGAGATATTAGTCACTACATATAATGGTACATTTTTGAAGTTATGGTCAAAAGAAGCAAAAAAATTCTTATTATTTTCTTTATTTTTCTTGACCTTTAATCGCAAATATCTCCATTTGGCAAATATGGACTTATCGGTTTTTGCGAACAAACACTTCAAATATTGTGAATTATTATCATTATTATTCATTGAGTCATTGAATATTATATTGCTGTTTATGTCTATAGGTAGTTTCTCTAAGATAACACTGAGTAAAAAAATCCAGGCATCAATTCAGTGCATATGCCAACTCTAAGCAAAAACATAATGAGATAGCATGTGAAGGAATCACTGCATCTTTTATTCATTTGTGATCATAATTCTTTGTTTGTTTTTATCGTTGTTGTTTTTTTGCAGCAAATATGGATTTTTGTGTTTTGGCAATCTTGTGAGGCCTTGCTTGTAATATGAGGAGCACCCTTGTATAAAACACATGTATTGTCTCTGTTTTATGTGGATTAATATCTTACACAAATGACTATTAAAAATGGATAATTAAATTAATTCCCCCTCCCCCAGCTGTCCCGTGCCACGAACTCAACGTTCCAGCCAATGGAGCACTGGCCTGTGATGATGGTTTTGCCTACGGTCGCTACTGCACGATGACGTGTAACAGTGCCTACGACATACCCCGGATGAGGTCCAGCCTTGCCCCGCAGAAGCTCTTCATCTGTGGCATGTCTGGTGTGTGGTATCCCCACGCTCGCGTGCCCGACTGCTCAAGTGAGGATTTCAAGTATTTCTCATTTTGTCTGTGACAGTACTTAAAGGGAACGCAAACCCAAAGAGTAATGTGGATTGAGTGAAAGCAGCAACATTAGTAGAACACATCAGTGAAAGTTTGAAGAAAATCGGACAATCGATGCAAAAGTTATGAATTTTTAAAGTTTTGGTGTTGGAACCGCTGGATGAGGAGACTACTAGAGGTTATGACGTATGAGTGGACAACAATACAAAGAAACTATAAAGAAAATTCAACAAAAATTCACTTTTCTAGCATTATGAAAGAGCACTTGACTAGCCGCTTTCAGAAAGCAGGGGGAATAATTGCTACCCTTAACATATGTCAGTATCAAGTTGATGGAATTTGTAATTTTCATGAAAAATGAATTTTTGTGGAATTTTCTTTATATTTTCTTTATATTGTTGTCCACTCATACGTCATAAACTCTAGTAGTCTCTTCATCCAGCGGTTCCAACAGCAAAACTTTAAAAATTCATAACTTTTGCATCGATTGTCCGATTTTCTTCAAACTTTCACTGATGTGTTCTACTAATGTTGCTGCTTTCAATCAATCCACATTGCTCTTAGGGTTTACGTTCCCTTTAACCCGTTGAGGACAAGTCCCACGTATATTAGAGCAGGTGTCAATGAGAAATTGTGTGCTGTAGCAAAATCAGTCCGTCCTCAACAGGGCTAAGCAGAGAAGTGTGGAAGGGTCTTTTGTAAGGGGTTTTACCATGTGGCAGCAATATGCTTCAGCTTATACGCAACAGCCTATAAACTGTCAAACGTTTAAAGCGCCATACCAATGACTGATGACGGTCAGAAAATCAAAAATTTGCAAATTCGACTCGGGGTGTATCCTCAAACCTACACGAATCTAGCCAGAAGAGTTTTATCCTTTGATTTCGGCTCAGTATCTGTGATCAAGTGTTCAACAGTAAGACTTAGGTTGTGCCAGAAAGTATCTGTAGGGTATCTGCAATCCTAGAGATTCCAGGGCCTTGACCCTGCATGGGCCCAGAGGCACAACAGACCTCACCAAAATGGATTCCCAAATTTTTTTTTATCTACGCAGCATGCTAGAATTTCAAAATATGGACCACCCTGCAGACTAGGTAAAGTTATCATGGAAAATGATGATTGAAGTGCTAGCCATCAAGGATGAAAATATGAGTTTAATTTTGCAGTTTTAGATGATAAGCTGATTTATTTTGTGTGGGGCAAATAGGAAATCCAAAGCGTGAATTTTTTTTTTTAAATGCTTACATATCGAAGCAGTGAACTATAACTGATATTACTATGCTCACATTAAAAGAAGCAAGAAAGTGTTTTATAAAAAATTAGCAACAAGTGAAGGACTTTAATATGTGTTTAGATTTTTTTTTCTAGGAGAAGTGGGGCATAAACATAACCCTATTTATTGGATAATGAGATGATCACAATTGATAAAAAAATGTGGAGACTGCATTCACTAACTTCTTTGTCTGTTTCTTCTAAGTAGTAAAACTTGTTCCATGAAAAAAATCATGTTTGTCTTTATAATATACTAGAAAGCTTATCTTTATCTAATCATGATAATATTGTTGAAGTCACATTTGATAAAAATTTTCTTTGAAAAAAAAATTATTTACAAATTCTCAAACCTTTAGAGACATTCTTACAGTGAAAAAGAGAGTAGGAAAAACCTCTGTAAACTTTGTAAAGATACATATATTTCTTTTAAACTGTAAAACTCTCAAAATCTGCAGAGATGATAATTACTTAATGACTGCAAGAGAAGAAGATATGAATAATATTATGTCGAGCTACATGCATTCTTTAGTGCAGAGTATTTGTATCCTAAAAAACAAACAAACAATAAAGCAAAAACAAAAACCAATGAGTGGTGACTTTATGTATGCTTACATCCAACAGAGGTTAAGAGACCACACAGATTGAACCTGCCTCTCAGCATCATGTACTTTGGAGGGGATTGTACCTCGGACTACGAACAGACTCACACGGAGATATCCCAGAAGTTCCTGGACATTATCAAGCAGACCGACTTTGCTGACATATGCACCAGGAACAAATTGTGCGCCCCTGAGCACATCCACATCACTTGCGGAGCTGAGAAAACAAGGAGGAGGAGGAGGGACATTGACGGCGAGATGGTGTGGCCAGATGATTCCAAGGAGGGAAACACCACCATCGTTTCCATGGTAACGTGCATCAGCATCATTTTAGCTTGGACTGGGGTTCATGCTCCAATGTCTTTTTGTAAACAAGTTGATACAAATCATTTTTTTTTAATGATACAGGATGATGCATGAATAGTTGTGCAATTATCATCATTCATACTAACTGTAGCTCGAAATCTTTCCGACAAAGTCTTTTATCCTAAAAAAAAAAAATAAAAAAAAAAATGGTTGGTTATGCCAGCTCTTATAAGTATGAATATAAAAATAATGTGATACAGAATTTCAGTTGTGGTATGACATCCAGCCAGCCATATATATAAACCAGATTTCACTCTTGAGTCATTAAATAATCAAACACTATTGTAAACAAAAAGATATTTTATAATTAAGTCAACTGTCAACATCTCTAAGCTTTTGATAAAGTTGTTCTGTTTCTATAAAAAGAACAGTTTGTGGAATGACAGATATAACCAAGATTGAATATCACATGACAAGTTTGACTCTAATTCAGCCATTCAAATTCAACCATAAAAAAGGCAGTAATTCACTTGAAGTTTTCACATACAATGTATGTATTTTTATGTCTCTGCCCTAAAGAATTGCTAGAGGCATGATTGTAATTTCAGTCATGTTTCTAGCATCAAGAAACTACCAGATATGCATAGAGCAATCTAGCTTCTGATGCTGAAAATGATAAGCACATTAAAATTATATGTTAATCGTCTTTGTGAAAATTGAATTTGCAAAACAGAAATAACCTTCCTATAGATATAAAATCCTTTGTAGCACTATTTGACTGACATATGAAATCCAGAATGAGTTTAGTGTCCTTGTTTGTTCCACGTGTAGATACTGGCTGTGTCACAGGGGAACAATGAAGTTGTGGAAAATGAAAAAGTAGAACGTCAGAGGCTGCGAGAATTGAGCCATCACTTGGGGCGCAGGATTGAGGGCTTGATTAACGGGGTCGGTGGAAGACTGGATGACTGGCAGTTGACCACACCCTCTTATTCGCTGCTGTTTGAGGAGCTGTCAGTGGAGTGTGATGATGGCTACATTCCAAATCATGACCAGCTAACATGTGGTGAGCCAGAATTGAGAACGCTGATTGTAAAGTAAAATTGAAATATGGCACGAAGTATAGTGTTAGCCTTTGCCATAACTGCTTTGTTGTTGGTGATCCAAGACTGTAAGTGTACTATGAAGGAGTCACTGCACAAGCAAAATTTTCACTCGACAATGAATGCACAATCAATTTTGGATGAAAAGTCGTAAAGTAAGGACTGGAAGCTTTTCCTTCTCATGCGATTATTTGAAACAGCTGAGTCAGCCAACCTAGTGCTTGACATTTTGTGAAGGTGAAGTACTGGAATGAAAATTATCAAATAATCAAAATGCTCCATTGATTTGAACTTAAACCTAATAATCATATTTTAAAATATTTGATAAATCAATTAATTTCACACATTTGATGAGAAGTAATACATGACATGTTTGAAAATGAGTACAACAGTATACAAATTGATGTATTCATTTAAGTAATTCACTCGCTTTCTTTGATTAAGATAAATGAATGTATTTGGTTTTGGATTGTGTTTCCTCAGTGCAGAAAATGACATGACGGAGGATTGCCTCTAAAAAACTCATGCATAATGTATATTTTGATACATGGAGTAATTTATTTAGTATTTGCTTTTGAATTTACCTCTTTCTTTTCTACTGTATCTTCATGTTTTGTTCTCCTTTTGTATAGTGGCATGTCCAACTGGGCATTACTTCAGGCAGGAATCTGAAGAATGTTTGGAGTGTGAAATGGGGTCTTACCAAGATGAGCAGGCACAGAGCCAGTGCAAGCCTTGTGTGGATGGGACATGGACTAGGGAGACAGGAGCAAGGGCCGTTTCAGATTGTGAAGGTAAGATGATTCTCTGCTGCTTTCATATCCTTTGTGTAAACTCAGTCTCATTTCCAGACACTTTTCAGGTGGGAAGCAACAGACCCAATTCTCTTGCAAAGTCAAGCAGACTTAAAATGAATAGAACTAACCTTGTAAAGCCATTTTCTTACATATTGTAATAAATAGTTGTTTGCTGTTCTTTATTAACAGATTATGTTTGATAAACTTTACAATCAATCACTGCTCTTTGACACATAGATTTTTTTTGTGGCCTTAAAGGGAAGGTAAACCCAAAGAAAAATGTGGATTGAGTGAAAGCAGCAGCATTAGTAGAACACATCAGTGAAAGTTTGAGGAAAATCGGACAATCGATGCAAAAGTTATGAATTTGTAAAGTTTTGGTGTTGGAACCGCTGGATGAGGAGACTACTAGAGGATATGACGTATGAGTGGACAACAATACAAAGAAAATATAAAGGAAATTCAACAAAAATTCACTTTTCTAGAATTATGAAAGAGCAATGGACCAACCGCTTTCAGAAAGCAGGGGGAATAATTGCTACCCTTAACAAATGTCAATATCAAGTTGATGGAATTTGTAATTTTCTTGAAAAATGGAATTTTGCAGTATTTTCTTTATATTTTCTTGGTATTGTTGTCCACACATACGTCATAACCTCTAGTAGTCTCCTCATCCAGCAGTTCCCACACCAAAACTTTAAAAATTCATAACTTTTGCATCGATTGTCCGATTTTCTTCAAACTTTCACTGATGTGTTCTACTAATGTTGCTGCTTTCACTCAATCCACATTGCTCTGGGGTTTATCTTCCCTTTAAGTGTTGTCAGACTGTGTGCTAACAAGCACCAAATAAAATTGCAAAATAAAACAGAAGAAAACTAAATTTGTTTCAAAAAACATGATTGCAGAAGTATGTCCTGACAAGACAAAGAAGAAGAAAGAAAAAATAAAAAACAACCTTCACATTTTCAACCGCAACTCCCTGTCCCATACCCCCACAGTTGTATGCTTGGAGTGTCTGTTTGAGTTTCAGTGCAAAATGTATCCATACTTTATTGTCCCCGCCGAACGAGTTCGAGCAGGGGACTATGAAACGGGCTCCGTACGTGTGTGTGTCCGTGTGTCCGTCCGTGTGTGCGTCCGTGTGTGCGTCCGTGTGTGATCAAAATCTTCAATTTGCTACTTCTCTGTCATTTATGAGCCAATTTTGATTCTGTTTGCTTTATATGATAGCACTACATGGGAGCTTTGAAACTTCTACACAAAATTTCAGTCGTGACCTTTGACCTTGACCTTTGACCTATATTGTACATTTTGCTACAAAATGCTACTCCTTCGCCATTTCTAACCCAATTTCGATTTCGTTTGCTTTATATGATGGCACTAGGTGAGGGCTTCAAAACTTCTACACAGAATTTTGACCTTTGACTTCTTTGACCTTTGACCTTGATTTTTGACCTGTATTGTACATTTTGCTACAAAATGCTACTCCTTCGCCATTTCTAACCCGATTTCGATTCCGTTTGCTTTATGTGATGGCACTAGGTGAGGGCTTCAAAACTTCTACACAGAATTTTGACCTTTGACTTCTTTGACCTTTGACCTTGATTTTTTTGACCTGTATTGTATATTTTGCTACAAAATGCTACTTCTTCGCCATTTCTAACCCGATTTCGATTCCATTTGCTTTATGTGATGGCACTAGGTGAGAGCTTCAAAACTTCTACACAGAATTTTGACCTTTGACTTCTTTGACCTTTGACCTTGATTTTTTGACCTGTATTGTACACTTTGCTACAAAATGCTACTCCTTCGCCATTTCTAACCCGATTTCAATTCTGTTTTCTTTATGTGATGGCACTAGGTGAGGGCTTCAAAACTTCTACACAGAATTTTGACCTTTGACTTCTTTGACCTTTGACCTTGATTTTTGACCTATATTGTACATTGGCTACAAAATGCTACTCCTTCGCCATTTCTAACCCGATTTTGATTCCGTTTGCTTTTTGTGATGGCACTAGGTGAGGGCTTCAAAACTTCTACACAGAATTTTGACCTTTGACTTCTTTGACCTTTGACCTTGATTTTTTACCGATATTGTACATTTTGCTACTAAATGCTACTTCCGGCGGGGACATATTTTACGCACCGCGTAATTTCTACTTTTCCTTGTTTTTCTTTATAGTTGACACCAGTTTGTGTCCTATGTCATGTTTTTTTTTTTGCTTGTGTCCACATAGCAATTGTTTGCATTGATAGCAAGTACTGTAACTGTGATAGTGTGTGGTGCGGAAGTCTTTTCAAAAACTTCACACTTCACTGAACCATTGAGAAAATGAAAACATGCAGATCAGTGTTGTTGGAGATAGTAGTTTTTGTTGAAATTACTCTGTAAAATTATAATCAAGTGATGCTCACTAAAAACTGGCTGTGTTCAAATGATAGCAATCATGTGAAAGTTCCTCTATATGTGAATTGGCATAAAAAGAAGAAAAAAAAAAAGAATGAAAGAAAGAAAAAGAAGCAGTGAAGTGGTAGCTTCCATGCTTTAGTCAGTATATGCTTTGATTCCATTCCCACATTACAGTCCAGTGCGAAAAGGGATACTACTCTGCCTCTGGATTCGTTCCCTGCACCCCATGTGAAGTGGGCCAGTATCAGCCATTCAGGGGACAGACGGGATGCCTCTCCTGTCCCGCGGGAAACACGTCCATTCCCGGAGCGATCTCGTCACAGGATTGTTGAGGTGTGTCTCGATCGGATCCTCCATGTCTTCACATTGCAAGCATGCCTCTCCTTTCTCCACTACTTATTATATTCATAACTTGAAGAGTTTGTTCGCAAAAACCGATAAGTCCATATTTGTCAAATGGAGATATTTGCGATTAAAGGTCAACAAAAACAAAGAGAATAATAAGAAAATTTTTGCTTCTTTTGACCATAACTTCAAAAATGTGCCTTTATATGTAGTGACCAATATATCATTTAAAAGGTATTATTTTGTACTTTATGACAGAGACCGTACTTCAATATCTTAAAAAATGGACTTATCGGTTTTTGCGAACAAACTCTTCACTTGTTGTTTGTGGCTGTAAAAGTGTGATCTGTTCCTATCCATTTGTTTGTTTGTGTATTTGGCTGGTAATTTGTTGATGCATGAACACAGGGACAATGCAGGAATGAATGAAAATTAACCCCCACTACTGTCTGAGCTGTGCAATTGGCACATATTGAGTGACAATTGAATGGCAATTGGCACATAAAATGCCACATATCGTTTACACACTGCCCAAATCCCTGACAAAGAAAGGGTTGATTTTACCCATGTAATTTAGTAATCTTGTTAGACAAACAAGGTATATACAGCAAAGAAAATGACAACAAAATAACAGTCTGACATTCTTACTACTACAGTGCACTCCCGTTATAACGAACACGGTTATAACGAAATTTCCTTTCACATTAACGAGGTAAAAATTCAGACCTCGACATCATCAGCTCTATGTTTTTTATTGTTTATTTGTTCCGGTATAACAAAATTTCGATATAACGAAAGAAAACAGCCTGTCCCGAGGACTTCGTTTTAACGGGAGTCCACGGTACTACTACAATGTCCTACCCAGGATGAACTGAAGTGAATTGCTCTGCAACCACTGTGCAATATTTATCCTGATATTTAATTGAAGAGGATTTAGAAAGCTGTAGCTCTACTAGTGAACAAAGTTCTTCACCATTTGATAGTATATAATCACTCAGAGTGAATAGTATACACTGTCGGTCCAGATTTGTGACATTCATGAAGGGCTCTTGAGTATACAGTGGACTCCCGTTATAATGAAGTCTCCAGGACCGGCATTTTTCTTTTGTTATATTGAAATTTCGTTATAACCGAACATATAAACAATAGAAATACATTGTACATAGAATGGATAATGTTGCGGTCTGATTTTTTACTTCGTTGTAGCTGGAATTTTGTTATAACCGTGTTCGTTATAACGGGAGTGCACTGTACTAAAAAATCTCCGCAAAAAGAAACTAAGCTGTAATGATTGTAAACTGCCAATAATTGCAGTGTACAATGACCACAAAGGTATAATTTTATGTAATGGAGCCCCAGATCTTTCTTGAGTATGATTCATTCCACTTTGTTTTTTTCTTTTCTCTCTCTCTCCCTCATCTCTCCCTCTCCACCCCCCCCCCCCCTTCCTATACAGAGCCTGCCTAATCTGACCGTTCATCACAGTGGATTATGAACGGCATGGATGAAAGTTGTATGATCCTTCGTCTTCAATGACCAAGTGAAAAGCAATGTTTTGATGAAACCATGAACTATCTAGAAAATCAGAAAAAAAAGGATGGTCATTCTTTTGGCTGTAAATATCTATGCTGGTAATGTTGAGACGAAAAAAAAAATGAGCAGAAATTATCATGTCAACAACAAGGCATTTTTTAACTATACCACTTAGTTTGATAATTTGTATTACACTTTGTGACATAATTATGTCATTACTTTAATGCTTTGTGTCATTCTAATCACTCTGAGTGAGTTTAGTGAAGCACATGAATGCCATTTATTGACAGTCTGCCTGGGCTACAAAAGTTTTGGAATCTCTTTGAACCCTTGATGGAAAAAAAAAATCGTATACATGCTTTAAAAAAGAAAATCCAGTGTATCTACTAATTATTATGATGTTTTGTAGAATGCTTGTAAGATATATGTGTATTGTGAATGAAGTCATTTGTATTACTGAATATGTTATCTGCTGTTTTTTGTTGTTTTATGGGGGGTTGTAACATTATCAGAATGCATATTACAGCTGTGGTGCATGCATGATTATTATCATTGTTTAAAATTGTATTATTGGGATTAGAAGTCTTCTCACATAAAGCATGTTTACTTCTCAAGTGCCCAATTATTTACACCTTGACTGACACTGTTCTTTGGTATAATTGAATGAAGACTTCATGCTATATCAAAAGCTGTGCATTGTTGTAAAACATGATATATTTGCGGCATGAATATTTTGCAAATTGGAGCCGACGGCCTTTCTCGTGGCATGAAATTTTCACGAATTGCCACTTGCAATCATTGCATGTCGTGTAGACAAGGGCTTTCGTGTGCCCTTTTAATTTCGTGAATCTTATTGCTATTAAAATGCACGCAAACATTCCTCGTTTTACAGTACAGTGTATTGTAAGTATTTATGAGAGAATAAAAACATGAAGTTACATAAAAGCTGGTGCTATACTCATTATTATCTGTGCACTAATCTGTGATTATTATGTTGTCATTACAAAAACCTACAAACATAACAGACATCTTTCCCATGGTCACGATGTAGCAGAATTTATCTTATAGTCAAGCTTCTTTACCCTGTTGTCTTCTTTGCTGTGCTGAAAATCCACTGACATGCTCAGTCCTGAAACAGAACATCAGTAGATATACTGTAGATTATGCAATTTCTTTTGTTATGACAAATGTTGTTGTTCACATGCAAGTGGAAAGCTCAAACATAGCGATTTATAATTCCTTCATATTTTCAAATGAGAATTGGGCCTATTGTTGATAGCAATCACATTCAATGTAATTTAGGTAAAGATTTATGTCCTCATGAATATCCTACTGGCTTGTTGGTACATATAGAGTATTGAATAAAAACAAACAAACAAAAACAAAAACTCCTGTCAGTGATGTAAAAACCAAGACCCGCTTCCTGTATGAGTCATTACTACAAGAAGAAAAAAAAAAAGTGTGTCAGGCCATCAGGTCCATATAATCCAGTAATATGTATTTTATTACTGTACAAATTTAATGGGAGCTTGAATGTGCAGCAAGAAGGCACCTTGTTGTAACTAGCCAAGGTGTCATCTCGCTGGTCACGTAGGTTTCTGCGGAATTTATTTAGAATTAATTTTGTCTAA
This sequence comes from Diadema setosum, assembly GCA_033980235.1. NCBI lineage: Eukaryota > Metazoa > Echinodermata > Echinoidea > Diadematoida > Diadematidae > Diadema > Diadema setosum. The sequence continues at coordinate 33,394,307 of CM067075.1, read as the reverse complement.
TAAATGGATGATTGCAGACCTCTTGTTTTGCCCAACCTCATACAACAGTATTATGTATCACCTTCAGATGAATGCCGTTGTCTTTAAGAGTAGCAACCTGTTCTCACATGTACTGAATTTTTCTTTGAACAATATGGATTTTTCATGAAATAAATAATCACATATGACAAACTTATCACGAATTCCACAAGATTTTTTGCTGTTTTCAATTTTAGTAGGCCGTATCAAGTTTTGTGTTATATGTTGAATTTGAAGAGTTACTACAATTCCCATATAAAAGCTGCCAGCTTTCCTTTTGAACAGTATTCCTCATATTTAATGTCAAAATAAAAGATGCACACACTAACCCCTCCCTCCCCAATAAAGAAAGGGAAACAATAACAATAATATAAGGTAAAGAAAGAAAATGAATAAATAAGTAATTAATTGAATAATCAAATGAATGATTAGATAAATAAAAATACTTTAAAGCATATGGACATACTAGCTCTTTAATTGTACATAGCTCAAAGCAGAATGCACACAATACAACTCATGGTGTCTGACTTTCTGACTAAAAAGGGTACAATATGTCAGTGTGTGTCCAAGAGTATGGGTGTTTGAGACATTGTAAAGAGTGATGCGATAGAGAGGTCAGTACTTTCACATCTATACAAGACTATCTGCAGAATGTTTTCAGGTTTGGAGGGGGGGGGGGGGGGGTGTTTGCAAGACCGGAGGTCAAGGTCATTAGTACCCCCACCCCATCCCCTTAGAAGGGAAGAACTTAACGGAAACCCGGTAAAGCTCAAAGAACAATGGATTGAGTGAAAGTAGCAACATTAGTAGAACACATCAGTGAAAGTTTGAGGAAAATCAGACAATCGATGAAAAAGTTATGAATTTTTAAAGTTTTGGTGTTGGAACCACTGGATCAAGAGACTACTAGAGTTCATGACGATTGTGTGGACAGCAATAAAAAGAAAATATAAAGAACATTCAACATGCTTTCTTTTTTCTAGCGTAATGAAAGAGCACTTGACTAACTGCTTTCAGAAAGCAGGGGGAATTATTACTACCCTTAATAGACCCTATGTTAGTATCAAGTTGATGGAATGTGTAATTTTCATGAAAAATTAGCTTTTGTGAGATTTTTGTGATACAGATTATATACATACAGTAAAATCAGAAAAAAAGCTTTTTGTTGAATTCTAGGTTTAAAAAAAAAACATTTACAAAACCCCTTCAAAAGAAAGTGAAAATGAGCATTCTAAACTAAAAAATGAAGCAAGTCGGCATACAAAATGACAGTTTAGAGTGTTCTTTTTCACTCACTTTTCATTTCATTTCATTTCATTTCATTTTATTTTTATTCTTCTCCTCTTTCCAACAGAACATAACACAGTATAAATTAGGAATCATATCACAATCGTGTACATACATCTTGCAAATGATATCAAATGATACAATAATAAAGTTACATGCATGTTTACGCAAAAAATACAAGGTTATATTTCAGTTGAAAAAAAAAAAGAACTGAGAGGTCCACTAAAAAGCAAGCTTGTAGATTGTGAACCCCTCAAGAAAAATCTAATGAAATACTTATTTGCATATGCTTAGCACAAGTATAATTTAAGACAAGACGGAACAAAATAGGAGACACACAGCAACATGACAGGACTCAACAAAATAGATGGAAAAATGGAAGGAAGGAAGGAAAGAAGAAAGAGAATGCCTACACGCTGATCAAGGAAACGAAAGAGGGAAACGAAAGAGGAAATTGAAGAGGGAAATGAAGAGGTGCTTCAAACAGCTGGTGGCTGCATACAGCCGTGCAGAGATTATGATGGCTATTTCATTACAATAAATTCAGAGATTAATTGATTGATGGTTGGATGATGAACCCTGTGGTTGTTGGGACTTGGTTAATAAAAGCGAAAAATCAGAGAGGGTTTAACAGAAAGGATTTCAACTTCCGCTTAAAAGAATACAAAGAAGGAGAATTTTTCATTTCGCAACTTAATGAATTCCAGAATCTAGGGCCTGTGTATATAAATATATTCTGAGCCAATAATGTTCTCAGGAGGGGTAAATGAAACTCAGAAGATTGCCTGGTGGGATAATTATGGAAAAACTGATTCCTTGTAAACATTGAATTGAATATACAGGGAAGTGCATTTGCGTTGAAATTAAACATAAACTGTCCAAGTTGAAAAAAGTACAAATCTTTAATTTTTAAAATCTTATATTTAGTGAATAATGGATCTGTATGGGCCACAAATAACACGAAGTGCCCTTTTTTGTAATAACAGTAGTCTATCTAATAAAGTTTGATGAGCACTACCCCATGCTAAAAGACCGTAATTAAGATAAGGTAAAATTAAAGAGAAATACAACGTCAGCAAAGAAGACAATGGAATATGAAACTTAAGTCTATTAATGATACCAATATTACGTGAAATTATTGTACTAATGTTAATAATATGTGGCCTCCATGATAATTTATCGTCTACTGTAATCCCAAGGAATTTTATATGAGATACGCGTTCTAATAGGGTCTCATCAAAAATAATCTCTTTACGTAAGGCTTCTATAGAGTTGCTAAATAACATATATTTAGTTTTCAAAAGATTAAGAGATAATTTATTAGCTCTTATCCACTGGGTCACTTTTTTCAATTCGGAATTAACAATGTGCACATGTTTATCTGGATTTTGATGTGAAAAGAAAATATTTGAATCATCAGCAAAAAGTATAAATGACAACACGTCGGATGATCTGCAAAAATCATTAATATAAATGATAAAAAGTAAAGGTCCTAATAAGCTACCCTGTGGGACGCCGCACTTAATGAATTCGAGACTTGAAACGTTCCCGTTCAGAGATCCGTATTGTTTGCGGTTTTGCAAGTAGCTCCTGAACCACTCCAAGGCCTTCCCCCTTATTCCATAATGAGACAACTTGTGAAGTAAAATTTCATGATTTATTGTATCGAAGGCCTTGGAGAAGTCCAGGAATATACCAATAAGATGAGAATGATTATCAATAGTATGCGCTGCGTGATCGATAAACTTCAAAAGGGCATGAATGGTACTGTGTTTCTGACGAAACCCAAATTGAGAATTTGTAAAAACATTATGAAAAGTTAAAGAATTAATCGTTCTTTTAAACATCAATTTTCCAAAATTTTAGATAAAGATGAAAGCAAAGAAATGGGCCTGTAATTACTCATATCAGAACCATCTCCTTTTTTGAATAAAGGGAAAACCTTGGCTATTTTCATAAAATCAGGAAAAACACATGATATAGATCTATTAAAAATATGTGAAAGTGGATCAGCGATTGAAAATATAATTCCCTTTAAGATAAAATTACTTATGTCATCGTAACCAGTACTTCGCTTGTCATTCATTGCAGTAACAATATCAATAATTTCATATTTCGTAATTGGAACAAAAAAAAAATAGAACTTGAGTTAGATTGACCTAAAAATATTGAAAATGCTTATTTGACTGTGGTACCTTTTTGCCAAATTCTCCCCAATCATTGAAAAATAAGAATTAAATATATTAGCTATTTCACTTAAATCTTCATATATTTAGTTATCATATCTTATTTTTGTAATATTTGATTTCTTTTTTGATTATATTCATGGCCTGGTTCAAAATCTTCCATGTATTCTTCATATCATGTCTATATTTTTCTAACTGAAACATATAATATTTCCTCTTTTCCAACCGTATAATCTTGGTTAAAGTATTTCTATAGGAAGTGTATTTTTCTTTTGACTTCTCAGTTTTTTCATTTTTAATTTATAATATAACCTATTTTTCCTGTTAATTGAACGACGAAGAGATTTTGATATCCATGGAAATCTGGGGGATGTTTTATAATCAACTAACTTATCTTTTGATTTAGGTATATATTCATCTAAATGATTATTAATTATCCCTGAAAAATTATTAAATGATATATTAACATCATCACTATCATAAACACTAGACCAATCAGCCCTATCTAAGCTAGCACCAAGGCTAGCCAAATTTTCTGGTGTAGCTCTTCGTCTGGTTGGAGAAAAACCAAACTTATTAACCGAATACCCGATATCAAAACATGCTATAATAGGGAAATGATCGGACATATCGGATAAAATTATAGAAGAGTTTAACATTTGCAAAACATTAGTGAAAATATTATCAAGAAGGGTGGCGAAATGATTTGTAACGCGTGTGGGTTTCGAAATCAATGGCAAAAATGAGGCTGACAAAAATATTTCAAAAAATTCTTGTGACGTATTATCATCAGTTTTAATCAAATCAATATTAAAGTCACCCATTATAAAAATATTTTTATGAAACAAAAGGGGATTTTTTAATAAATTCATAATACAACCCAAAAAATCTTTAGGATTAGAACTTGGGGGTCTATAAACAATACCAACAATAATGCTTTTACTTTGCGGAATGGAAATTTCCACAAACAAAGACTCTATACTATCATTTATTATTTCTAATTCATCACAAACAGTAAACTCAAATTTCTGTGATAAATAAAAAGCAACCCCACCGCCCGTCCTATTCACTCTATTATTAACGATTAACTCATATCCATTTAATGCATATGGTAAATTAATATCAGAAGATAACCATGTTTCAGTTAAACCTATTACAGAAAGCTCAAAGTACCACCATTGATACACTGTACTAAGAATTTAATAGAATTGTAATGACAGAGCCTGGATACGTACAGGTCTCTTCTGTGATGAGCTCAAATAATAAATTGCACTATATGCAGGGGCGGATCCAGGAATTCCGTAAAGAGGAGCGCGTTTGCAAAATTAAAGGGGGTGCACGCATCCTCCCATTTTTCTTTTTATTTCTTTTGTTTCAACTAAAAAATAAAGGGGGCGTACGCTCGGTGCGGTCCTCCCTTGATCCGGCACTGCTACTTCAATAAAATTGTAATGACAATTGGATGTCCCTACGGGCCTCTAGTGCAATGTACCGGTGATATTTTCTTGAGTTCTTCAGGCGAAATCCGATGATAGCTCTATACCTATGGGCCTGTGGACATAGCTGATAAATTACTAATGTTAAATCGTGAAATGATTCCTTAGTTTACTGAGATGAGCTCTAGGTATCAACCTTGATACATTTTTCTGAGAACCTCGATCAAACTGTGATAACAGCTAATACGTATCATTAGTGATAATCTGTGACGTGATGCTTTAAGCTACTGAGATGATCTCAAGATATTAACCTTGTTGAATTTTACAGAGCACTTTAGTCGAACTCTGATGACAGCAGAATATGCCTACGGGGCTCTAGACATAACTTTTGGGTTACTTCAACTGTGAACCGGTGCATTTAATATAATAGTCAAGTGTGACAATTTTCAAGTTCAAGTTCAAGTTAATTTATTTCATTTCCACCAAAATAATTAGGAATGCAATAAAATGTCCGCATGTACAGATAATCTCAAATCATAATCACAATCATATCAAATCGTAATGATAACACAGATAATCTCAAAGTATCACCGGTGATAATTCATGCTCAAAGTACTATAGTCAAACTGAGATGACAGTATACGGGTCCTAAGTTATCGATGATAATGATAATTAATGTTTACTACTTTTCACCTGGATCCTTACTTACTTTCTATCTCCGTTACCGCTACGCTCTCACTTTCAAGCTTGTGATGACAGCTAGATATACGGGCCTATAGTGAGATGAGCGCAAGTAAGTATTACCCGTGATACATGCTAAGTCGTACTATAATAACAGCTGAATGTGATTACGGGCCTCTGAAATAGTGGGGGTTTTCGGTTTACAGTATACACGGTATATTGAGAGTGTGTCTTACATTTTTTTTAATTGCTTGTCATAAACAGTTTTCTGTGTATAACAGTTGCTAATGTTGCTGTTGTTGTTTTACTCTGACACCAACTTTTCAGAATATCACACGGAAGAGGGCCCGGGTCTTCGTTTCCAGCAGGAAGGCATGCCACAGCTGACATTGCAAGAGATCGGTTGGGGAATACAGCAGTGTGTATGGTGGCTGTCAATGTTGTCGGTATGCGTTGATTATCTATTTTATACATGGAAAGCCAAAACTCGCATTTTCGTGTGTACTTTTATAACTTCTTTAGCGAAAGTTTCTGCAAATCTGACGAACAGGGAAGATGAATTATATCCCCAAACTTTAAGAATTCTCAAGCTTCTCACTAAGAAGCTAGACAATTTACAGAGGTAACAAATTAAGAGTTTCCCATTATGGTGATACTTTTTGAGCGCCCTTCCTATGTGAAAGCCAGCGCGATTCCTGATATACTCACTGTGTCTAAGGAAACGAACAAATTGTTTTCTCTTACCAAAGAAAACAGTAATATGAATGCACTTTCTGTCTTTTTTTTTATCCTTTTATATCAATTTCTCTTCTCCTCTATCCCTTTCCTCTTCCTAGCTCTATACTTTGCATTCCTGCCTTCTCTTCTCTTTGTCTTCATCTCATACCCATCTTTTTTTTTCTTACTCTCCTATTTGTCCACTCATTATAATACCTCTTCTTCCCAATTATATGTCATTCCTCTGCAACAAGAATATTTCGTGAACATGATAAAATACGCGTATTCTGGAGAATAGTCATAAATTTTCTTCAGTTGAATGTGATTTGTGCATGATACAATATCATCTGAGGTCACAATATTCAAGCTATAAATGCTAACTGGAAATCATTGTCTTGCGTGGTATCACATTTCCTTGATACAGCATTTTGATTTCAAATTTCTTGGTAATGTGCAACTTGACATGACATTATGCAAAGTTACGTTTGATTTTGTAATGCTGAAACAATAAATCCGATCGAATCAAACCAAATCATGTCATGAATTTTGCTTCCTTTATCTCGAGGAAAATTGTTGTCGAATAAGAGTGCACGATTACAGTGACTGTGACGTGGAAAGCGGATTTAGTTTGTTGAAAAAGCTCAGCGTGACAGATTTTGGGACCATCAACGAATTAACTCCCTATATAGGCGCCAATCAAAACCGACAGAAAATCTAACCTGGAATCGAGCAGGAAGACCGCGTATTTATTTAGCACCACAAATTTGGCCCACTCGCAGGCAAGAAACTTCCGAAGCTTTCAAACTCAGGAAGAATGCAGGTGTTGTTTTCGTTTATGTTATGTTTCGAATTTCGATCTGTGATTAGTTTGGTGGGCCTGAAGACTTATAGCTTACGAGACATTACATCACAGTCAGTCCGCAGCACCCGATAATTCGCTCGTATTCATTCAACTCGTATGCAAGCCCGCTCTAGGCTTGCATACGTAATGAGCTGCGTAAGGGGATTTTGTCCTTGGGCTTTCGGCAACAAAAATACACCTTATGTTCACAAATTTGGTATCAAATTCAAGGAAAATATGTAAACTATCGTCACATGTTACTCAAATTATTGTAAATGAAAAATATCATGGCGTAATTTGAGTTTGAAAAATGATGAAAAAAGTAATTTGTGCAGTATACGTTCAAGACGTCAAAAAAATACCAAATTCACCTTGCGCCTCAATGAAAATGCTTTATTTGGTAGTCCATCTCCTAATCTTTGTATCCATGTAAGTATCTTGACAATTTGTTGCTTAATCCGGTCAGGAACCAGTAAAATATACATCGATGTCAGTGCTGATTAGCTTGAAACCGTGCAAGCTCAAGAGTAAGCTCTCTCATTGGACAGCGCTTGCATTCGGCGCTTGCATTACGTCATTACGCAGCTACATAACGGTTTCATGCCACTTGCGGTTTCTTGGCACGCGTGTAGTTCAAGCGCTGAATGCAAGCACTGTCCAATGAGAGAGCTCTTTCGCGCCACTGTACACTTCGTATGGAGCATACTTCCGGCTTAGGAGTGAATTTTACAGACATTTCAAAACGGAAAAACTAGTATAAATCATGCTTGCGTCTCCTTGACTCCAATATTATGATGAGCATCTAAGTTTCCTCTCTACGAAAAAGCCAAAATCAGAAACAACAGTTTCTTAATCCGGTCAGGAACCAAAAAAGAACTTTAGACGACAAAATCTTCCGTGAAAAGCAGGTAAAATTTACGCAAATTCAACTGATTATATAGTCATGATAAGATCCGATGTTATACGCAAATTTAGTATCAAAATAAAGATAAAAGTCTGGAGAACAATTTACCGTGACTTGTAGCCATGACGAATGTATTTACAAGTCGCTACACTGTAAAAACTATAGCCCTATCAAAGTCTCGCAAAATCTCGCACGACGAGACACCTTTCGAACGCAAAGATCGTCAACGAGAGTGCTGAATAAATCTTGCCGGATCGGCTCATTAGCATACGTGCTGCGGACTGACTGATCAGTTGTCCTCAATATTTCATTCAACCGCTGTACATAATTTTTAAATCTTTATCATTCTATTTGAGTTTTCGTGACCGAAGGTATGGGATTTCAAAATTTTAACAGACACTGGCTAGATATAGCACGATGCGGTAGGTATACATGATCATTATTTTTTCCAAACGTAAAGCCTGAACTACAACACTTTAGAGACGTGCAGCTTTCCCTCCTGAACCTACTGAAGTTTTTGTTTGTTTGTTTGTTTGTTTGTTTACCTCAAGATACAGGTATACCGCCTTCATTTACTTTATACATATTGTTATTTCAAGTATTTGATTTAAGATAGGATACGTTACCCTTCCAATTTTCCAATATCATTTAGACCTGGGAACCTTTGAATATAGTGTAGACTGTAGACTGTTTATTCTTTGTTGTTGTTGTTGTTTTTGTTATTGTTGTTTTTGTTTTCATCAGAGAAATGATATTGAAAATAATGGATCGATGAATATGGCTAGAGACGCACTAGGAAGTTGAGGCTGGTCTTGATGCTTGTGTGTGTGTATGCGCGTATGTGTGTGTGTATGTGTGTGTGTGTGTGGAGGGGGGGGGGGCTTGGTAACTGAGAAGATTGAATGGCAAAGTATACTAGTACTTTTGGAAACGGAAATATTTGAACTCAGAGCTACCAAAGAGGGAAATACCAACGTTTATCCCCCTTGAAGGCGTGAGGATGCAACGATTGGAAATTACCATCTTAATTACCAACTGGTATTGATATACGGTTACTGTAACCTATTCGGTGTGAGGATGTACAGGTCAAGGCTTCAACATCACTCAATAGTCTGTTTCCGCACACTGGCTCTGCACACTTCCATGCGCACCAATCTATTATCTTGCTATAACGGCAAATAGCAGTATATCAATAGCCGCTATTAACCCCTTGATTTTCATCGTTTTCCGCTGGAGCGAGTGGAATAGCGCCACCTTCAGAGAAGTAATAATATTGTCACAATGTAAAGAATTGTTACTTGTTTCCTTTTACAGAGTGTGGAAGGACGGGGCACTGTGGAAAGTGACGGTAAATGAAGGTTTTCTGGATTAACGAATGCAATACTGCTGTTTTCTTTTTTTCCTTCTGCGTGGTGCGAAGAAAGTGCGTCGTTCTGTCCAAATCGTCATGATGAATCAGTTGACTTTTACTATAGTCTCCTTTACTTCTTGGCTGATAAACAATGTGGTGGGATGCACGGATTGATGGATGGATAAAACGACGGTCCGACAGAATATCGGATGTAGGCCCCTATAGAGACAGTAGATTATGATAAGAATGATGTAGGCCCTACATCCCACAGGTGAAGTTAACTTGACAGCCTTAATGCGATATAGTATTCAAGAAACACTGCTGACCATTGCTACATAATGATCTTAGGTTGTGAAGCATGGTAGAAAATAATGTTTGTTTGTCTTTTGCTCATTTGATTGTACATTGAGTTGAGTTGATATTATGTACCACATGTTATTGTAATACACTGGTACCCCTCTGTACCATTTGTGAATGTACTTGTAAATACTGTATATAATTCGTTTGTTTGTTTGTTTTTGTGAAGGTCACCTACTGTTTGTTTTTACCTGAAAGTTTATGTATGCATTTGTATCATTGTATACAGGGCTTCCTTGAAAAGCAGGTCTGCTGGCTGTCAGCAGAACTGAACAGAATGTCCCTGTTTAAAGATGTTGTGAATAAATAAATAAATAAATAAATAAATAAATATTCTTAAAAAAGCAAAACAAATATTTTGTATATAGTCTCGTGTTGCAACTTGCAATATTCACGACTGGAAACACATTTTACTGCACATTCGCAGGAAAAAAAAATGTGATCAACAAGGAATGTATTACATCTGTATCAGGCCTGTTATAATCAATAGTCGAGTGGGGTTACAGTTCGCTATGCCGAAGGTTCGTTGAAAACAAGCAATGTCGCTCGTGATACAAAAAAAAAAAAAAAATGAAGAAAACGAGACATTCGAATTATTATCAAAGCATGATTTTGAGTGCCTTTCTGTGTAGTAAGATAGTGGTCCAGCATCAGTGAAATTTAAGATGGGGGGGGGGGGGGGGGTGAGGGGAGGGGAGGGGTAGGGAGAGGTGGCGGCTACGAACATGCCAACGAAGAAAATTGCTGGATATCGCCCGGGTAGCACAAGTTGTGTGGTGATTGGCGTCATATGAATGGCGGACAATGACCGCATTAAGGAGGAAGTTTTGCTCTAGTCATGACCACTGGAACAAGAAAGAGGAAACGGTACATGCAGAGATGAAAGTTTAAGGAAGTCTTCGAAGTGAACTGTAAATGCAACGATCAAGTTTGAGGAAGTCTTCGAAGTGAACTGCATCCAAATGATGAATAGTATACTATTCATCATTTGGATGCAGTTCACTTCGAAGACTTCCTCAAACTTGATCGTTGCATTTACAGTTCACTTCGAAGACTTCCTTAAACTTACCAGCGTTTCTGGATTTTTTTTTTTTTTGCGTTTCTTTTTTGTTCGGTTGAGTTAAAACTATCGATAGACTTTCCTTATAGTACAGGTATAGTACAGGTATCAGAGGTTTAAAGTCGAAGACCCATGAGGAAAACAAGGTTTTATAATTCTTCCTTAAATTAGTAAAAACTTCTCAAAGCATAATTTAAAGTGATTCAGCTTTCTGTTTTGTAATGCCGATGTTGCTAATTAGAGAGGAAGGAAATGTAAATGATATCGCATTAAATCAGTTTGAAATTGTTATGTATACTTTATCATTATACATGTTATAATAAAAACAGACAGATGCCATATAAAAATCATTCTCAAAGGGCCTGTACTATGTGCTTGCATTGTCAAATTATTTGCAGTTCACTCTCGGGGTCCAATAAATGGTTTGATTGAATTGATAACAATGAAAATCACGAGCACTATTATACATTTTGCATGCATTTTATGTTAAATGCAACGGCGCTTTGTTTATTTCCCTCCTACAGTGTCAGTAAAGTTTATGCCATTGTTTCAAGTTAGTGATGTGAAGTTCATGTTATGATTTTGAAATCAGACAAATTTAATATCATTTAGAAACTCCTGGAAAACTATGAATGTAAGATGGCAGTAACTCGAATGAGGTTGTCCGACCAAAGCTTAGTTTCATTATGCGTACGATATTATTGTATCATGTTTAACTGAGGGAAATGAATAGATATAATTAAGGCTGTCGTATCTTCAAGCTACATGCTTATTTGACGACAGTCTTCTGCATTTACACTCCCAATAGGTTATGTGCCATAATTCAGTCTGATCATTTGATTCACTTTATCCCAAGTGGATCCCAATTGACTTTCTCTCTTATTCTTTTCTTTAATCTGTACACGTATATATCTTAGTTTTATATTCGGATGTACACACTGTATGTTCTATTGTCTTGTCAGCAAAAAGAAATGACTGTATTTCATTCGTAATATAAAATATATTCGATGCAGAAATTCCTTATAAGTTCATTTGTATTTGAATTTGAATTTGGAAAAAAAAAAACAGCTTGCAAAAGTTAATGCACCTTTACGAAGTGTTATCTCTGTGGAGGGCCAGCAGCACCGGTTTTTGTTTTGTTTGTTGTCTTGTTTTGTTATGTATTGTGTATGTGTGTGTGTGTGTGTGTGTGTGTGTGTGTGTGCATGTGTGTGTGTTGGGTGCAAATGCATGGGGTTCAAACTGTTCTTTCAGTTCAGAAATCTAACAGTGGGACATAATCCCCTGAAGAAAAATGACGTGAGACTACAATACTCTCTCTTCTCTCACATCCATCTCGTTTGTTTCATCGTTCTGCAGTTATCCTCTGTCCGTCAACCCCCTCAAACCCCGCTCACGGATCGGTAGGCTGTTCGAACTCGAGGAGAGTTGGGTCGCGATGTACGTACGCGTGCGCCACGAGCTATCGCTTAGTTGGTGGGTCCTCGGTGCGGACCTGCACCCGCAGAGGCAACTCGGCTTCGTGGAGCGGTTCAGCACCACGATGCGAAGGTAAGTAATGTAAATTTCAGACTACTGACACCAGTGTTTAACGATCATGCAGTGGCGTAATTACGGGGGGGGGGGGGGGCACGTGCCCCCCCCCCCCCCTCCGCTGGTTAAAAAAAAAATGGTAATTCAAGGGTTAGCATACTGCTTTTGAAATCGACATAAAAGGGTTAACAAGAAATAAGATATTTTTCTAAGACTCCTATTACCATAATTAAAGAGGTATATAGTGTGAAACATTATTCAGAAAGCCCGGAGCCGACAGAAGATTGTGATTCAGCGTGATTCCTGGTTGGCATTCTGAATATAAGCAGGATGTGCGCAGTGTACACACATCCGAACGGCAAAAAGAGTCGCTGCAATGTCGGGCAATGTGATGTAATGTACGTACCGGGCGCCCCCCCCCCCCCCCCCCCCTCTTGATATTCCAAAGCGAAAAAAAATATATATATAGCTACAAACGGCAGCTTTGGACTGTAAAATGTCAAAATTTTTCTAAGCTCGCTCGCTCAGCTCGCTCGCATTTAATCGCTATGCCATTCCCCTGATGTTGCTGCCAGCAGTGTAGCAGGGAGGTGAGTCACCTCCCTGCTGCCAGTAATTGCCAGCAATTGCGCCCGGTGCGCCCCCCTTTAATTTCCAAAGCGAAAAGTATAGCTACAAACGGCAGTTGTTGGACTCTAAAATGTCAAAATTTTCGAACTCGCTCGCTCCGCCCACTCGCATTTAATCGTTATTCCATTCTCCTGATGTTACTGCCAGTAATTGCCAGCAGTTTTGCCCTTTGCGCCCCTTTTAATTTCCAAAGCGAAAAAAATATAGGTACAAATGGCAGTTTGGGGTCTGTAAAATGTCAAAATTTTCAAGCTCGCTCGCTTTGCTCGCTCGCACTTAATATTTATGCCATTTTCCTGATGTTGCTGCCAATAATTGCCAGCAGTTGCACCCTCTGCGCCCTCTCCTTAATTTCCAAAGCGAAAAAATATAGGTACAAACGGCAGTTTGGGGACTGTAAAATATCAAAATTTTCAAGCTCGCTCGCATCTATCGTTATGCCATTTTCCTGATGTTGTTGCCGGTGATTGCCAGCAGTTGTGCGCGGTGCGGCCCCCCCCCCCACCCCCTCCTTAATTTCCAAAGCGAAAAAAATATAGGTACAAACGGCAGTTTTTGGACTGTGAAATGTCAAAATTTTCAAGCTCACTCGCTTCGCTCGCTCGCATTCAATCGTTATGCCATTCTCCTGATGTTGCTGCCAGTGACTGCCAGCAGTTGCTCCCGGTGCGCCCCCCCCCCCCCCCCCCGTATGCTTAATTTCCAAAGCGAAAAAAAATATATATATAAGTACAACGGCAGTTTGGGGACTGTAAAATGTCAAATTTTTCAAACTCGCTCGCTTCGCTCGCTCGCATTTAATCGTTATGCCATTCTCCTGATGTTGCTGCCAATAATTGCCAGCAGTTGCGCCCCCGTGAGCCCCCCTTATTTTCCAAAGCGAAAAATATAAGTACAACGGCAGTTTGGGACTGTAAAAGGTCAAATATTTCAAGCTCGCTCGCTCCGCTCGCTCGCATTTAATTGTTATGTAATTCTCCTCTCCTGATGTTGCTACCAGTAATTTGTCGTTTCACACCGTCATTCCATAATCCATGTAAATGAAAATTCCACGAGGTGCCCACCTCCCCCCCCCCCAAATGTCATGACCCACGGATACGCCGCTGTTCACGATGGAATTCCATTTCCGGATATTTTTGTAAACTTAATTTTCGCGCGCGAACAATCGATATAGTTTGGGGCCTACCAACGAATCAGACTCCACGCTTTATGGTGAAGATGCGGGTTATATGCACTCATAAAATTTATATTAATACTACTTGGTAATGGCTTTTCGAAATTGTCTCTTGATTTTTAGTTTGTGTCCGAATAATTATGAACAAGTTTCTGGCTTTTAATTCAAGATAATTGTGCTATCATGACATTCACCTGTAATATACAAAATCACTTCATGATACAATAAATGTATTATTATCATCTCATTAATTTTACCATTTATACTACAACGAATATAGTAACGAGAATATATATGCATATATATATATATATATATGCATATATATATATATATATATATATATATATATATATATATTCATATATTCATATATTGATAGACACCTATACATAATGTAATTATACTTATGTATGTATAGTCAGGAATACGAAGTGATACAGGAATACAAAATGGCACACATACCAGTGGAGGACCCCCAACAGTTAAACACGCACACTACATCAGCGTTGTAGATATTAAAAACAATGAGAATATTATTTTAACATAATCATGGACACACGCACACACGCGCGCACTCACATGCACACAAAGTGTGAAAAGTGGATTTGTAAATGAATTGCGTAAAAAAAAAAATATTCAGAACCTGGAAAGTATGGGAGAGGGGGAGGAATAGTATTAATTGTCATTTGATTTAGACATTTTTAATTACTGCTTTCTTTCACAGAATAATACGGATGGCAAAATGTTGTCTTTAACATTGATTCAAGAAGAATAACGACAACGGTATTTAGGACTTTCTATGATAAAAATCTACCAGTTTGAAAGACAATGATTCTAATCTTGGAAGGTTTGATTGTCTTTATCTGAAGAGTTTGTTCGCAAAAACCGATAAGTCCATTTTTGAAGATTTTGAAGTACGGTCTCTGTCAGAAAGTACAAAATAATACCTTTTAAATGATATATTGGTCACTACATATAACGGTACATTTATGAAGTTATGGTCAAAAGAAGCAAAAGTTTTCTTATTATTATTTTCTTTATTTTTCTTGACCTTTAATAGCAAATACAGTATCTCCATTTGGCAAATATGGACTTATCGGTTTTTGAAAACAAACTCTTCATCTCTTCTAGGAGGATATTCCCATACTCGATTTAAAAAGTACTGCAACACTGCATTAGTTATATCTAACAGGCATAATTATAGAAAATCATCTTTCGATATGTCATTATTGATATCAATCACTTATTCTCGTATTCATATCTATTCTTTTACCCATTCATTTATCTATTGCTGCATTCATTATGTAATCCAAGAAATCAATTCGTATTTGACTCAGTGGTAACCTGCGGGGCACTCACAAACCCGGCCAACGGCAGGGTGACCTGTAGCAGCGGTCACTCCTACAACAGCCGATGTACGTTCACCTGTAACAGTGGGTATTCGCTGCGAGGCACTGGGTCGCTCGTCTGCCAGGCTTCAGGCAGCTGGTCCGCGTCAGCACCTACGTGCGCGGGTAAGTTCACGTTCTTAATTTTGTGACGTCTTCCATGAAAAATTGGCATGAATTCCTGAACTCACATTCCTTTAAACTAAAAAACTTTAAACAAAACTTTTTTTAACTGTCATGTGGCTTTTCATTACCTGTAGCTGTATTCATAAATGATAGGTAAATGGTGACAAGGATAATATTAAAGTAATGCTTTTAAAAAATGGTAAAACGCGAGGCCACTTAAGGATTGGGAAGCTGGGAATGTGTGCAGCCCCCCAAACTATTTCGGCTCGCATAGATAGCCCCCTCCCCCCCCCCCCCCACACACACACGAAAAAAAAAAAACACCCCACACTATGGGTTTTAAAAAGGAAAAAAAAATCACACACACACACACACACTCAAATGAATATATACCACAAACATAACATTCCCAGACTATTGATTTTACCGTCCCGATAGTCGTCCCGTGGGAAAAGGGAAAGGAAGGGTGCAAATGACGCAACTTTTAAGCACTATGTTGGCGATACAGGCCTACCCTTGACCATGCAGGATCCCCCCCCCCCCCCCCCCCATTAACTTCAAATTGTTTCGCGGCTTCTGAAACTTTATGTTATCAATTTTATGCATGGATATGACTTTAACAGTTCAATTCAGTTCAATTTAATACAGTTCGATTCAAATTACTTGAAGCAATCATTCTTTGATTAATACAAATTAATAAAATTAATTCAAATACTCTATTCTTTTGGTAATAGACGAAATCCTTTACAGATTTCTGAAGCTGGATTCCGTAATGAGATTCCCAGAACATTTTTTTTTTCGTAGCAAACTACAAATGATAAGAATAACAGTGATATGGCTGCTAACTATCGAGCTGATAATGATTAATGAATTGAATATGATAACAATTAGTTGTCAATAGGCAAATCATGCTACATATTATTATGACCAACACCTAGAGGCCTGAGATAAACGTCTGTGATTCTATTACACAACAATGTTCCAACTTATAGATAGTTGGATGATTGGTCCGACTATAACACAGTCACTGGTCACGGAACTGTCTACAAAACTTTATTCTCTTCTGTCCTGCATAAAGACACAACAAACCCAGCGTTTAGGTCGTGTCCATCCTCATTTACCACATACGCCTCCGATTTGGCCACTTCGGCCACCGTCAGATGGCCAGCAGTCACGGTTTCGGATAACTCTGGCGCGACCGTAACCCCGCGACAGACAACAGGGCGAGGTTCAGGGAACAGTTTCTCAGAGGGAGTACACCCCATAACCTACACGGCAGCCGATCCAGCTGGTAACACCGCAACCTGCTCTTTCTCCGTTACGGTAGCAGGTGAGAACTATTATGTTCATAGCACAGTGTATCATAAAAGTAATTCTATTTTTTTTTTCTTCAAATTATTCATTCATTGGGTGGAGCTGCACAACAGCGTTGTGATGCAGGTCCCCTTCGAGTAAGACGATGTTGATAATGGCAGGGATGGCCTTCCATAATATATCATCAAGTCTGCAAGTTTTTAGTCGTGGTGGCCGGGCCGCGTTTTTTTTTTTAAGACTGCACAGATTGGGGCATGGCGCGTGTTAAACCTATGGGAAAAACGTTGGGTTAGGGTTTTTGGTTATGGTTATGGTTAGGGTTAGGGTTAGGGTTGGGGTTAGGGTTAGGGTTAGGGTTAGGGTTTGATGGTTAGGGTTAGGATTAGGATTAGGGTTAGGTTTAGGGATAAGGTCCCCGATAGATTTTTAGTTTCCCCAATTTGTGCCGTCTAAAAAAAAAACACGCGGCCGGGCCGGCCGCGCCGCGCCGCCGCCGCGGCGGGCCGCAGGACGTACTGTAGGTACAGTACGTAGGCACGCGCACAGCCTACACGGCCGGGGCGGCCCGCCCTGGGTCGTTGTCGGTCGTCGGGTCGGTCGTTCAGCAGTGAAACGCCGTCTGCAGCTGCGCATGCGCCTGCTGGATGCCTGCTGCAGATACTCGTAGCTAGCTGGCGCGGCGGCGCCACGATCCTAACACCATATCACTGGTAAGCAACAAAATACTCTTTATGACAAGCAATTACAGGTCTCTATGTAGATATGTTTTATGTTATATATTTAAACAGTATCAATGGATGTCACGAGATGCAAATTCAACCAAATCAAATCATACTGTTTTTTTTTTTTTTTTTTTTTTTTTTTTTTTTTTTTTTTTTATTACTGAATACTTATACAGGCATAAGGGAACATTTATGTGTGTTTGTATAGCAGCAGAGCCAGAGCATGGACAGTAACCTCAGTTATATTCGGTAACACATCGTTGTGAAATAAAGTACATTGATTTCCCAATATAGGTCCTGCCAGATTCATCCAGTGATACCCTACTGACAGAAGAAGATTCCCCTCATCACTATCACAAAAACCTGGAGAGATTGGCACATGATATTTATCACCGAATCAAGGGTGTCGTCTTTACTGGTGATGATGAGACAAACTCTCGTCCTACCCCTTCCCTCCACCTCGGATCTGCATCCATAAACTGCGAAGCTGGCTTTGTTGCAGCTGATGACGCGTTACATATTATGTGTGGTAAAGCTCATTTCATGTAATTTCATTAATTTAATCATCTTCATTTCCAACAGAGAATAAATAGGTATACGATCCTTATAGATGAATCGAATGGATGATGTGCATTTTATATTCTGAAGTCATCTACAGATTCTTCTTGCCATAGTGGCAACAAGAGGGATGCTTTGGCAAAATGATAATAAGAAAAAAAAAATACACATTTTATTTAAAATGTACTAAAAAGGCAAAGGTTTCTTAAAAGAACAATATAGTTAAAGACGTACTGTAACGGTCACATGCAAATATCATAGATGTAAAAGGGCAGAGGAAGAAACACAAAAGTTTCCGAAAAGCGCACACTTCAGTGGAAATCTTAATTTTTTTTTATATCAATATCAATATCAATATCAATATCAATATGGAGATGCGAAACAAACAGCTGACAGGCTGACCAAAAATGAAACAAAAACAAAAACAAGAAACCCAAATCACCATGAGTAAGTTCTGTTCTGAAGTAAATCAGTAACTGTCAGTACATGTAAATGTGTGCGCTTGAATTAATGTATAATTTGTATTTTCCCATCCGACTGTCAAAGTTGTAGTCTCTCTTTATATTCGTTATTTGGTTCTGCAGCATCTGGTTCTCCTAAATGTTTTCAGACTTTCAGTCAGGAAATGTGTATATGCAGTTTGATGTGATTGTGGGTTGGCGATATAGCTATGCTGACCCCTTTCCAACCCACCAAAGAGAATACGCCCAGTGCTAAATTTCCGCTTGCCATATGGCGCACTGACTCTGATGGTGTCTCCCATCTACATCAAATTTCAGTCGCTTGTCCAGCAGGTCACTACTTCTGGGCCGACCCTAGCCAGGGAGAGTGCTTACCGTGTGAGAGGGATACCTACCAGGACCAGCAGGCCCAGACAGAGTGTAAGCCTTGTGGTGTAGGAAGAGGGACCATAGAAGAAGGGGCGAGGTCTATTTCCGAGTGTTTGGATAAGCCCTGTACTCGGTGTAGTATACCTTTCACAAATAAAAAAAAAAAATCACCTTTTTGTGATAGAGGCAGTATCTTATTCCTCTCAACCGAATTCCACTATATGTAGAGATGATCTGCATGAACGTATGCACATGTATTATCGAAAGCTTGCCAGAAAGCCTGCTTCTAGAATGGAATTTAAAAAAAAGTGATGTTAACATTAAGAAAATAAAAGAAAATCGAAAACACTGAGATTAGGCCCTTTTTAGATGCATTCAAAATAAAGTAAATGATTTACTTGCCTGACAAAGTTGCCTGACAAGATTTGAACATTTGACGTTAACATGAACACTGGAGAACACTGACCGTCAGTTATGGTGACATCTTGAAAAGCGACAGATTGGTCCTTGTACTGCTGCGGGACATACTCTTCTTGGGTTCGATTTGTAGTTTTACTCACACCTACTCAACCTGTCCGATATCTCACCCTGTATTTTTAGCCTTGTCAGCAGGGCTCGTATTCAGCCACCGGATTCGAGCCGTGTGTCCGATGTGAACGTGGTACTTATCAACCAAGGTCTGGCCAAGCCACTTGCTTGCCTTGTCCGGCTGGCTTCACCACACCTACTCACAGCTCAGTGTCTATCCATAGCTGTCAAGGTCAGCTCATCTTGCCTTATCTGTAAGGATAATCTTTGAAAAAGCGGTACTGTCAGTCACACTATTATTGTACTCATTGTGAACCCTGTGGGGGATCCAGATATTTGGAGGGTATTCCTCAAGGAGCCTGCAACAATCGCCAAAAAACTCAAGATATTTGAAATGATTTACCTTTAAGGCGAAGTGTCATGGAGGTGGAGTGCACCACTCAACTGAATGGTAGACCCCGAGTTTCTTGCTTTTTCAAAATCTAATCCGACCCTTTTCACGATTCGAGTCTATGGCGCAGGACTTCAATGAAGCACTTGTTCATTCTGCAGAGTAAAAATATATATCTTTGGTGTACCCCTGTAATGATAGTTACGCCCAAGTTACATAAACTTAACTGCGGATGCCCGTATGAAATGTCTATATTTTCGATATATTTTTCTTCTATTCCCACTTTAGAACCATGTCCAGCTGGTCATTCATCCAGCACTGGTTTCCAGCCATGTTTTCAGTGTCCACTAGGATTCTATCAGCCTCACCATGGACGCAGAGCCTGCCACAAATGTGGTGACAACACAACTACTCAACATGTTGGCTCAACATCCATCATTATGTGTCATTAAATATTACTTCAAAATTATCATTTTCACCAAAATTAAGGAAAAACTACAAACTGGTTACATCGACGATTGCATTGCATTGATTGCCTTACCACACCAAAGTGCATTTGTGACCCTGCATCACAAAACCAACAAAATCTCGCCAGACATGGAGTTTTAGTTAAGGGCAGATTCTGAAAGAGCAGACTCTAAGCTTTAAAATGATGTCATAACTCAATTCAGATGGACTTCCTGTGGACCTGTCTAATTTCTGGAAAGAAATAACACACTCTGGAAAAATGTGAACTGAGAAAAGAGGCTCTGAGGTTCATGGTCTATTCAAGTGCGTAATCTTCACCAAGTCGTGCAAGCTGTGTGATGAGAGGGACAAAACACAGGACGTAAACAACCGGAGCAACATCAAAGAAGGAATTATTAGATTAGGCTGAAATTAAAGACGCTCTATTAACATATGTGACCCGCTACAACAAAAAGGTCCTAAAGTCGCGCACGGTCGAAGCCGTGAAAATCGAGTTTGAAGTCAGAGCATTAAAATTGGTCAAAACTTACGGTTTTCTGATTTTGATAATAACATGTCTTCTATCATCTGTCGAAATTTTGAAGCAAAATGATCAAAGGAAAGATTAAAAAATAGCGTTTTTCTGAGCCATGTTATTTGGCGTTTCAACGAAGCAGAAACTGGTTCGAAAATTTGGATTGAGCGCCACAGATAGGTTCCGCCCCTAACAACGACCAGAGTGATCTCATTGGTCAGTTTGCTGCTTGCTGCTAACTGAAGCGTGAAGCTCGCACACTGCCCAGTCGACTGGTGCGTGCGGGTTGGGTGCGCTGTGCTCAGCCGCTTCTCACACCCTGGTTACTGATTGGTTGGTGAGGAGACCGCCGATGCTGATGTGCTTGAATGAACTCTTCGGGGGTTGCTAGGGCTTACCTTCTATTGTCCAGAGGTGAAAACTGACTTGCGTGTCCCTTGATCGCGATTGCGTCGAAAGGAAGACTTTTAGGGCGCTTTCCTCGAAACAGTGATTTTCCAGACGTCTCGACATGCTCTCTTTTAAACATCGATATCTCCGCAGCCGATTATTTTTATAAAATGTGTTATCAATTCAAAGCAGAAAGATTAGGGGATTATATCATGCAATTTTCAAATAATCGACCTCGCCCGACTTTAGGATTATTTTGTTGTAGCGGGTCACATATTCTTTCCATAATCAATGCCAATTTTCAAAGCAGTAGCATTATCCTTTCAAAAGTTATTAGACTTGAAACTAAAGGGTATGCAAAGGACTTCAAGAAATGAAAGGGGACCTCTAAGAATCGAGTTATACATCATTTTAAATCTTAGAGTCTGCTTTTTCAGAATGCAGGGTCACATATCTGATCATTCTGCTCTCCTCCAAAAAAAAAAAAAAAAAGGTTGTAGAAAAACTGCTCAAAACACACTTTTCCATTCATGTTATAATCTTAAACTTAAGAATAACGTAGAAGAAGGATAGTTCTTTCAGAAAATATGAAAAACTCAAGATTGACTCGACTGACCCATTTCACCTTTTTGGAGTCCTCATACATGTAAAATCAAGTGCGACTTTTTGTTCGTTTTGTGATGCACGGTCACATTTGAAAGTTGCCGTTGGTCGTTTGTGACCACGAAGGTTTTAACCTACAAAAGATAGGCCAAAGTTAATGTCCACTTCAGTTTAAAAGCTTAAGCTTTAAAATTGTATATAACTTGTTGGCATTGTACCATTGTAACCTTTCAAAAAGTGGTTGAAACAAATGAGGATTAGGAGGCATTACGAGGTTTTGAAGAAAAAAAAGAGAACGAAGGAATTAGAGATTAGGGTCAATCAGGTATCAATGAAAACATGTTTTATTGCACAATAAGAGCAGCGTGGATCCGAAAAAAACCACCAAAAAAACAAAACAAGGTGATCCAGAAATGAAATATAATTTCTCGATTTTTGTTTTGTTTTAAGCCACCAAAGTCCGACAGTAGGTAAAGAAAATATTACTTGCCTAGATAAGATAAATTCAAAACAATTTAGTCGGTAAACGTATATGAAATTTTGGTCCATTAGAGAGAATCTAAATCTGCGACCTTTCGTGGGGTTTGAGCTCTGCGATCACATTGATTCACTATCCTTCATGATTCATGGATTATATACAAGCTCATCTTAACCCCTCTTTCTGAGAACACCTCATTGATGTGTTCACAGTAGGTCATTATAGAAATATAACCCTATATAGCCAATGACTTGATCAAAAAGTTTTGTTTGTTTGTTTTCACTGTTCCATATTCCTCGTGTCAACAAATATATCATAAACATTAACATTGCATGGGTAAATTGTCAAATACAGCATTTAGGACAATTAAACATGTAAAAATATGACGAATAATTGTGATTGGAAATAGAGCGTGAGAGTTTGTGATTCTTAAATTGCAAGAGCGCAATGGAATAGTGACATCCCTAATGTTTATATAATCACTGTACACTTCCTCTGCCCACAGAAAATGTGGCTCTACCTAAAGGGTTTGATACAGAGCGTAGATCTCGTATTCTGCTGGGTCCTCTGTGTGTCTATGATAAGGTTCAAAGATCAAGAATTATGTGGAGGAAAGCTGGCTCCTTTTCCGGCGCGGCAAATATTATATGTTGTTATTATACTCTGAATTTTTACGTATATGATATCAAATACAAATAAAAACAGTTATATCATCGGCATTATTCTTCTTTCAGAGTTCATCGTTCTTAGAGGAGATAATCATTGCTTCACTTAGAATTATATCGGTTATTGTTTATTTTCGTCAATAGCATCATCATCAGGATTAAACCGATTACTTTGACCTGTTAAAAAGGGGTATAGATGCAGTTGTGAGATATTGAAGTACGTCTTCCTTTGAATTTACTGTTAACAGAAAGACATTTTATCCTAAAAGGTATGATAATGTTTAATTAGCTGTGGACTTAGCTTTTCACATTTCATCACCATATTGTGTTCAAAGGCAATCTCTACTCGGTGTTTATCCATTGCAACTTCGTATCATAAACTTTTTTGTCTGCCTTTGTGGCTGTATATCTCTCTTGAAGGGGAGAGGAAGGATTTTACTATTCTATTTGTATATAGGTTGAAAAAACTTGACTCTCTCTCTTTTGCATCGAAAAGGCTTCATAGAGCCTTAGAAAATGCCTGAATCAAATAGTTGACCCTTGCGAGTCCTCATTTGGTTATTTTTCTGTGTTCAGTCCTGTTAATGAGTGTCGGGGGAAAAAAAAGTCATTGAAAGGTTGATGATAATGTGTTTCACATCATTTCAAGATGGTCAGCAGTATATGTCTTCAAATTGTACAAGATATGTGTGCGTGTGCTGTTTTTGTGTGGGGTATTCTATGTTGTAAGTTTGTATCTGTCTTGGGTTATTGTTTTACAACAATAAATGGAGAGGAAAAAATATTTGTACTGAATCCCATGTAAAAAACACATACCTTGAAATTAAATGACAAGAGATTAGAATGTATCTATTGGGAATCGAATACTTATACCCATGAGTAGCGTTTATAATGTGATGTGCGTCTTTATGTATGGTGTTTACGAAAATGTCTAAAATTAACGATTATTCTCTTATTTAGTTGTTCTACATTTGATTCCCATTAATAATGTCAGCACTGATGTCGTCATTAATGTCAAATGTTTTCCAGTATGAGAAATGTTGTTATCAAATATCACCAGATTTTGTGTAAGCATGAATATTCATATCTTTAATGTAGCTCTCATTTTTTTTTTTTTTTTTTTTTTTGGTCTTTTTGGTTTCTGGGTAGTGAGAACCATGACACGTATACTTAGTTTTAAAAAAAAAACAACAAAAAACGCTTAAATGCACTTTAAAGAATTTTCAGAATGGTTCTATGTTGATGCTTATCAAATGCTGCAGGAAATCTTCAGTAATAGATATTAGTTTCAATGAATTATTTACAGATCTTATCAAAGCTGACAAATGACTGTGATGTATATGAATTGTTTGCAAAACTATTTGAAACAGTCTGGGGTATGAGACTACATGTCTCACATCATTGTGAGACGACATTTTTCATGTCATTTTGTTGTTACGCGGGATATTGGGAATTTTCAGGGACTTTGACGGGGTATTCCCCCTCAATGACGTCATACCAAGGCTGACTGCTATTAAACCGTTATATTCAGACCCTTGTTGACCACTATGTATGAGGTAAAACGTAGTTTCCATATACCTGAAGAAATTGTTGATATTTAATGAAAATGCTCATATGTACTGGGAAACTGGCATAACCTCGTGAAAAAAAAATCGAGTTTATTATGTAAATCAATGTGCTAAAATATGCTAGAAGAAAGGGGTGCACCGAAAGTACTGGAATATCAGAACATATTCGATCGTTCAGTTCGTTTGATAGATAAAAGAAGCTTTGCATGCCGCTTCAATACATTAACTTTTAAATCAAAGATTTTTTTTTTTTTTTACATTCTTGTATAGATTCACTTCGTTGTTTAATCTTTATTGAGTTTGCTTGATTTATTTAAAGGAAAGCAATACCCAACGAGAATCGTTAATTGAGTGAAAGCAACATTAGTAGAACACATCAGTGAAAATTTGAAGAAAATCGGACATTCGATGCAAAAAAAAACAACAAAAACATGACTTTTTCAAGTTTTGGTGTTGGAACCGTTGGATGAGGAGACTACCTAAGTTTATGGCAAATGTGTGAACAACAATCATAAACAAAATATAAAGAAATTTAAACTCTCCTTCACTTTTCTAGCATCCTGAAAGAGTACTTGACTAACCGCTTTCAGAAAACAGGGGAAATAATCTTCACTACCCTTAACATATATGAGCATCAAGTTGATGAAATGTGTAATTTTCATTTGTAAATATAGGAATAGCATGCTTTCAAAAGACGCTAAATCCATCATTTTTTTTTTCAATGAATTTGGCGCCTTTTGTTTACAACCTCTGCATATATATATATATATATATATATATATATATATATATGTGGAATAATAACTTTTGTGTCGATTTTCCGATTTCACTCTATCCACATTTCTCATTGGGTTTGGGTTTCCTTTAATAACAACATTTCCATACAGTGTATATGTCGGCGAAACTAGTCTCGTGTGCTTTGGTTTTGACCCTTAAACTCTTCCTTCTTTGCCAATTCCCCTGTCCTCTTCCCGTTTCTTTTTTTTTTCTGTCCACTTTGACGTCCTGTTTGTTGTTTCACTGCGTATGTAAGAGAGCTGTTTTGCTTCAGTCTGTGTGAGATTGAGTGCATATGATTTTTTTTCATATCTTTTTATTTATTTCCTTCGTTTCTCAGGCAATTTTCCTTATCGTTTCATTTGCCCATTACCATTAATTGCTGCTCATGATGGGACCGCGTTCTACAAGTGAGGCTTTTTAGCAGCCACCCCTCCATTTCCGACCATGTGCACTGTTCCTTGATATGATGCAGTTACAGTTTGCCTATGCATTTCCTTAAACTACCTTTTATCTCATTGTAAAAAAGAAAAATAAGCTGCATTGATTTCGCTTGTATTTTCAAATAAATCTAATGTAAATAAAAAGAACAACAATGCGGTATATCATTTTGTGTGATATTGATGTCATGGATAACATTGTAACTATAACTGTGAAATAATCTATGGAATTGAAATAACCAATAAAGCATGTTGTATTTGTTTTGTAACTTATTGAGTCATTGACGGCGAATAAATTATTTCTTAAAAAGGAGAAACCTATGCAGAATATGGGAAATAGGCATTGAACGGTCGTTCTACTGTTACATGCTAGGTAATTAACATCAATGATAGGTTGCAAAGGTACAGATGCATTGAAATATAAATTGAATTGGCCTTATGCTATATATTTTTGTGTTTTATACTATTAAGTTCATATGATTATTTTTTCTTTTATTTTTTAAATTTTCCACAATCAGGTAGAATATAAAAAATATACATGATGATGATGATGATGATGATGATGAAACAGCATTTGTATGGCGCCATTTATCTGTTAGAAACATTCAAAGGCGCCCAGCTCCTAGAAAGTGTCACACATCATTCACAAAGATGCCGGAAAAGATGAGTCTTCAGTGCAGACTTGAATGTATTGAGGCTGCTGCAATTCCGAAGCTGAACTGGTAGCGAGTTCCACAGACGTGGTGCAACAGAAGAGAAGGCTCTATCCCCATACATCTTTAGGCGAGTATTGGGAACATGGAGTGTCAGTCCAGTACAGCGTAGCCCTGGTCGTCGCTGACGTACACTGATAAGCTCAGACACGTAGCCAGGAGACAAGTTGTGGAGAGCCTTATAAGTAAGCAGTAAGATCTTATACTGTACTCTGCGTTGCACTGGCAGCCAGTGAAGCTCACGAAGTATTGGAGAGATATGGTCAGACTTCTTGGTGCCGGTAAGAAGGCGCGCAGCCGCATTCTGTACAGCCTGGAGGCGTTTGATTGATGTTAGTGGTAGGCCAGCATAGAGACAGTTGCAGAAGTCCAGTCTATATGATATCGGGGCATGGATGATACTTTCTGCAGCACCTCGTGTAAGACAGTGCCTGATCTCTGCAATCCGGCGGAGTTGGTAGCATGCTGACTGACAGACATGTGATATGTGCTTCTCCATACTCATTGCTCTGTCAAAGACTACACCAAGGTTTCTAGCCTTGTTGTTGGGAGATATAGCTTCGTCACCGACTAGAACTGGAGCACCGGTGATACTGCTCCTCATATGTGGAGATGAGAGCAGCAGATACTCTGTTTTCTTGTCATTGAGCTTCAGAAAGTTGATGTTCATCCAACTGCGAATCTCCTCAATGGCGGCCCCAGCAGCAGCAGTTGCACATTCTTCAGCACCTCCAACTTTGGGATCAAAAGTGAGGTAAAGCTGGGTGTCGTCGGCATAGAAATGTGCACCAAGGCCATGTTGCTCTACGATAGAGCCAAGAGGGGTAATGTAGAGTGTGAAGAGCAATGGACCGAGGACTGAGCCCTGTGGTACTCCATAGCAAAGGGAGGTCTCAGGGGACAGCTTCCCATTGATGACTACAGCTTGTCTTCTGTTGCTGAGGTAGGACCTGAGCCACTGGAGAGCAGTTGCATCGATTCTAGAATCTTTTCTCAGTCTCTCCAGAAGGACAGTATGGTCAACAGTGTCAAAGGCAGCTGTCAAGTCAAGTAAAACAAGGGCAACTACCTTCCTGTTATCGATTGATGTAAGGATGTCATCACAGACCTTCAAAAGTGCTGTCTCAACGCTGTGATTCTTCCTGTATGCCGATTGAAGGCGTTCATAGAGATCATTACCTTGCAGATAAGCTGTCAGGCGACTAGCTACAATTTTCTCCATCACTTTGGCAAGGAATGGTAGATTTGACACTGGGCGATAGCTGGCTAGGTCATTGTTGTCAAGTGTAGATTTCTTCAAAACTGGCGCAACATAGGCAAGCTTCAGGTTGTCTGGGACTATTCCATCGCGCAATGATGCATTGATCAAACCAGTGATAGGTATGGCTAGGAGATCACAATGTTGCTTAACAAGAGCTGTAGGCACTGGGTCAAGTGGACATGTTTTTGCAGGGGTCTTGCGAATTATTTGCTTGACTTCCTCATGACAAGTAGGAGGCATCACGGACATATGAGCATCAATAATACCTGATGATGATGTCAGGGTGAGTGACAACTTCTGTGCATCCTGTTCATGGTCTAGTGGTCGAGATACCAGCATGATATGCTCCCGAATTTTCTCAACCTTTCCAGTGAAAAACTGAGAGAAATCAATGGCGAGGTCAGCATCAGGTATATCTTGTGGCAGTTTCTTTGTTGCTGGAGTTTTCTGATGGAGAAGTTGGCTGATAACGCCATACAGGGCCCTCTGATCATAACCACATTCCAATATGAGGTCGTTCCAAAACTTAGACTTTGCCGCTTTGAACAAATCTTGAGTGATGTTCCTCTGTTCCTTGAAACGATGTTTATCCTCAGATAACCCTGTCTTTCTCCTCAGATAACCCTGTCTTTCTCCATTTCCGCTCAAGTTGACGTCGCTTTCGCTTGGCATCAGCTATATCTTGATTGTACCAAGGAATGACAGGATGATCAGTGACAACACAGGAACGCTGTGGTGCATGTTTATCAAGGAGTTCTTCCATAACTGTACAGTACTGAAGTAAGAGAGTCTCAGCAGATTGTGATGTATCTGATGATAATATCTCAGACTTCTGAATATCCGTGTTGAACTCGGTGGAATCAATTGCCTTTATCCTACGGAATTGAAACTTTCTCTTAACTGCCTTTGGCTTCTGAAAATGCAACTTACAGTGGATAGCTGAGTGGTCTGACAGAGACTCACCTATATCAACAGTCTCCAAGCACTCTTCTCCAACCCGTGAAATAACTAAATCCAATGTATGGCCAGACTCATGGGTTGGCCCATCCACAAACTGCTGAAGGTCATGGTCCTTAAGTAACGACGTAAGTCGCCTCAGTGTCTCAACAGAATTCTCATTCTCCCAATGGACATTAAAATCTCCAAGTATAAGTAATTTGCCTGTGAAAAGAGCATACTTATCCAAAAGAGAAGAGAATTCTTGCATGAAGTCAGTAAAGCTGGACTTATTCTTAGGAGAAGCGGAGGGCGGTAAATGATCACTAATTTGAGACTGACACGTGATTAGAAATAACGACTGTGATTAGAAATAACAAACAATACAATACTGCGTTTACATGTCAGTTCATATTATGTACATGCGTATAATCATCACAAAGGGCTGTATAAATACAAGAAAGTGGACGGGGATAACTAAAGCAAAGTTGCTTATCGAGGTTAACCCAACAAACATGTCATGCGTAGCGAATCCCATCAATTAAGTATCATAAAAGCTATGTATGTACAGAGTAAAATTGTATGTGAAGGGAATAAAATAATTTCCTAAATCATAAAGAAAATACAGTCTACAGGCAATCAAGAACACACACTCTCAGACATACACACACGCACACACATACAAGTGTGTACACACGCAAACACGCACGTGCATACAACCATACGTGCACATATCATACACGAACATATCATTATTGTGCCTTAATACTTCCTTGTTTTGGTGTCAAACATTGCCAGTCATCGATGCTTTTAATCTGCGTGTGAAAATATCTAATAAAGTGCTACAAATTATTCTATCACTCAAACTATTCCATATAATTGGGACCTTATAAAAATAGAATGTTTTGAATCATTAGTTCTTATTAAAGTAATATTGAATTTGTTGGCTAGTCTATAGTATTATGGCCATGTTTGCTATTATTGACGTGAAAATTAAAAAAATATAAATGACGAGGTATTTCGTTTTTAAAACACAAAAACATAGAAATTGCAATGCTGTTATTCAAATCAATATATATATATATATATATATATATATATATATATATATATATATATTTTGTTTTTTTTTTCATTCTTAAGGACTTATACCGAAGTCCGAAGTCGGTGAAGTAACAATTCTTTCCTGGTTGCCAAAAAAAAGTTGTAAATGTAATGATCAACAAATTGCCTTACATCAACGTAAATAAGCACTGAATTGATTAGTATTTTAGTAGTAGCCATGATAAAAGAGATCATGGGCGTACATACTCGAGCAGGATTCGAACCTATGACCTCCTGATCGAGTTCGAATCCTGCTCGAGTATGCACTCCCATGATTTTTTTTTTTTATCATGGTTACTATAACTAAACACTGATCACTTCAGTGTTTATTTACGTCGATGTAGGGCAATTTGTCAACCAGTTGCAATGAAAAAAAAAAACATCTTAACGAAAGAATTTCATTAATTGAAATAATTGTAATGATGTTTGAAAATGGCCTAAAGACTTTTCGGCAAACATGTTCTTGCCGTTTCAAGGGCATATAATTATATACACAAGAAAGAATACGTGGTTCACTGTTAAGTCTTCTACCACGTGATAAATTCGTTTGTATGTTTTGTATTGGAGTATCTGAGGTGAATTACTGGTACATGTATATACTGGGATTATGTTGTTTAGTTGTTCGTGATTTTTTTTTTAATCGGTACACAATGTGAGCAGGGCCCCTTGATAGATTAGTCCTATCAAAACGGCTACCCTACTAAAGGAAAGTTGACCTGAATAGATAAATCATTAATATCGGTGTTTCAGAAATAATAAAAGTCGGGTTCACGAGCTTTTTTTTTCCACATTCGATTGAAAAAACCAACAACAACTCCAAAACGGCTCACCATCCTGGCAAATCGAGTCAGCCAGAAAAGTTTCTTGGATAAACCCTTTTGATACGGTGCAAGGAAATGGCAAATGTTTTCCCTATACGTTTATAAATGTAGTCCGTGTTCTTAAATTTGAATAAGGAGACAGATTAAATGTTTAGATGGTAGATGGTTACAATGCAACGTAATAATCTTCCTCTTCCGTTCGGAGATCCATATGATAGACTATACATGCACGTGAGCGGGCAATGTGTTCCAGCACGAACACCCTCCGACGTATAGCATATCACCTCACTTGCCAAGTCCATCCCCCGGAGCGTTCTGGCTGGCTGACATAACCCCCCTCCCCCAATCACAGGAAAAAAAAAAAATGAAGACGAAGAATACCACACCCTCTGACGTATTCTGCAGACAAATTTTGTGTGATTCTTGAATACACATTCGGAGGTCTGTGCATTGATTCTGTCAGTGTCAATCAGCATACATGCAATGTATCCGCGAAACTCCAGTTCAAACGGCACGTGACTGGAGCTACAGACCACAGTTCTAACGGTGTTGAGAGAATACAATTATTTGTTTGCGCCCAGGGAAACTTAGATCATGAAACTGCAAATCGTCATGGTCTATTTCGTCATCCTTCTGTTCCCACTGTTCATCACAGATGCTGGTAAGGAACTTCACTCGTATTAAGTTTATTCTAGTCTTATCCAAATCATCATTGTTTGGAACAAAAGCTACACACACACATTAAAACAAATGTAAGTACGAATGAAATGTCTTGTCTCAAGAAATTCAACTGCTTTTTAATAGTTGTCAGTTCTGATGCAGCCTGATATCTAATGTTTGCAGCCCTCCCTCTTCCCTGGCTCCTGCTATAATGAGCAAGGCAATGATCATTGGCTGGCCATTGGAGATACATGTGCATTTTTCATGCCGATGAATATTTATTGCTTGTGCCCCTGTCACACTTTGCCTGATAAGGCAAAAGCATGGTAAGCGAAGGTCGATGCTTTGATATCCGTTAAAATGCGTTACATGTCCTTTTTATCCTTGAATTGGATGGACGAGTCTTCCAGCGATATCCGCCAGAGCGGCCATTGTGTACGCACAAAGTTTTTTCCGCGATCCGATCCTTGTCCTATAGTTGAACGTTTTCTCCTGTATCTGTACTGTACTTTGTCGTTTTCCTCGCGTTCCGATCCGCTAGGCCTCCTGTAAAGTCCGTAGCTGCAGAATGCCAACATAGCCCTCCAAAAGTATGTTGCCGCCTGGAGGAGGGAAAGCAAGCAACAGAGAAGGCAGATGCGGTCCAAGAAGTGGCAAATTGGTCCTGAGAGACACAGACAATTTGGTTTGAATGACCAATTGTCATACTATATAGACACAAAGGCGAAACAAATTCGAACTACTTTGCTAAGTCCCCCCGATTTACCATGCAAATGTTGCGTTTCAGTTGAAAAGGTGAGAGGCACATCAAAAAGAAAAGAAAATGCATTATAATGTTTCAAGGTCGGAAAGATCATGGGGGGGGGGACTTCTCACCCCTCTGTGACAGGACAAGTCTTACGGAAAAGCAAGATTTTCAATCAATTTACTAGCATGGATGTTGTAAGATTGTCGTAAATACTAAGGAACTGCAAATATCTGAACAAAATTTATATTAGATGGCCAATCTAAAGTCTTCCTAGAAAAAAGTACTAAATTTAGACAAGAATTTATTTTAAAAAGTCTTGATTGCTGGGATTTCTGAGGACGCGTGAAATTCCTCCTACTCGAAAACTAAATCACATGTACTTTCTATTGAAAGTGTAAATTCTACATTAGAATGTCAATGTATACACTGAATAGGATAAACTTATAATTCGGGGGAAATATTCTTATATGTATGCATATTTCTTATCTCATGCTCATGAGGGAAATAAGTCAATTGAAATCTCATGTCGCGTAACACGGCTTTCTTAAAATATGTATATAGTGATTGTAATGAAATGAGTTTAGAGCACTTGAGTTGGTGTCTCTGCTACGTCTGGTAGAACGTAGGAGGCGTGCGGTGACCCCGTGACCGTATAGTAAGAGTTTCGGTGGGGGGTCACGGGTCCATGTGGGTATACTCTCGCTCGAGTAGTATATTCTCGCTCGGGTAGTACAGGGAGGTGATCCTCACCTCCCTGGGTAGTAGGAGCAGGGAGGCGACCTAGAGCAGGGAGGTGGAAAATCTCCACCTCCCTGCCTAGAGCCACCTCCCTGATATGAGGGAGGAGTGGTGAACTGACGCTCAACAGGGGCGGACGCGTCCACAGCGTCTCCCCTGGGGTTTGTTTTGTATCGTACACTTAAGTCTTGTATATTCTGTGTGTATTGGCCGTTCGTGCGGTGAGTACAGTGACGGAGGTACATGTAAATCGTGTCAGGCAACGAGCCCTGACGGGTCGCTGAATTCGGTTACAGCTCGTTATTCCGAAGGTTCGTTGTTCCGAAGGCTCTTCAGTCCGAAGATTCGTTATTACGAAGGTTCGTTATTCCGAATTTCATTTTCGGATCAACAAATCTTCGGACTAACAAACCTTCGGAATAACGCCACAAATGTTCGGATAAATGAATCCTTTTTTTATTTTCGGATTAACGAACCACTAGGTATAGGGAATGTGTGTGTTTCGGATAAACGAACCTTCGGAATAACGAACAGCACCCGCTGAATTGGCGAGTACGGTGATAGTCTCTTCTTCGCACGCACTTCGATTGTCATCTTGGTGAACTATTGATGCTGTCTTGGCATGATGATGCGATGTGATGTGATCGTTGTGAGTCTGACTGAGGTGTCCGCGAACATCACAAATCCCACACAGTAACTTGATAAATCCGGTTATATTACAATATCATGCCCCATCAGATATGTATTACCATGCAAGAAGAAAAGGTAAAAATGTTTTATCAGATGCCAACTTGTTTGTTAATCTAAGTTTAGTTTTAAACTGCATCTTTTATTAATCATTTCGATTCATTGTTTTTTTCTACTGCTCAATAATGACAAAGTGAATAATGTATCTTAGCAGTTTAGTCCACATATGCACAGTTACCTGTGGAAAAAAAATAGTACTTTTCTCATCTTTTCATTTCGTTTTCTGTTCAGATGCGTGGTGGAGCAGCCGACGCCGTCGATCTCCGCCGCCTGGTGAGTAAAGAATCCAATGTTACTCTGAGTGCCCATATACAAACGAATTCTATATATTATTATGTAGGCCTAATCCATTTTCAGTATACTCTAAGCATACCAAACCTATTATGCCTAGAGTGCTCTTCTTTTGTACAGTAACTGAGTTGTTGTCATTTATTTCTTCTTCATTTATACTTTGTTCCCCATGACACAGGTTCAGGAAAAAAGTTGACAGTTGGAATTATGTGTTTGTAGCATGTTTTTCCTGCAAGTGTGTGTGTGTGTGTGTTTTGGCATTTTTTTCTCTTTTTGTACCTTTGAACCCATGACCCAAAACTTCTCAAGAGAATTACTGTCAGGCAGTACATAATATTATTTTCCATGAAGATACCTCATAGGGGCATTCCAGACGATTTTCATGATTTCACAACATGTAGTACACAAATCGACAGCACTATCTACATAGATTTGTGGAATTTATTGTGATCTTTAAGCAGAGAAACCAACACTCTGAAAAATCTGTAAAAAAATACACTGACCAGTGTTGATGATCTAGAAGCCTCACGCATTTCAGAAATGTAGCAGCATAATGATTCCATTACAAGACCGCTCGATTGACAAGTTCACCTGTGTAGAATATATGCCATGGCCGGCGGTACCATACAAAGGAATGCGTAAGGTGTCACCACTTTACGCCCCCCCCCCCCCCCCCACACATTTTTTTTTTACCCCGGAAGTGAGTAAGTGCGAAGTGTGAGCGCGGTAAGGTTATTTATTTATTTATTTTTTTCGCTGAAGACCCCCCCCCCTTTTTTTTTTTTTTGCTTGTCAGCTGAAGAAACCCGGAAGTGGAATGAGAAAGGTTTTTTTTCTGCAACATCTTTGAAGGTGTAAGAGTGAGATTAAACAGTTTCCGTGTGCTGTTGAGAAACACTTTATTTATAACATGTTATGTCGAATTTGAGTGACACGAAGGTTCATTCTTCATGTGGTTGCCTTGTGATCTTTATAGGCGCTTAATATATTTCTTCACCCAGACACAACATCCCCCACCTTTACGTCTTGTGCTTGGAATATCGGCAATTGGTATACAACATCCACTTCTCGAACCGTGACATGGTCTACACCAAGAGCTACAGACGACAGAGGATCGGCGTCAGTCAGGTTGGAAATAAATTGAGACCCCGTTTACAGTGCGGGGCTTGGCCTAGTCTAGCGGGCGACGTATTTTTAGCCTAAATCAGTGACTGGCAGTCAATAGAGGGCGCGACGATGTGGAAGTCAAGTTGACTAAAAATACGTCTAGTAAGAAACCTCCGAATAGAGGCGTGGAATCGGGTGTGGCAAGACAGTTGTCAGTCGTCAACTCTCGAAGTTTTATTGGCTGAGCATCGGATGTCAATCAAAACACGTCGCAGAGCCCGAAGAAATGCTAGTCTACTCCCCTAGGTATACTACAGATAATCTTTCAATAAAAATACAGTTTGCCTGTCTCTTTCAGCTTACTACAGTATTTTTTCACTCTTCTCCATTCTTTTTACGGTGTATTACATCTTACCTTACTTCAAATAGAAAAGAACGATGGCAATCAGTGCAACTGACTTCAGTTGTAAATCTATGAGGGTTTTGCACGTGAAAACTACGCCCAAATTACTGCCGAATGCAAACTTTCAGTTATTGGAGTAAAGTCTACTTGATATTTACTTCAATCGTACGTTTCGGAAATGCATTTGATATCATTACTCCCCTTTATAGTTTTTAACCTTGAGTTACCATATATTTTGTATTAAACTTTGTATGATATGTGCTTAACATCAATAAAGCTGCCGTCAAGACATCAATCTCTATATCAGAGCACCGAAGACTTTAAACAGGCATTTTCTGTGGCGTTCACGCGTGATCACACTGTCCAGGGAGGTGAGACAAATTTTTGTCTCACCTCCCTGCACTGTGACGGAAGAACTCGTCCGCGGTAACATGGGCGTCCAAGGGAAAAACAAAGAGGAGCTGCGACACAAAAAGATTCCTGCAAAGCCTAAAGCCCAGGGGAAATGTGGTGCATTCTTTGCAATCATGAAATTACGAGATGCCATCTATGTGGTCCTGGCAACAAGTAATGATAAACCGATTCAATCTGATTCACATTTCATTACAAATGCATATATGAGGACATCTTTGTGGCCATTCTGTTTGCATGTACATGGATTGTATGACTAAATTGAGTATCATCAACAAGCGAACAACTGTGGTAAAATGCACATACAAACACGCACGCACACACACACAAGACGTATTACGCAACTGAGGCACAACACGCGAGAGATGTGTCCATGTCCAAATCGCTAGAAGTGACACGTGTGGCTCTGCTTTAATAGTCTTGTACCATTTTCGCCTGGAACATCTCGTTTAGAGGTTAGGCGTGGTTGTTGAAATAACATTCACTTGATTCGACCTTTCAGAAATGATAATACTCGTATTTTCTGACAAGATTTAAGAAATGATTGATATGTTCCTTCATGTCCTTTCTGGGATTCATCATTCCAAGGATCGTTAATCTGATAATAAAATCAGGTTCGTTATTCCGAAAACGAAATATTCTTCTTTTAGTTACAAAATACGTTGATGTGACAGCAATAATAAAAAGGTTAAATATTATGCAGTAAAAATTGAATGAAAAAACGCACACGTATTCATGCCTACACACGTGCACACACACGCATTGACACACACAAGGACAAGTATAATGACAACCATACACAAACTAAAAACGTCAAAAACAAAGCATTCCTGTATGTGCTGATAATCCCCTTTGAAATACGGCCCAAATCATAGATCAGCTCCTTCCCTCTCTCATAACTCAAATGCATCAGACATGCAGTTGTAAACCATGGATGACAGAAAAAGACAGCAACGGTGACGAAATTAAATCAGCCCAAAATGTGCTTAGATAATACCTCAACTTATTTTCCACTTTGCTTAGAGTAGCACGCTTCTCAATGTGCCTTATCAAGACGTTTTGTACAAGACACACGTGCTTTGGATTGCAGGGGTCAAATACCTCAGACAGTTGTAAATAAGGGGTGACGGTAACGAAATCAATTCAGCCACAATATTCTTAAATAATCCATCAACTCGTAATTCAACATTGCTGAGAGTTGCATGATTCTCAAGGAGCCAAATCAAGACATTTTATCCAAGAGACGTGCCCTTTGGGTTAGAGGCTCAAATACTTGATGACGTTGTAAATACAGGATGACGAAATAAGGCAGTATAGGGTGACAAAATCGATTCAGCCAACAATATGCTTAGCGAAGACATCAAATCATTCTGCCACTTTCACTAGAATTGCATGCTTCTCAATGTGTCATATCAAGAATTTCTCTCCAAGTGGCATGAGCTTTGAATTAGAGGGCTGAAATGCATCAGACAAATGTACAGAAAGGGTGATGGAAAAAGGTAGCAACGGTGACAAAATCGAATCAACCTACGATGTGCTATGGTAATACAGTGTCATACCACTTTGTTAAGGGTTACCTGTCTCTCAATGTACTATATCAAAACAATTCTTCATTTTTTCCAGGACACATGTGATTTGGATTAGAGGGCTAATATGCATGATGAGGTTGTAAATAAAGGGCGAAGAAAAGAGAAAAGGAGAACGCTGACGAAATCGATTCAGGCAACAATACGCTTGAATAATACATCAAATCGTTTTACTACTATGATCGGAGTTGCATGCTTCTCAGTGTGCTTTACAGTGCATCAAGAAATTTTCCCCCAGTGACGTGTGCTTTGCATTCTAGGGCTCAAATACATGAAACTAATTGTACATGAAGGGTGGTGAAATAAGGCAGCAACGGTGTCTAAATCGATTCAGTCCACGATATGATTAGCTAATACGTCGAATTGTTCATTTTGTTCAGAGTTGCATGTATCCCAATGAGCTTTTGATATGGGGACTCAAATGCATCAGAAAGTTGTACATAAAGGATGAAGATAAAGGCAGCAACTGTGAGGAAATTTAACTAATCCTAAATGTGACCGTGCATCACAAAACGAACAAAAAGTCGCACACAGTGATTTTGTGTGAGGACTGAAAACAGGTGAATGGGTCAACCTAACTAATGTTGAGTTTTTCATATTTCCTGAAAGAGCAAGTATTTTTCTATATTAAAATTTGGGATCATAAAACAAACAGGAACTTGTATTCTCAGCAGTTTTTCTCGAACACTTTTTGGTGGAATAGTGTGATTAGTTGTTTCTCATAGCAACCCTCGTCCCATTTCTCAAAAACCCTGTCCATACACTTCACTTTCAACTCCAATAACTTTAGAAAGAATAATGCTACTGCATTGAAAATTGGCATAAATCATGCGCAGAATGTGTTTATGAAGCATATTTAATTTCAATTTAATTTGATAATTCCTTCATTGTTGTTGCTCCGGTGGTCAACATCCTGTTTTTGTTCCATTCATCCCACAGCTAGCGTAACTTGGTAAAGATTAAGCGCTTGAATACACCCTGTACTTCAGAGCCTGTTTTCTCAGTTCACACTTTCCAGACTGTGTCTTTTCTTTCCAATATTTAGATAGGTTAGAGGAGTCCATTTGAATTGAGGTATACATCATTTTAAAGCTTAGAGTCTGCTCTTTCAGAATCTACTCTTAACTAAAAATCCTTGTCTGGCGACGTTTTGTTTGTTTTGTGATGCAGGGTCACAAACGTGGTTAGGCAATGTATATCAACTCGTCATACCACTTTGATGAGAGTTGCATGGTTCTCATTGTGCTACAGAAAGACATTTTCTCCAAGGGGCATGTGCTTTAGATTAGAGGGCTCAATTGTATCAGGGAGATGTGAATAAAGAGTGACGAAAACAGACAGCAACGGTGACGAAATCGATTTGGACCAAAATTTACTCACTCCACTCTTTATACCTTTCTACAGAGAGCCGAATGGTTCGTATTGTGCTTTATCAAGGCGTTTTTATCCAAGAAGAATGTACTTTGGATTACAGGGCTGCATGGTTCTCAATGTGCTATATCAAGAAATGTATAAAAGAGACATGTGTTTATATCACAGGGGTCGAAAATACATGATGAGGTTGTAAATAAAGGGTGACGAAAAAGGCAATCAGGGTGACGGAAGCAAACAATGTATCTAAATGATGCTTCAAATTGTTATACCAAATTACTTAGTGTTCCATGCTTCTCAATGTGCTACATCAAGACATTTTCTCCCAGAGACATGCTCTTTGCATTCGAGGTCTTAAATACATGATGCCGTTGTACACGAAGGGTTACGAAAAGGGCGACAACGGTGACGAAATCTATTTAGTCCAGGATATGATTAGCTAATTCATCAAATTGTTATACCATTTTATTACAGTTGTATATCACAATGTACTTTATCAATATTTTTTCAAGTGGCATGAGCTTTTGATTAGACAACTGAAATGCATCAGAAAATTGTGCGTAAAAGTTGACGAAAAATTCAGCAGCTATGACGAAATCAAATCAGATCAAAATGTGCTTACGTGATATATCAACTCGTCACGCCACTCTCTTGGGAGTTGCATGGTTCTCAGTTTGCTAAATCAATACGTTTTATCCAAGAGACGTATGCTTTGGATTAGAGGGCTTAAATGCATCAGACAGTTGTAAATAAATAGTGTCAAAAACAGGCAGCAACAGTGACGAAATCGAATCAGCCCACATTTTGCTCAAGCAATAAATCAACTCGTCATATCACTTCATTGAGATATGCATGCTTCTCAATGTGCTTTGTCAAGGTGTTATATCCAAGAGATGTGTCCTTTGGATTAGAGGGCTCAAATGCATCAGTCATTTGTAGGTAAAGGGTGACGAAAACAGGCAACGGCGGTGACGGAATCGAATCAGCCCACATTCTGCTCAAGTAATAAATCAACTCGGCATATCACTTTACTGAGAGCTGTGTCCTTCTTATTGTGCTTTATGAAGACATTTTATGCAAGACATGTGGGCTTGGATTAGTGGGCTCCAACGCATCAGATAGTTGTAAATAACGGGTGACGAAAACAGGCAGCAGCGGTGACGGAATCGAATCAGCCAACAATATTCTTTATTACCAGTACATCAACTCGGTATACCGCTTTACTGAGACTTGTGTACTTCTCAACGTGCGATATCAAGACGTTATATCAAAGAGAAAAGTGTTTTGGAATATATGGCTCAAGTATATCAAAGAGTTGACAGACAGGGGAAAACCCCGCAACGAAGAGCTGTACGGTTCATATGCAGTGACTACATTTTCCGCGATCCAGACTGTACAACGTGCATGAGGGAGAAACTGAACTTGCCAACTCGTACCTTGGGATGCCAGGTCTGGAGATTAAAATCATTCTTCAAAGTGGTAGAGGGGTTGGTCCCAGCCCTATATTCTGGAATTCAAGTTTCAAGTTTCAAGTTTATTTCATATTTCCATTTCTCAGTGATGGGATTACAAAATGATTGACAATAAAACAAAAGTACAAAACATATACAACCATATCTTATGTTTGAAGAAAAAAAAAAGACAAACAAACATTACACACAAATATAAATGGTCATTTTCATCTGAGGATATCACAAATAAATGTCAGAAATATGATGGGGCCTACATAAAAGCAATGATGCTTGTAAAAACTGTAGGTTCCCGAGTTTATAGGCGTAAAATTATACGGAGAACGGACATGTTTATCTCGACCAACTTAAATTGTACCAGTGCAAAATCAGTATTAAAAACGAACTATCTAACCACAGGAATACTTTAGTATCGCTTAAACGAGACTGTACATATTTCGCCGTGTTTACACACACACACACAAAAAAAAAAAAAGTGCTATAACGGTATCGTCAAATAACTTGGAGCTGCAGACAAAGACAAAAGACTGGGGGTATTAAAAAAAAAATGGTGCTAAGAGCCGGGTAGTGTGTATCCACTAAGTAATAGCCGTTTTAGTTTGCGTTTGAAGGTGAATAAGGATAAGGAAGAAGTAATATCTTGAGGGAGGTCATTCCAGTATCTTGGTCCAGTAAACATAATTGTTTTCTTTGCAAAATTAGTGCGAGTACGGGGAAGGTGATAAGCGTCACTCTGACGAGTGGGGTAGCAATGAATAGAACGATTTCTTTTGAACATGTGAATAAAAACGGATGGTAACTCATTAGTTGTTAGTTTATACATGAAAATTCCAAGATTATAATGAAATAGGTCTGGAATTTTCAGAATTCTGTTTTGATGAAAAAAACAGTTGGTATGAGCAAAATATCCGGCGTGGTTTATAATTCTTATTGCACGCTTTTGAATACGAAGAAGGGAATCTAATAGTGAATTGATTGCATTTCCCCACGCCAAAATTCCATAATTAAAGTGTGGAGATATTAAAGAAGAATATATACTCTGCAAAATATAAACAGGGAACAAATGTTTAAGCTTGGTTAAAATTCCAATATTTCTGGACAAAATTTTACTTACGAAATTAATATGAGTTTTCCAGGATAATTCTCGGTCAATCCAAAGCCCTAAAAACTTTGCGTTATTGACCTGCGTTAAACATATATCATTTATTTTGATCTCATGTGGGACAACATTAAAAGAATTACTGAATACCATATAATAAGTTTTTTCTATATTCAGGGATAATTTGTTGGCATAAATCCAGGATTGCACAGACCTAAGCTCAGTATTCATCATATCAATTAATGTATTAGGGTCTCGATGAGAACAAAACAAACTTGTGTCATCAGCAAAACAAATGAATGATAAAATTGGCGATGATTTTTGAAGGTCATTTATGTATAAAATAAATAAAAGTGGGCCAAAGAGGGAGCCCTGTGGGACTCCACATGAAATAAGTTTTAACTGCGAATCATAGCCGTTAATGTTAACAAATTGCTTTCTATCAGTTAAGTAACTCTTAAACCATTCGAGAGGTGGCCCGCGAATTCCATAATGATACAGTTTAGAAAATAAAATTTCGTGATCTATCGTATCAAAAGCTTTAGAGAAATCAAGAAAAACCCCTATTGTATGCTCAAAATTATCTATAGCATGAGCTACCTTGTCTATAAAAGTGAGTAAAGCATGGGTTGTATTATAATGTTTTCTGAAACCAAACTGAGAATCTGATAAAATATTATGATTTGTGAGAAATTTCAATAATCGCGTGTAAACTAACCTTTCAAGGATTTTAGAGATCGAAGTCAATAGAGA
The DNA here is from genome assembly GCA_033980235.1 of Diadema setosum. Classification (NCBI taxonomy): domain Eukaryota; kingdom Metazoa; phylum Echinodermata; class Echinoidea; order Diadematoida; family Diadematidae; genus Diadema; species Diadema setosum. Next base: position 33,352,151 of record CM067075.1, on the reverse strand, counting down.
AATTGGTCGGTAATTATTCACCAAATCTTTCTGTCCCTTCTTAAAGATAGGGACAACTTTTGCAACTTTCATTTTATTGGGGACTTTACCATTAACTAGAGATTGATTAAAAATGTATGTTAAAGGAGAAATGATTTGATTCAAAACATTTTTTAAAAGAAAATTTGTAATTCCATCATATCCTGAACTTTTTTTATCGTTTAGATTCTTGACGATATCAACAATTTCTTCTTCAACAATAGGTGTGACGCTCCAACAAAATGAGTCATAAGTCGCACGGGGAGTTTTCCCGTAATGAGCCGAAAATGAAGGGGAAGCACTGCTCGGGTCGAAATTTTTTTATGACGGATTTTGATTCCTTGATGTTTTATCTATTTGTACAGAAAATTTCAGCGTGTAAAAATGAGTGCAAGTGTCCCAAATCACAGTTTTTCTGAGACCAGTTTTTTCGGTTACATTTTTTTCGAACGCTCGCCTTTGCGTTGCGCCTATTGTTCTCGCCCGATCGAGACTCCGCCTCCATTGCTAGGACGTATGCTAATGAAGCATTGCTCTTGACCCCATTGAAGACAAAACAAAGCATGGTGCGTGCGGCGGCAGCGGCGAGGGCTTTAGAATTACGCAATAACAGTGAGCTGACCAAGGCTATCAATTGCATGACCAGCGAGTTGCGTTTGATACATACACCACATTTCATGAAGTGGTGATTGATGTGACGCACAAATGGCGCTGAAAAAAAAAAATTAATCCAACGACGTTCACGCAAAATTTATGATACTTTATCAGTGAGCTAAAATGATCACATATCGAACTTGAAACCTCTCTAGTGATGCGTGTGTGTACTTTTACAACGGTTATTGGCCTCATTAATGAATTCATACAAATGTTTATAACTTTCGTTCCCTGGTATGTGACTTGCTGTTTAAAGTTCATGTTTGGAGATATAGTAGGGCCTAAGTTGTCAATTATTCTCGTTTTTATAAAGTCGACAATTCGTGTGATAATTAGCCAAACGTATGTAATGCGTAATATTATTTCCCTGGTTAATAAAAATAATTGCCCTATTTACTTATTATGGTTTGGGCCGTGACGGCACGGAGAGAAATCGGAAGACAAACATTATTATTATGCCCAAATAGCTCGTGTTCCCTTAATATTCCCTTGATATTCTGACTCTTGTCATCTGTGTATTTTTCAGAAGTAAGACCTATTTGAGAAAGTGACAGAAAGCTGTGTCGCTACTCAAAAGTGTGCTTCTTCATTTTGCTTTTTTTTTTGTTTTTATCAGAATGTTTGTGATGATAGCTGTTTGTCGTGTATTACGTGTAGCTGACATGTGAGAGGTCAAGTCTGCAAAGAATTTGGCTAACAGCTTCGCGAAGTAGCAGCGCTAATTGCCTATTGAATTGTGTATTGTGAGGAATTGAAAGAATGAAAGAACTCGGGCGACACTGTTCACGCCTTTTATCCGAGTAAACCCCGCATCAACGAAGCCTTGAACAATGAAAGGTAAACTTCCTGCTATCAAGGGGTGGATAATCACGCAACCAGTATTCTTTCTTCGCCATTGATAGCAGAATCAGTGACATGTACATAATGGAGCAACAGTGTTGGAGGATCGGCATTATGTATGCTAATTTGTAAAAGAATTTTTCAGTCCCCTTTTGTGTTCAGAACCACAGTCAGGGACGATAACTTACTTTATCTCTTACAAGCTATCGTTACTATCTTAAAACGTGAATTTTATGAAAGGTTAAAAGCGATCGCGGAATCAGTTCTTCTGCGTGACACGTATAGGCTTTTATAAAAGCATACCAAGCTTAAATCGTTTACCTGTATAGAAATGGCGGGAATACACACTTATCGCAATAATCCGGATTTGAGAGTGATACACTCTAATATTTTTCTTCATCTTTACCCCGACAAAGACCATGGTAATTCAAAACAAACAAACAAACAAACAAACAAACAAGCAGTTGCATTATATCAAAACGTACAGAATTTTTGTGTTTCATGTATGTATAGGTCATCTCTTGATGTATAGTAGGCATTTGTTGTCGTTTTTTATAGCGTTTCCTAATAAATGCCTTTAGCGAAAACCCAACACAACTTTTATCAAGGAGGGAAGGGAACTTAAATTTGAATATAACATAGTTTACAAAAATCAGACATGTAAATAAGGCAATCATAATTATTATACATCCGCATGGCCGATTGTAATCTCTTACTTTGACTATTAAACATGATCGCCTGCATTTACATGCTTTTTCGAATTTCTTGAACTTTGCCTCATTTCCTCTTCTTTTTTTTTTAACAATCGCTCGCAATATTTAAAAATCGTAACACAGTCTGCTATCCCACAATATAATGTTCCATTTGATTCGGCACTTATTGTTAGTCGGGTGACGCCAAATGTTGGAAACTCGAAAGATGATACATGGCATTTTGTTTGTTGGTTTTCGTCTCATCGCTCAAAAGAATTTTGACTACGATTACAGAGGTATCATCTACAAGACTTAACTGATGGTTTACAGAAGTGATCATCAATTCAGTAAGGATAAGTCAACAAGTCATGAATTCACTTTACCCATCATGTCTAATCGCACTACGACATTGTTGAGGTAACCGCGCCTTTTTATTCTCATAGTTCAAACTAATTCTTGACATAATCAAAACAAATAGTTCTTTATATAATTTCTCAAAATACTCAAAAGATGGCCTAAGTCAAAACTTTCTACAAAGATTGCATACGGCAATCTTTACTGGCCTAAACAAGTTTTCTAGAGCTATCAGTTCCCCCTATGACGATGACTTCGATTGCGTTTTGAACTTGTACCGAACAACTTTCAAAACGGCTATTACCTTTATAGTTCGATTAATGAACCAGTCTTTTGAATTCATAACCAACATTCGTAATCGTAACCATCACAGTAACATAATCCTGTCACTAATAGTTGGAAAATGTAAATGCTATAATGATAGCGCAAAATAATTAAGTAACGATTATCTTCATACATTCTAATTCCTAAGTGATGTCGCTACGAAAATTACACATGGTTTGACTACTGCTTCAAGCAAATAAAAGTAAAAAGGAATGGGATATACTTCTAATGATAATACAATGTACCACGCCGTAAAATGCATTCCACTGTATTTGGTAACGTTTGGTTACGTTTCCGTGCGCTTTACGTACGGAAAATAAAAGGCAGAATGATGCTGTTAACATGCTAACGCACAACGCATGAAAATACATCGTGTACAATGTAATGTTTTAGTATACGGTTTGAAACTTTGAATTTGCGAGTCCTTTATAAAGTTATAAGGGTTATTACATTATCAAGCAAAAATTAAAGTATTTAGGGTTTCGGATTTGCTCAGAAGACTAACAATGCTATATACATGTATGACGATCGTTCGAAACAGAGACAATCCGCTTCAATAGATATACAAAGTAATTCTGTTTTATAAATTGAAAGAGAAACGTAAAGAAGTCAACTTTTTAACTGCATTTAGCTTTCTCACCAATTGAACTTGATTTGATCTGCTATGCATGATATCGCTGTGTACAGTGTGTTCTATTAATTCTATTAAATTATTTAATTGGCGTGCTTGTTTTTTATGCAGAATATTACAGGTAAGTATAAATTCATAATGTTTGTACATATGACATGTTCGTTGTTTTGTATTTTCATTTTTATAATATATCACGTGTCCATTATCTGATTCTGACCACGAAAATATGGCGACTGTTTAAATGCGGAGTATGTACTGGAAAACTAATGTCTCCTGCCAGTATAGACAAACTAATTTCTAGTCTATCCCCGCTTGAAATGGAAATAGAAAAAAAAAAAAACCGAAGTTCGACTTTCAGCACATTTCAACCGTTTTGTATAGTGCCTGATACATGTAATGGACACAATTCTTTAGCGCATAAGCAATCACACAACTTTCGGGAATACATGTATGTCTTAATGATTGTATCTCATGGAAGAAAACTCGTCTCCTTGCCTCAATTTTAGCTTCTTCCTTTTCAAGCTTGCGGGAAAGAAATAGTTGAACATCAATCGCAATCATAAAGAGAGACACATCCTTAAAAATAAACACAGGAGTACTGAGACACACTACGAAATAAAAACGGGCCTTTTATGTTCGTTAATCACACAATGAAATATGGTTCGCTATTAGCTTAGGTTCGTTAACAAGAAAATCAAATGCGGTTCCTTTTCCGGTGGTTCCTTTACCCGAAAGTAATCAAGCAATCATTTTTATTTTAGTAAGGTTTGTGAATACAAAACGAAATGAAGAAGGCCTAAGTATTAATTCCGAATATTTGTCAGTATAATTATCTATCTCAAATGCAGAAAGATTGTAATTGTAAATGTGATGTAAAAACATTAAGCTTTAAGCCACAAGTTAATATAATGGTTCTTTATATGCTATGGTATTACAAAAGTGACCGAGAATAAGAAGTACATTTATGATACAATCATATATACCCAACGTGAAGCTGTCAGGCCTACATCAATCTTTGCTTCTGATACGTATAGTATGTGCAGCATTGGCAAGTGTGATAAGCGATAATTGCTGTGGACGCAACGTCTCTAAAGGAATGTGCCTAATATGGCGGGAATTCAGAATGTTACGACTGTGTACAGCTGCAGCAGAACAGACGCGAAAGCAGTCTTTGATGCTCTGCAACATTACGACCATGTGCATAATTTGAGGGTTTCTAATACATGCAAAGAACACAATCTCAAAAGACGACTATCGTTAATTAACTTCATTGATTTTCTCTACCGATGCTGTCTTTTGAACTCCCGCCTACAATGGGTTCACAGGTTCTATTTAGCTATTGGTACTTGCTAAACGTTTCCATTGACAACAACATGGGAGGAGAATGGAAGCGATCAACGCCCTCACTAAAAGACGCTTCTCGTAATACGCATTGCGTGCCTTTTTTTTCTTTGTACTGTTTCCTATTGTTTGTGAGTTCAAAACTTGCGGCAAACTAACACCGCAGCCGAAACACAACGCGTACCGACTCATTCATGCGGCAGCAGCGGCACGGACACAGACGCACCGAAGTTTACATTCGGGCTGCCGTATTGGTCAGAATCGTTAATGATAGACCTGTCCTGCGATTGGTTAATTATCTTACACACCCAAGCTATCGCCTTATATGGTAGTGCGTGCGATGGAGCGTAAACGCCGTCGCTAAGCAGGACTGTTGTATTGTTTCGTCCCGTGAAAGAAACAGGTCGTGAGCTTGAACATAGCCTGAACTTTGAGAGCGATTTTCTCCGCTATTTAGAAAATGGACTGACATCATAAGCGTAGTTAATATTCGTTTTTATGATCTATAGGGATGTCGAAATGAGTTGTATTATATATCAGTGTAAAGCTTAGAGTCTGTAGAATTCACATATAGGCATAACTACGATTTCATTTTTTGCGACTTTTGACTCATTCCAAAAAATATTGATTGAGGATTCCTATTACCTAAATATCTTTGATATTCAGTTGGGGATTTCGGGATTTTACTGGCAAGATGTGGACCAAGACTTGCGAAATAATTATTAAAAGATTCCGCCATGCTAACCGGATCGTTAATCTGCCGGCCGTCCGCCGAAATATATTTGGGAAGATCAGTATTGGTTTTGTATTTGAGTGTCTCGTTAATCACCTTCCACGTACTCTTCACATCGTGTTTATATTTAACAAACTGTCGCGAAAAATAATTCCGCTTAGCAGCACGTATTAAGGATGTCAGTATATTCCGATATCGAGTATATCTTGATTTATTTTGAGGGCATGGATCTTTGCGATATTTATGAAAAAGACTATTCTTGCGGTTAATGGACCTCAGTAGAGATTTTGTTACCCGTGGTTGTCGAGGTACTTTTTTATAATTTGAATGGTGAGGTCTTTGAAGAGGAACACTAGATTCATAGTTAGTGGTGAAAATATTCATAAAATTTTCAAATGCTAAATCAGTATCGCTTTGAGAGTATACAGTGGACCAATCTTCTGAACTTAATTTCTCCCTGAGTTTATTAAGGTTAGATTCAGACATTACACGAATACCCGGATTGTGGGTGTGAGAAACATTAGCAGTCATAAAATTTGACACAAGGGCATAGATTGGAAAATGATCAGTGACGTCAGAAACTATTATGCCAGATGTGATGTCAGAAAATAAGTCATTTACAAAAATGTTATTAATAAGAGTAGATACATCATCAGTTATTCGAGTCGGTTTTCTTGTAAGGGGAATAAATGATTTCGACAACATAAGGTTCAGAAAATCTGCGCACATAAGATTATCGTTGTAATTAAGAAGATTGAGGTTAAAGTCACCCATGACACTGTCTTACTATCAAAATAACTGCTTGAAATAAGGCCGCAAAATAACTCTAAAAATTCAGCAGGGTTTGAGCTGGGTGGTCGATAAATCTCCCCAATTATAACATTACCTTTATTTAAGGTTTTGACCTCAATAAATACACTCTCAAAAACTTCTGACATCACGCTATATTTTTCCAAAAAAACACAATCTAAATTCTGTGACACATAAAATCCGACTCCTCCTCCTTTCTTCCATGTTCTATTATTTGTTATGAGTCTAAAGCCGTCTATTGTAAGCAGCGAAGAGGGTGATGTCTCCTTTAACCAAGTTTCACTGAGCCCGATAATATTATATTCGGTTTTCAATGTGAAATAAAAAGTTGAGTTACGTCATTATGAGTGAGTGAAAGAAGTTCATCCTCTGTGTGATAGTGAGTGAATACATTTTGGACTGCGGCATCGTTACAGTCGAAATCTAGTCTCAATTCAGAAGTCTGCATATTTAAGAAAGTGACGATGTCGGAATCTTCGCCCTCTTCGCTGTTTGCTGAAATTACTGGTGTCATATCGGCAGGTGACTGAGGATAAAGCATGCTAAAGCAGCGGCGTTCGAGTTAACAGTGGTATTTGGATTCATCATTGTGCATGATACAGAATAGGTGAATATAAAGATAGGCTGTTAACAGAAAATAGGTGCTCAAAAATACATCTGCTGTTGGATTTTAAAGGAAAATAGGTGAAAGAACATTTACCCTGATAATAGACGGTTAAGGAATGTTCAGTTTCCGTACGCAAAACAAGACATGTCAAAAATTCAACGGTATCTGCGTGAGCATAATGCGTAGGGAATGTGGTTGTTTCTAGTCTATAGGAGGGCACTATTGCACTGAACAGTTCAGAGAGGTAATTGCAAAGGCAAACAGACAATACATTATTCACACTAAAAACTAGCGGTACATTTGGGGTAGGCGTTTCTGCCTGTGTGCCAGTATCGGGCTTGTGAGCAAGTAAGTTCGTCTAGGAGTACTCGTTGGTGCGGGAACGGGTAGGCATCGTTGAGCGTAGGTCTTCCTACTTGTCGTTACCCTGAATAGTCTTGTAACAAAGACCAATTATGCATGTACATGTTACATTACATCTTGGAAGACTTGGTAGTGGATACAAAGGTTATTTCAAAGAACACATTTTACATATCTTGGTATACATATAAAACTTGCAAGTACGTGTTTTAAGACAAAGTGTCAATACACCTGTAATCTTGGAACTGTTTTTCGGAGGCTTTACGATTATTAAATTCACATTCTGATAACGAGAATACCTACCGCCAAACTGGTTGACCAATAAGCGAAAAGAAAGAAATCAATTCCTGCGATTATCAAACACCAGTGTAATTTTCTGAATGATATACCCAATTAATGGATGAAATCACATAAAAAATTAATAAAATGTTTACAAAATATTTATAATGATGTATTTGCTTAAAAATTTACGTATGATTATTTTAGTTATTCTTTTTTTCCTCATCTGTACAACTAGCCAAATTGGCCACTCATTCAAATGTCTGGAGCGGCGACGACGTACGTGTCGCCGAGCGGTAGATTTTTACGCAGGATGATCGCGCTGCATACAGCTAGCTTACACGTAACCGAATGTAACCGAGCAACTTTTGTATTGATCCACACGATCCATATGTGTCGATCATCAAGTGTATCAAGCTGACTAGCAAGATTAAACATTTATTATCGCGCTTCAGCTGGTAAAAAACGTGCAACTGTAAGGATCTTCAATTCAAGCACGCAGTCGACAGAAGGCCATTAACTGATGCACAACTTCGGCACTAGACCAGACGTGTTGACCACTTCTCGTAATGTCACGGTGAGTGAGTGTTGCTGTATGATCATGACGGATCACAACTGACTTAGAGTCTGTCTGAGGATCTAAAAACATTGTTAGCTAGAATGTTCTTAGTATATAGTGTGTAGACCACTAACAGTTCTAAGGCCTGTTTGTCGAAATGTTGTTTATACTAAGTCCCAACAATAACACTACTACAACCAAACTATACAGGTCAGGTCAGAGGGAGTGCACTGCACTGTACTGTATTGGGCTATACCCCTAAAACCCAGGATAGCCCTGTTTGTATAGACCTGTGTCTGACTATGTGACAGTACACCATCATCGAGACAATTGTGCATGCCACAGAGCAGTTACTAAGTTAGGTTAGTGAGTTACCGGTACTATGATAATGGTACCACTACCACAGCTTGAAAATTATGCCAGTTGACATCTTAACAGTTTTTTGTTTTGTTTTGATAGATTAGTATAGAATCTGATGTCAGAACAAAGACAACTAACATGACTAACCTAGTATGTTGATCTCAATTGACAATTCACAGCATCAATCCTTGATCTTTCTTGAAATACAATGTATGTCTAATCCTATGTAGCAGCTGCACACAGCTAGACTTGGCTGGGCTGCTATAATACTAGTAAATGTATCAGTGAGGTAGAGTACAGTCCTGTCGCTGTAGTCTACACAACGCCATGCCTTGCCTGGCGTCTGGTTGGGTTAGGGTTGTGCTAACTGCGACCGGCAGCCCCATACGCATAGCGTAATGGGGCTGCGGACTGTGGCATTCAGGATCATGACAGGGTAGTCCAGTAATATTTATGAACCTATTGTTGATGTCACTTGCAATATTCATCAGTGCATTCCTACCTTCGCAAACTTTTATTCTTATTGGAAGCAGTTGTGACCCGGACATTTTCCCTTTCTGAATTTACAAGGCAATAAACACTTACATGTACAAGAAACTGATGTAAGACCTAAACCTCACATTATAATGCTACCAGTTACACATTTCTTTTTGTTGTTGTTGTTATTTAGACAAGCAGCTAAATGCAGCTGTTCCACTACCGAGCTGTGGATAACTTTATGTCACATGTGAATGGATGTGACAAAGGTGAGGAGTACATCTGTTCTAAACATCTGGAAGTCAGTGGAGAGCAAAGATTATTCAAGAACTCTTCAAGGACGTTATCAAGCATACTTGGTAATGGTAAGTCTTTTAATGACACATAAGTACTGTAGTTAAAACAAGAAAGAACCATGCAGAGCACAATACTACATGATGTACCTACACGTAGTTACATGAGTTCAGCCCTGTGTCTTACTATCATTTGATAAATTGTGACTTGTAACACCAGAAGATGCATGTCCATTTTTGGGTACGGCCTATACTTATCAGCACTACTGATTGTGTGGCAGTGGCATGATGGCCCCATGACTGCTGACTGTAGCATCAGTTAACAAGTGGCAAGATACATGTATGTGTGGTCCATGATAGGCTGTGAATTACTATAAATTCTTATACCTTTGCAGAAAGAATGACTTTGAAAGTATTGTAAATTGTGATTTTCCTATTAGATTATATGTAGGACGTAAATGACATGACTGTAATTCCTATGAATAATCAATCAGATAAATTGACCAATTCCTTTATCTCAAATGAGGTAAACTGTCCCCTTTTTTTCCTGTTTTCTTTTTCTCTGTCCATAGATTCACACTTGGGTTCTCTTCACCCTTACAATACTCTGAAGCTGCAAGGACTCTCATCAAAAGGGCCCCCATCTTGGAAGACCCTGGCTGTAATACCACAGGTTTGTGTAAAGTGAAATATGATTTGAAAGGGAATGAGTCCATATTTGATTGGATATTTTGTCACAAAACAAGAAGAGCCTTTGTACATTCCAAATGTTTTGTGGAAAGTAAATGTTTATAGAGTTGTAAGTTAACTATTTGCCCCCCCCCCCAAAAAAAAAGGGGGGGGGGGGTTGATAGTTATTATTGAAGTAAATGTGATAAGTTTTGCAGTTATGCTGCTTCTTCTTTTTTCACATCAACTTTGAGCATAGATAATACATGTAGTAACATTTTCAATGTAAACCAGGGTTTGAAACTAACTGATAATTTAATGTTTTTGAATGTTGCACTTTTGATTGCAGTTAATAAAATGTGAATAAAAGTTTGTTTGTTGTCATTAACAAATTTGTTGTGAATTCATTCCTCACTATTTGTCCAGGAACCTGCGGGACCACATCCAACGATAGGGACTTTTCGATTTCCCCTCCTGAATGTCAACGTCGAAGTAATGACGTCGTTTTAAGGAACTGTGCATACTCCATGTTCTCCAGTACATCCCAACGCCTGAATCGCAAACGCGTCTGCCAAGGATCTCATGGCCACCTATATTCAGAACACGAGTGATGTCATCACTTAGTGCAACCACTCGCCAGCCTGTTGGAGGGAAGGGAGCCATGACGTCGTAGCAGTACGTAGTGAACGACGTGCACTGAAAATCAAAATGGGCAATATCATCCCAGATGTGACAAACGAACTGTAGCAATCTGGAACCACTCTTGTACAAAAAAGATGGCCATGTCCACACAATCAGAAAGTCCCTATTAGTAATATGTGGGATTCCTTTTGCACCAGATGGCCTTCTCGTGGAGGTGGAAGGAACAGTTCTCGCGTCTGCACCTGTACCAACATTTCTGCAGGGGTTGCTTCAACTTTGGCTGTGTAGTGCACATTTGGGCTGGAATATCCCAACACGAAGAGCGCACCAATATTTCATCCAACCCTGTCTCACAAGATTAGGATATATTACAAGTAATTACCATTCAAGGTACAGAGATTGATCAACTTAAATATCCCAGTAGATTCAGGTCGATTCTGGAAATTGCTTTGAATATTTCCAGCAATTCGTTCTTTAATATAGGAAAGTTGATTAACGTTATATCCCAATAAATTCATGGTGGTTTTTACTTCTTCTGGCCCATTGATAGGACAGAAACCTTTTACCTTAGCTGAATTTAGGCAACAAATTCTCATTTGGAGCTTTAATGTCTCAAGTATGTTAACTTGAATTTAAAAGAATATCCTTAAATACAATTCTTGTTTTGCTGCTTACAATGATTGTATGTCTCTGGCCTCTTAACACTGAGGTTAAAGTGTGATTTCCATCATAGTTATGAGCAAGGAAATCTTTTCATGTTGCTTGAATTCATTGCAAATCATAGTAAAGGTTGCCTTCCCCGTTTGAGGTACTCTATGTACACATGCACCAGATGTAGTATCAATTGAAAAATCTGTTATAAAATGTGTTTGTAGTGTACATATTCTTTGCAGGCGGAGCCTACTAACTTGATACAGGAATATTGGCAACTGAAGCAGTTCACCAAAATGATACTTACTAATCCCAAGTGCTGACCATACAAATATAGGTTGACTGCAGTGTATATTTTTACAGCCAAAGGAGAGTCAAGAATTTCTAAAGGTTCAGATGGTAGTGGAAAACTAAATCACTCTTGAGGTTTTTACATTGCGGGTAACAGAGTGAGGATTTGGTCACTTTGAATTATATACCTGCCCTCTCTTTACTTATATTGAAGTTAAATCTCCAAGCTCACACAAAAGCAAAACACAAACTTCCACATAGCTTCTATGTACAATAGGATCTTACGTGTTTCCCAGTAATCTACATCAAAGACACTTTTCTGAAAAAATACATGAGCATGAGCTTTACTTTCATGAAGATTCCTGTCATTGCCACTGCCGTTTCTAAATCTATATTTTTTTATTAGAATGAATATGAAGTGCAATCAACCTTGCTTAAGTTGACCTTGCGTAGATCTAGCGATATTCAGTTAAGTTATTTATTTCCTTTAGAGCATTCATTACATTTGAGCAGTGTGTTGTAGTATGTTCGAACAGATTGATATACAAACAGTAGTACCTGCGGTGTACGAGACATGAGCAGACAATTGAATGGTTTGCATGACATGGCTGCACACTAACCCATCTTTTCTTTTTTTTTTTTTATTTACTGGCCATACCCATCTGTTTGACCAGTAGGTACCCAGTTTGTCCATATTTAATGGTCCGTTCCTGAACAGTTGCTGGTCCAACGGTGATTTTCACTGGTCCTGGACTGTTTTACTAGTGCCAGTGGGCAGTGTTGTGCAAAGTGAGATTACCTCAACAGATGGGAGAACTGTAAGGAGATTGCCATTAGATTTAGCCTGATGGTCAAAACTTACTTATGTGATCCTCATCCAAAAGTTACTCTTCAGTGGTGAACTGATAAAGAAGACCATGTTAACCCATTGAGGACAGTTTGATTTTGCTACAACACACATTTCCCATAGACATTTGCCTCAGTATACTCATGACTTTTCAGCGGGTTCACACATCTTCATTTTTTTTTTTTTTTTTTTTTTTTTTGGGGGGGGGGGGGGGGGGGGGTCATGACTTCTCTCCAGTCGGATATAAAGCTGTATTTACGCAGCGTGCAAAACAAGCACTCACTACATGGATTTGATACTACATTATGATATGACCAGTGTGCTGTTACATAATGAAGATAATCTCTTTCACTAAATGCACAAGTATATAAAATTGTGTTCTATAGGAAGAAATATCGTACTTTAAAATATAATTGATGGTGACAAACAGTGCGATAATAATACATGTACATACAGTACGTCTACTACTGTACCGCCATCCAATTCATATCTGTGGCCTACCCATTTCTTAATGGTGCATAATCTGTTTACTTTTTTCTAAGATACAAATGTGTTTCTTGTGTGAAGAGCAAGGGGTATCACTTTGGTTTAATCAAAACTCACTGTACATTGTCTTATAATGCGTCAAGTTGAATAGTTTTCTTCGTGACAGAGTAAGAGGAATTTTGATAAGCACAGATAGACAGACATTTACAGTGTATTGACAGTAGGTATCTATTGCTGCAAAGAAGTGGATATACACATGGGACATAAAATCTGTTCATGTGCATTATGAAAGCAAAGAACTTTCCTTGATCCCCAAATACCTGCTTTCTTAGACTATAAGAAGCTCTCTTAGCTATTATCCAATTAAAATTAGTTCAAGGAAAGTAAACACTCAACACATTTGTGACACTTGTAACATTTTTCATTTTACTATTTTGCCACTTATGTGAAACTGTCGTCACACATCAAGACATAACATAGACCTATTGGGAGAAACGTACATTATGGTGGATGTATACCACTTACCATAACAATATTTCTTTAGTTAGTTTTACAGGTATTCCATTTCTCTTGAAATTCAAAGGTAAAGGTTTAAAAAGGCCATTTCAAAAACAAAACCCTTCTTAATTCAGAGCAATTCTGATATACTTGTTTCATTTTGCCCTTTTGATGCCAAATTTCCTTCCATATTTACCTATAAGTGCCACAGTGTTTTTCTGTCAAAGATTTTACCTTTGATTTAAAGGGAAGGTAAACCCAAAGAGCAATGTGGATTGAGTGAAAGCAGCAACATTAGTAGAACACATCTGTGAAAGTTTGAGGAAAATCGGACAATCGATGCAAAAGTTATGAATTTTTAAAGTTTTGGTGTTGGAACCGCTGGATGAGGAGACTACTAGAGGATATGACGTATGAGTGGACAACAATACAAAGAAAATATAAAGGATATTCAACAAAAATTCACTTTTCTAGAATTATGAAAGAGCAGTGGACCAACCGCTTTCAGAAAGCAGGGGGAATAATTGCTACCCTTAACATATGTCAATATCAAGTTGATGGAATTTGTAATTTTCATGAAAAATTGATTTTTGTAGTATTTTCTTTATATTTTCTTGATATTGTAGTCCACTCATACGTCATAACCTCTAGTAGTCTCCTCATCCAGCGGTTCCAACACCAAAACTTTAAAAATTCATAACTTTTGCATCGATTGTCCGATTTTCTTCAAACTTTCATTGAT